>CM029115.1:15525000-15855000 GCA_016859345.1 Istiophorus platypterus
ATTGATTTAAAGGTGAAAGATGTATTTTATCAAGTGAAATAGATATCTACAGAGCTCATAGACATCAACAATGGCAATGTGTGTTTCTGAATAAGAGGAATTGAATGAACATGTAGGGATGGAAAAGGTTTATAGACAGAATATGTAATGTCAAATAAACCATGAGATCTTTCCTCAGCTTCACAAAATTTTGTGACTACAGCACCAGAAAGATAAAAGTCATTTTCATCCTGGCACTTCCTTAGAGAAATATACTTGAGTGTATAGCGTGTGTACCTGTGTTATTATGTTTGTGTGTGTGCCTGTGTGAGTGTGCGTGTGCGTGTTTCTGTGCACAAAAACAATTTATGTAATGCTGCTTTCCCAATAGATCCTTACCTTAATCCTCTTTGAGCTAGAATACCAAGCCCCACGGCTCATCTCCCATCACATTTTACCTTTATCCTCAACCTCTGTCAGAAATCATCATCGTAATCCACAGATTAGTCAGCAATCTCTTTTTTATTCCTACTGCCTAGGTGAATTATTGAAATGTGTTAAGATTATTAAAACGCTCTTGCAATGGACTATCACTGCAGTGTAATTTACAAATGGGACAGATGAGAAAGAGCAGCTTTTGTGTTGTTTTTGAAGTAAATGTATTGTGGTTGCATATTGTTGATGTAGAGAGGGATTATGATCATTATCTAATGATGTGTGTACACAGTCACGTGAATAGACACGCACATTAACACACATACAGTATACTTTATGTCCTTTAGTCCTTCGCCTCTTGTAGAGGATTGCAGTGAAGTCTTTTGTACCTCCTCTGTACTTTCAAAAAGACAATGTAACACCCGCATACACACAAATAAGGAAGGGGGGTATATATACATCCTGTGTAAACTGTTTTTTCAGGAGCTTTGGGAGGCTGTTCATCCAGTGATAATCCATGTCAGTAAATTCAGGCATTAGTCAGATCCCACTCCAAAGCCAGCAGACTGTGCCGAACTGCATCAGAAATGTGAATTTTCCATTGCAGAACCTCAGCAGCAGTTATCAGACTTCCCAACTATTTTAATTGGTGTGTGTGTGTGTGTGTGTGTGTGTTTGTTTGTGTTCGTGTGTGTGTGCGTCTGTGTGTGTGTGTGTGTGTGTGTGTGTGTGTGTGTGTGTGTGTGTGTGTGTGTATGTGTGCGTGCATGTGCGTGTATGTGCGCGCATGTGTGTGTGTGCCTGTGTCTTTATACAATCATAAAATCAGTGTATCTGTTGTGTTGCTTGTTTTCTCAGTTCAGTTCCATTTGGTTCCAGTCGCTGGTTATGTCTAGACAGAGAGACTCGAATATAAAATATTCAAATATTTGTAAAAAAAAAATCTTTCTTTATGCCTTTCTTCCTTTTCTCATGTAATGCTGATTTCAGAGTGCATATATTGTTTGCAGATTATATTTGGAATTCTTTATTTAAAAAAAAAAAAAAAAGACACCAAACCCAAATGTTTATCTTTGCTTTCCCACAAAAAGGGAAGAGTTTTGCTATTTCAGCAGAAATATCCATCAAAATTCAAAGAGGGCAGCATCTAATTACATATAGTTTGCCAGTATTTTGTTTCTTAACTGATTCAAACTGCATTATTTTCTTACCTCCTCAGAGAGGACAGGAAATATGCACATCAGTGATCATATGTAGTTTTGGTTCCCTGTGGTCTGAGGTTTTAGTCTTTTTGAAACCAGGACTTTTTTGTGTGTGTGTGCAGAATGTAGGTGGCTCAGTGGGTGCTTGATTTAGAAGTATGTGGGTAGGAGATAATGAAGGTGTTTCCCTCCACACCTTCTAAATTAGGAGGACCTCCTCTCTCCCCTATCATTACCTAATCAAAGGGTTTGGCGAAAACTATAGGATTGTGGGCCTTTGCAACTAACCCTTTTTAATGTCTTCCTGGCAGCAATAATAGCAAACGTGCTGGTGTTGAAAGTCTGACCCTTCACTCTGTTTTTGAAGTACTTACTTATTTGTCGACTTTCTTCACTCATGTTCCGTGTGTTAATTTCTCTCTCTAATTAATTTTTCTCACGCTTCTCCGTTGGCTCTGTTCATTCTCGCTCTCTCTCATTTTTTACTTTGTCTCTTTCAGTCACTATTGCTGTCTCTCTGTCCTCCTCACACCCCCTGTCTTTCTTGACATTGTTCTGAGACAAAGCTGTGGATTGATGGTGACATGACAGTGTAGAGTGCACTGCACTGTCAGGCAGCTACCCGTGCTGCCCTCGGCAGTCCTGACAGTGTTGTCATGGATGAATGGACACTGTTTTGGCACAGTGTGTGACAGTGTCAAAAAACAAAACTCTACTTTGTTCTGTCATGTTTTATAAGTTGTTAGACTTTGTAAGTCTTTCAGGACCACTGTGAAATCCCAAAAATTGTGCACATGAGCCTGTAACATTAAAGGTTTCTTTGAAGTTTCATATATATTATTATATTACAAAGTACATATTACAAACATATTCATGAAATAATTTAACACCTTGAAATCATTCTCAGTCCTGCAACTTGCAGAAGTTGAAATATAATTTTGTATTATTAACTACTCGAGTAATTGGGACAGTAAATTCCTCATTTGGGACCACGACTGGAAAAGTTTAATAAGCCAGGCCTTTGAATAATTGCTCCCAATTAATTGCTTTTCACATACATCACTATTCGGTTAAGTAGTCTCAGTAAGTTACTAAAGGAGGTCATTGTCAATTCAATTAATAGTTTTATAAATTTGACTGTGTCGATAACAGAACTTTATCTGACGATGATTGTTTCATCGTTGTGGAGAAGAGTATGTGTGTGTGTGTGTGTGTGTGTGTGTGTGTGTGTGTGTGTGCATGTGTGTGTGTGTGTTCGTTTGTGTGTGTGTGTGTGTCTTTATAAAACCGATCTTTCCATGATGCAGTCTTCCATTTAACACTATGTAAAATGTGTTTGGGGATGTGAAATCAAATATGGCTACATTTTTGCTGAGCTGTATAAACAGCAATAATGCTTACACACAGGAATATATTCAATCAGTAGCTTATCACTTTGCCAAGAAGCAGTTGGTGCTATTGATGATTTGCTGATTTCAGAATCATAATTCTTACAAAGGTAGATGGCTGTATAGACTACTTAAGTGTGTCCTGGCAGAGGCCAACTTATAATACTTAGAGAATAAGGTGCTCTTGTGGGGAAGCATAAAGAGAGAATATGTTGCTCTTGATGGTGCGTGCTTGTTCTTTTTGTAAGCAAAAACCGTAATATCATTGATGCAGTTAGTCCAGCTATGCAAAATTGTGTTTTCAAAGTTATGATATTGGCCATTGTAGATTAATTATTCTGCAGAACAGGGTGTTTTCCTAGGGATGACCACATTCAGCTTCTTATTCTCAAATGTTATCTACAATTGTTCATATAAACTTTGAAAACATCTGCATGGAGGCTAAAGGAAATGCCAGTGTACAGTCATTTGTCATGCTCACCCACCAAAAAAACTACTCTACAGATACACAATTTTCAACTGATCATTGACCTATAATATCCTCACAAGATATGGCTACTGTTAGGCAACTAACATTTTTAGTTACGGCATGTTAAGGTATGTTAAAGATTGAAATGATTTTCAGGGTTTAACTATTTTAAAAGCCAAAATTTATTGTAAAACCGAGGAGAGAAATTACCTCAGATCTCTGGTGTCATAGTCAAATGTGTTGCACACCCTTTCATTACCTCAGCCTCTTCACTCCTATTTAAAACATCTTTATATAAAATTCCACACTGGACATAAATCATGGTCTCCAGAATCTGAATGTAATTTAAAGGGGATGGTTTTTCTTTTCTTTTCTTTTTTCTTTTTTTTTGTAAATGTAAGGGGGAAAAAAACAACTTTCCACTAGAGCTCTTTATGTTATGTGTGTGTCCATTTTGTTTTTGTTTTACATGCTCATTCGTTACACTGTACACCCTTCAACAAAATGTAATACTAACAAACAGTGAGGTCTCCAGTAGTTCAGCTGACCCAGCTAATAAAGCAAAGCTGATTTTGTTATTGGGTGGTTTTAATAACACTGGAGAGTTGGAGAGTCAATTAAAAAGGATTAGCATGCCCCCAATCAGCTCAGAGCCTCTTCATGCTTTAATGATTATGGAGTGTCATCAGCACTCCTCCGCTGTACAATGAATCAGTTTTGACATGCGCAGATACACGCACACACACACACACACACACACACACACACACACGTTAAGACAAAAGTGGATTATTACCTGCATAAATACTCAACTATGTGTTATTAACGTACTGAATGGTTTAGTCTCCCACTAATAAGACAAACATATACTGTACATAGATTCATATACACATACACATTTAATTTTTGTAATTACCCCTGCAGCTGCTGTCTCTTTTAATCGAAAATGTGTTTGTTTTATGGATTCTGCAAAAAAAACATGCAAATTAAAAAAAAAAAAGACTGGAAAATGTTTTTTTAAAAGTAAGAATTGTTCATGCTTAAAGAAAAATATTTAAGGAATCATACACAGTCAATTTGTCTTCACTCAGACCTTGATAAAATATTGTGATGTTGTCATGAACCCTGTTTTTAATGACAGGCGCCTCTGGTGGGTGAGTGTGGTTGAAGAGGATAATGCAGGGCTTCATTTGTAGCTCCTGAATTCTTCAACATGCATCCGTTAAAAATAACTACTGAAATAGCTGGATGAGTTTAAGACTGAATTGAAGGAGAGAGGGATAAAGTACCTCTTAACTGTGTCACGACGAGAGCAGAGTGGGAAATTTAAAAGTGGGACTGAAGTATAAATTTACTTGATCATGAAAAATAAAAGAAGAGCCACTCCTTGTTAGAAATCCAACCCTGATTCATTTAATGTGATATACAATTTCTTGGGGTCATGTGCACAACCCCAAGAAATTGGGAAATGTATGCTGTAATTACAGTATATACACAATGAATGTCTGCATGGGAAAAATCTAGCAAAATTAAGTCAGGTTGCATAGGTAGATGGGGCAGCTTGCCAGAAAAGCATTCATTCAAAGATGAGTCAGACATTACAGGTGTTTTTAGGTCATAATGCCAAAATGCTTAAATGCTCTTCAGCAGTCTGTGTCCTGTGGTTTCTTTTGCACACTATCCCATTGCTCTCCTTATCCCCACTCTTGCTTTCCTATGTATTTCTTTCTCCATGTCTCTGCCTCATTGCCTTTCTCTCATCTCTTTCACCCTTCCTCTCCTCCTCCTTTCTCTGTATTCTGTTGTTGCCATTAGTGATGTTAAAGTACTTAGAGAACTGGAGGGTTTCTGCAGGAAAGGCAAAATACATCACTGTCCAGAGAAATAAAGAAAGCAACAGAGCCACAGATATAGAGCACTTCAACACTTTTACCACATTGACCTGTAACCATGCAGAGGGCTGTTCTTTAATTTAGCAACCTGTCAGTCGTTTCAGCACTGGCTCACAGCAAACACACTGACTTAGATGACTTATGGAAGTGCAACAACAACAACAACAACAACAACAACAACAACAACAACAACAACAATAACCATTATTATTTTTATTTTCGTTAATGTTGTTATTAATGTTATTTTTAATTGTACAAAGTTGTAGTAGTTGTATGCATAATAGGAAAGGAAATAGAAAATAGTTTTCGTTTACGTATTCTGAAAAGTCGAGTTAATTAAATATGTTTTGTGATGATTCACAACTGTTTGTTGTGTTCAAATAATTGCTAGGAATATGAATTATAATCTGTTAAGAAATATCAATAGCTATGCATTATGCTTAAATAAATAAGATAATAAATCTACAATTTGGCTTTTTTATTTTTTTTTGTTTGCATATTCTGACAGTTTGCATCAGTGTCACCAGATTTTATCTACCTCCCATGAAGCATGCATGCGCTTCAAACTACTTGCAGAACAAATATTGTCTTTTGAAATTTCAGGCTCACAGATTATACGAGGAAAAAAAAAAGTGCAGCATACTATGTCAGAAAAGAGGAGAAAGCAAGTTTACTCTTTTAATTTCCCAACTTTTAGTACCCACATCACAAGTAGTACGTGTTCCCCTTTTGAACTCTTCCCCTCTGATATTTGAGGTGTTGATTCAGATTCAAGCCGTTACTAGGTCAGTGTCTGTTTGGGGAAATGTTCCTCCGACGTGTCTGAGCTGTTGAGTGGAGTTGGATGTTTTTCGTCTTGCTGCTTCCGTAAATGATTTGAGCCCAGGGTCTCATTTCAACGTTTGGTCTCCTAATACTCTCACCACGAACTGTCATTTCTGTATTTTTTTTCTATCTCAGATACCACTGCTGCTGTCACAGTCCCCATATATTTTCAGGAGCTCTGAGTGGTTTTCTATTTACTCAGTTTATTCGTTCATATATCATTTTTTTTCTTTTCATGGTAGTTTTTTCTTATTCTTGTTTTGGTTCACAAATTTAGTAAGCAATGACTTGTTTGTATATTTTTGTCTATGAGGCAAACGCGATTTTATGATGATTATTTTTAAAGCGTTTCTTTCATCTTTCAAAAACTGGTCACTGAAGAAAATACTTCATTACAAGCAGAGCAAGCTTGAACGCAGCAGTGATATTACAAGTGGAGAAGTCAAATTTTAAGTGAGGAAGATTTTACATAGGGAGGTCCCTGTAGTCTCACCCCTAACACAGTTGGGGAATGTCTTTGCTCCCAGGGCTCCAGGTGCCAACTCTTCCACTTTCCTTCATCTGGTTATCTCCATGCCTGCTCACTCGAAAGCTCTCTGCCTACTTATTTGTCTCTGCCCAGAGTTGACCAATTCATATTAACAAGCCTCAGGCATCATATTAGGTATAACTTCAGTGATGGCTAATTGAATGTGTTTTAAAGCACAGCAGCTTCCCAGCCCCTTCTTCTTAGACATTTGATGATGTTGATTTTATTTATTTATTTATTCATTTTTCATTTCAAAGCCTTAAGAATCGGGTAGAGAAATAATTTCTTTCTCTGCCTTTGGCTGTCTAGTTTGCTTTGCCAAAACTCAAGCCTTCCTGCTTTGCTCTCTACCTTATGCCCTCTCTTTCATGGTTTTGAATTTCCTCTTCCAAGCCTCTGACTTCCTTCTCTGCTTCCTTCACTTCTTGTACAAATCTTTTTCGCATTTACTCAACATCCACCTGCATCGTGTCTTAAAAGTGCAGCCTGTCTATCAATCCTCCACAGTGGTAGTCCATCTATGTAATGCCCTGGTCCTTTGATGCTAGAGAGATGGGCTGGGAAAGGTAGCAGTACACGGAGTTGCTCTCTCTCTCGCTCTTGCCCTCTCTCACTCTCACTCTCTCACAGACACACACATGCACACACACACACACACTCTGCATGTTTTGACACAAGTATTCTGAGATAAAATATTACCTTCACCAACCTCCTCCTCTCATTTGCTAATTTTCTTTCTCTTCCCCTTCTCGGTCTCCCCAGCATTCCTCACATTACTTTTACTTTCCTTCTCTTGTTTTCCCAAGTGTTGGGCCTAATGGATTACCTCAGTATATCTTCCCCATCTAGTTTCTTCACTCCCTTTTCTCTCCATTCAGCTTCTCAGTCTCTTTCTGCTCCCTCTCCGATCCTTCTTTCCCTAATTATTGACATAGTATGGAAATTCCAAATCGCTCTTTCTCTCCCTCAGTCTCCCTTATGTCCTCATTACCTTTTCATTTGCCCTTTTCAATCCTCTCTCTCTTTCTTCCTCCATGAGTTCCCTCCCTCGCATCCCCTCCCTGTTTGTTGACATTGTCGGGTTAGCTTTAATGGATCACCCACAGATATCTGCTCCTAGCCTGCACTCCCTGTTTCCTCACCCTCCTCCACCATAATCACTGCCTCCCTAACTCTCTATCTTTCCCCTCTCTCCCTCTCCCTCTTTCACCATCGCCTTGGAAATACCTTTTCTCTATCCGACCCTCTCTTGAGATTGTTCCCCATCCATCTTTCCCTCGCTCAGTCTTTCTCCACTCTTGAATGTTGACATGAGTAGGGGGGAGTCTAATAGATCACTGTGAAGCATCTGCACCTGTGTTAAATCTCAAGAGGTAACACCGTGTGTGTGTGTGTGTGTGTGTGTGTGTGTGTGTGTGTGTGTGTGTGTGTGTGTGTGTGTTTATTGGTGCATGTGTGCACCCTAGAGAAGCCAGTGCAGGCTTTCTGTTCAGCACATCTGCGACCTCTTTTATTGCAGAGCTACTTCCTTTTTTTGGCTCTCCTTTGCTGTCTTTTCCTCTCCTCTCCTCTCCTCTCCCCTCCTCTCCTCACCTCTCCCCTCCTCTCCTCACCTCTCCTCTCCTCTCCTCTTTTCTATTCTCCTCATCCTCTTCCTCTCCTCTCCTCTTGTCACCTCTTCCTCTTCCTCTCCTCTTCCTCATTTTACCGGTTTCTACTTTTTTCCTCTGTTTTCTTCTTTTGTCCTTTTCTTTCTATCCCTCATAAGTTTACATTGCAAAAAGGGAGCCATTAACATTGTGGCCTTATTTGAGTTTACAGGGATGTACTGCAGTAACCAGATATTTTAGTTCTTACAAAGCATCTTTGTAAGAATCTGGCAAAACAAATGGTGTGCGATGATATAACGCAAAGACATGATATTCAGAGTCACATTCACAAGCCCAAATCCCAACTGTGAAAAATAAAATTGATGTATCATATGCCCGTGCCATGCATCATCCAGTAGAAGTGTACCAACTTACACTAGAGTAGCAGGTTATAAATAGGCCTCCGTAGGCCTGTTCCAGTCCAACTAGATGTCCTCCTGTGTCCCAGTTCTGTCTGTGCTGGACACCTTGGAGAGCACACTGCTATTCCTCACACTCTGCTGCACATTGGGGATTCTTTCCCTTATACTGTATATCTCTCTTCCTCAATGCCCAACTACCTTTTTAATTCCTAGCGGTATGACTCTTTTATGAACATACACTGGGTCCTAGTTCATCTTAAGACCTAGGGGAATTCTCTGCTGCTGCCCACACATTTAATTATTCTTCTTTTTTATCTTTCACACTTTCATCAGTGACCCAAAAAGTTCACGCTACATCATACATGGTTTATGCATGTTTTTTATTTATCTATTTATTTTTTTACATTGTAATACCACAATATGCTATAGTGGGTACTCCTATGACCTTTTATTCGCTTCTTTAAACAAAATGACAGGTCTGTGCAAAACGCTTTAGATTTCAGAACTGAAAAACATTAATATTTACAAACAAATTGCCTGTTAAAATGAATCACCCAAATCCTGTCTAAGCTAGGAAGTATGGTATAAATTTTCAAAGTAACCTAAAGGGTAACACTGTTAGCAACCATTTCTTTGTTTTCTTATGAATCATTACTTGTTCTGTTTGTGTCTTGTCATTCTAGTGTAGATTAAATTTTAATTAGATGAGTTCTTAATTGATTTCTGAAAAGATAAATAAACAGCCTAAACTTCACACTGCTTTTTATCAAAGGTGTCTTTTAGAAAATCAGTGTAGGATGATTTGTCGATGGCGACCCAGTTATGTCACTGTGGTTAATTGGGTCTTTATGTGACTTCCCTGGATCTAGTTAATTAAGCTGTCAGAGCCTCTGAAATCCCATGTTGGCATACACACACATGGGCACTGACATCCACACACAAACACACACACAAATATCTACACTTCACTCTTCATCCACTTACGGCCTGAATATGTGTGTGCACATGCACAGTGACCTTAATGTAACCTGCACAATCTGCCCAGTCTGCCCAGTCCTGGCATGTATTGTATTGTAGTGGTGTTGGTGGGTGTAGTAAATTCCCCACAGTGGCAGTGGGCAGCAGGATTGTCCTAATCACTTCCCAAGTGGAGCGAGGGTGCAGACAGAAACACCAGGACATATGGCCAATTAAGTCTAGGATGTGAAACGGCACATATACGCTGTAGGTGACTGAAAATCACAATTCACACAATTAATGGAAGGCCATTCGTAACAGCTTTTTCTTACTACTGCATGGACATTGACACTGTATTTTATATCCATGTTGGAAATTAATCTTTTTTTTTCTGATTATATTCAATGTGTCTGTTTCTTCTGTCTTGTTTCATCCACCTATCTCTTTGCATAATTTTCCCCGTTGTCAGTTCATCTTCTTATGTCTGTCTGCCTGACTTTTAATCGAGAGACAGCCTCTTGTCATTATTGTTTGCTCCCTTTTAATGCTCCGAAATCATGTTTGAAGTTGTCTGATGACAACTTAAATGGAGACGGTTTATCCATGCCTTTTCATGTTGGATGTTTCTGCTCAGTTCTTAAACATCTGAGGTAAACTCCCCTCAGAAATCAAACCCCCGGAACTATGTATGAACTTGGGTTTCATTTAAGTGATTTTTGAGTTAGAAAAAATAGACAGTATGTGCGTTTGTATCCTATTGATGTTAAAAAGAGAAAGAGATTAAAAAGCAAAGACTAGTATTAAAGAATGAAGATGGATTATTCCTCTGTCAAGGTAAGGCATGACATATCAGGAAAGCTCAGATTAAGGAAGAGCGTTTTGCTGTACTAGCGGAGTATTTAGTGCAGAGGTTTTGCTGGCACTGAAAAGTAGCCATTGATATTTGTTAGAGCTACAAATTGACAGGTATACAGGTGCCTAGATGTAGAGTGAACAAGGGAGGAGACATGGCTGTGTGGAGGAAGAGGAATGATCGTTAACTCACAAACACAGACACACTATCTGCTCACTGCAAATCTGATTTTTTCCAAATCAATGGTTGCAGCTTTTACACTTTCAAATTACAGTACTTCAGCAGTAATGTAAGAAAACGTGAATGGGAAAGTGGCCTTGTGCTCTTGGACCTCTATATGTACTATATAACAAGCTGATAGTGTTTTGCTATTTCTACATAACCAACGTTAGTATTACCAGCTGTTTACTTATCAGTCTAGAAGAAACATTGCAAGTTCAATCATCAAACTTCATTCTTTTACTCGCCAAGAGCTGTCTCCAGTAGGGAGAAGCTCTTATTTCCCTTCTAATTCTATCACTTCTTTCCCTCAAATGAAGTTAGCATGCTAACCACTAGGTGCCCCATCTCCTCACTTTCTGATAGCGAGTCGCTGTAGCATCCAGGCGGCCCTGAAGAAGAAGTGCTGGCCAGAGGGCGTATTATTACATCTTGTATTTTAAATACTACGATAGCTGAAGCTCTTGACAAGCTAACATCACTACCACCCATTCCCAGCAAGAAACCACATTTAGCAGCAGAGAAAACCTGCATATATCTCCTTTTAATAGTATTGAAAGAAGTTGATGTGACCAGCGGCATCTTTCTCTCTTTCTGGATGTATGAATTCAATCAGGATGTATTCCCAATTAGATGAGCATGAGCAAGAAAGTGCATTTTCACCTGCCAATATAGGAAGCAAAGCAAAAAGTGTTTCAGAGGTCTTTGCAGACCTAGATGTTTTGTCACTCTGTCTTGGTAATTAATACATGTAGGCTTGTTTATATATTTAGTTTAGAATTTGTGTGCTTAGGCTGCTCTCGATTTTTTGGGGGGAATAAAACAGGTTACAGAAGTAACATTTAATCAAAATACACAAGGATTACCATAAAACATCAAATATTCCTACAGCTCTGTCGACACATGAGAGCTGTTGATGGCTATTTCAATATCTTATACTAATGACTGGATAAGAAATCAAAATACTCATACACCAAAATCATCTCTGATTTGGTACGAGTTTAGACAGTCAGATCAATAATGTTTTAGAGAGGTTTTATCCTGGGCACACATTTTGTACAACAAGGGAAAGTAGCTTCCACATTGTAATCGAACAGATCCATTTGGTCTGCCGGTGTATTCCTGGAGACCACCATGAATGAGGAATACATAGACACTTCCGGGTATACTATAGTCAGTTCATTTGGAAAATTCAAATACTGATTTGAATTTAAGTAATACATTTATTTGATGCTGAGGGAAGCAGTTCAAGACAAATTGTTTTTGTTTTTTCTCCATGATGGTTACTCTCCTGTAATTGTCTGAAAGAACAACGTCCTTTTGTTCATCTTATCCCAATGAGCTAATTGTTTCGTCTAATATCAACGGGCATACACTCACACACACATTCACGCTCACGCACATAATCTTCACCATATTCATCTGCGCTGTTGGATTAAATTTCTATTAGCTTTCCTCGATTGAGTTTGAAGATTGTTGATTAGCCAGTAATGGCCTTTGTTACTGCACTAATGAATAGCTTGATTACTATTCTACTTAGCTTCACATCAGGAGGTGGGTGTGGGTGTGGGTGTGGGTGTGTATGTGCGTGCGCGTGTGTGTGTGTGCGTGCGCTTGTGCATGTGTGTGTGTGTCTGTGTGTGTGTGTGTGTGTGTGTGTGTGTGTGTGTGTGTGTGTGTGCGTGCGCTTGTGCATGTGTGTGTGTGTCTGTGTGTGTGTGTGTGTGTGTCTGTGTCTGTGTCTCTGTGTGTGTCTGTGTCTGTGTGGCATCTGGTATTATTATCTGATAGCCAATTGTCTGGGTTTGTGTCAAGAAAGCTGATGGCAACAGAAGAGAAAGATAGATGGTCTGCTCTGCCAACACTCATCTCTCATTTTCTTTCCTTCTTTTCTCCCTCACTCTGTCTGTGACTAGGCCTCTCAATATGTTTTCTCCTACATGCTCTTTGTTTCATTTGCTTATTGTCATTCAGCTAAAGCCTTTTTTTATTCCTCTATCCCCTTGACCCCTTTTTCTTACTCTTACCCTCTCTCATCTGCACTCTCTTTTTCTGTTTGTTTCTTGCCGTCCTGCTTTGATGTCCTCCCCTCTGTTGTATTGACTGGACTGAACAGGGTTGGCATGTGTCATTGTTTGTGTGTGTGTGTGTGTGTGTGTGTGTGTGTGTGTGTGTGTGTGTATGTGTGCATGTGTGCATGTGTGTGTGTGTTGCTTTGTTAATATGTCTCTGTGAGCATACACGCATGTGCGAAAATGAAAACAAGCGTATCAGTTACGGTGATAGCTCTCTAGATGCCAGTCAAAGTGAAAAATAATGATTGTGGCCCATCTGGCAGTGGTGTATGCATGTTTATATTAGAGTATGCTGGTAGAGAGGGTAGGGGGCTGTATAGGAGAGTGTAATGACTGGGAGATGACAGTGGGACGGTTTTGAAGATGAAATTATGCTTCTCCAAAGATACATGTAAATGTCCCTGCTTACCTGCACATAGAAGGGTGTGCAGGTAGATGCGGGTAGATTTTTCCGTTTGGCGTGTCAATCTCTGAAGACTATCCACCACCCCAGTGGATAGCGATATTTAGAAAACAAAAATCGAATTAATAAATAAATTTTCATTCAAATTTGAATGTAATGCATTTATAATTGAATTTATTTACTGCTGATCGATATATTAAAATAATTTTGCAAATTCTGCACTGACTTCTTTAAGTTCACATTCAACATAATACCTTATTATCACAATGAAATACTGGCACATATGTGTATGTGACACAAAAAGGCAATTTATTATTTTGGCCAGTAAAAAATATGCTTGGCCAGTGGTTTTTTTCATCTACCAGTCACTTTGGACAGTGAGTCAAAAGGTTAATTCGGACCCTGCCTGCACATCAAGGACTAGATTGGTTGATTCAGCTCTGGGTTGGAGAAAGGTTCAGATTAGAGATGAAAAAAGAAAATTTCATACAAGTTATGCATATAGGTATTCAAGAAATAGTAACCCATACATCTTTGAATTACCCCACATACGTTCACCAGAGAAGCACAATGCCAGCTCTTGTGTTGGACTGGTGTTGGTTTAAGGTTAATATTGTCTTGCTTCTCATCCAGCATTTATGACACTGAAATTCCACTCCCAATTTAATTTATGTGAAAAAGTTAGAACAAACAGTGCAATGATGCAAATCCAGGCATAGTGTTAGCAGAGTTCAACTTTGATGTGCATTGACATGTGAATCGAGACGAACAGTAACAAAGTAAAATCTAAAATGAATGAAGCTCTAATCTTAGCGAATTCACTTTCAGACACTAATACTTTGGTTTAAAAGAATATTTTGTTGCCCCTACAATATTTGCTTTTGTAAATAAAAACCCGCTTGTAGCGAATACAGCATTATTTTTATTTTTTTAATGGTTATCTTTAGACACTTAAAGCACATTTCTAAAGTTTGGGAAAGACTGCTCTTGGTTAAATATTGAAAAAGTCAAATATTACCTGAAGCAAAAAATACAATGCTTTTTACTTAATTAACATTTATCCAAAACCAGAATCTTTCCTGATCATTAAGCAAAGCACTTTTATTGCATTCGCCTACAGTCAGCAATTATATTTCCTTTTAAATGTAAGTAGTATATTAAGGTAATTTCTCAGGAAAATGGTTACACAGGTATACATTAAATTGCAGAGGAGAAAGCTTCACACTTGGAAGTCAGATGCAGATTTTTAGAAGTCAGATTTTATTTTTAGTTGTATAAATAAGCATTTCATATCTTCATATCTTGTCCTCATCACGCTAATTCTTCAGGGTGATTCAAAAACAGAAGCCAAATTGATTCATAAAATAAAAATAGAGCAAGAATGCATTGGAGCTATGAATGTGCGGCTTTTCCTTCCTAACTTAAAAAACATTTAAAAAGAAAAAAACTGCACAGCAAACGGCCCTTTTGTCACATGAGAATTTTTTTTTGTCTCTAACTCCCTGTCCTTGTCTTTCTTGATTGTTCCCTCACTGTCTCTCTCTTCTAATGTTAAATATCTATGAAAAAACAAAGCGCCAAAGCTTATGGGAGCGGACGATTGGGGGTTGGATTATTAAAATATGGAGGGACATGTGACCACAATCTGTCCCCGCCCACACAAAGGTAGAGTAATCACTACGAGAGCTCTTTAACTCACTCATCTGTGGTCTTATAGGGATCCAGATAAAATCGCTAATCAAGCGAATAATCCTCAGTGACTAACATATTCACACTTCAGTGATTCACAGGCGAACACACAGACTCACACACACAAATACAGTACAGCTTGATTTCCCTATATGTCTTTGAGTGCAGAATCGGATTTTATTGTAACTAGTCTATTTTATGTTTCATCATACTCTTAGTGTGCGTCTGTGTTTGAAACTTTGAAAAATTAATGTAATGATTCAGTGGCAGATTTCGTCCATAGACCCTGTATCTCTACGTCGTTATCAACTCCCATATGAAACTCTTTGTAGTGGCTCTACAAAGCAGGTCATATTTTAGCATTTGTCATAGATATTCTTTGCTTTGTTATCTCACTTCTTGCTCTGTGGTCTGCCATTTGTTTTGCTTTTGCAAGATTTATACTGTGTTTCTCTTTGTAACACAGTGTGACTATGATGTTTCTGCTCTCAGAAGCAGATATGGTGCAAAGCTTTACGTTTCATAACATTTTGTGCTGCTCTTCAGTGCCACAAAAGGGGATATATATCTCTATATCTTGGCCTACTTTTATCTTGCACAGCATGTGACCAAGCCTTTGTTCCACTGCCAAAGATGCATATCTCAATAGATTGTCCAAAACATTACACTTTCCTGCTACCTTGATTTTGCACAGCACAAGATGGGACATTGGTCCCCAAGTTGTGAGAACACATGGAAGTATTTACATATTTATATTTATCGCTCCTCACACATAGTGTAGATTGCAATATCCAAACACTGCAGGCAAGGACATAATTCAGAACTGAGGAACTACAAATCTGCTTTTATCTGGTATTCAGGGGCACAAGGTTTTAAATATACTTTTAGCCAAATTAATGTCTAAGTCACTGTGTCAAGCAGAAAGAAAACATGAACAAACTGAGTGTGTAATTGATCAGACAAAGCCCTTATCTCTTTGAAAAGAAAGCCATTTGATTTCTTTGTCTGAAGAAAAAAGAAAATGGACTTTTCTTGAACCTTTTTTAAAAGACTGCTACAGTTGAAATGGAGGGCAAAGCTACAACTTTTTGTGTATGTGCCAGTAAAGTATGTGTTCTGTGTTTTTTCTTTATGGTCTGTGTTTGTGTGTTCTGTGTGTTTGTTTGTTTTTTTGTTTGTTTGTTTGTTTTTGTGTGATCCTTTACTACAAGCTTTGGAAGTATCTTCACACAGGCATGAATAATAACATTATTTAACATCTATACCATGGCAATAAACCATTGATATTGGTCTTGTTAGTGTGTGTGTGTGTGTGTGTGTGTGTGTGTGTGTGTGTGTGTGTGTGTGTGTGTGTGTGTGTGTGTGTGTTTGTGTTTGCGCAACTGTCTGTGCGTGTGTGCGTGTGTGTGTGTGTGTGTGTGTGTGTGTGTGTGTGTGTGTGTGTGTGTGTGTGTGTGTGTGAGACTAGTGGTGTGTGGGTAACAGAGACAGGTGAAGTGGGGGCAAGAGTTAAAAAAACAAATACACATTCTCCCCTGGGGTTCCAGGGCTGATCCAATCAGCCACCCTCTGCCAATTTCACACACACACACACACACACACCCACACACACACACACACACACACACACACACACACGTACACACACACACTTATACACTTACACCAGCTGTGGCTAATGATGCAGTGGCAGTGGTAGTATAGCCACCGCATGTGGTCTCTTTGTCTGAGCTCAGCAGAGCACACATGGGTCTCACATGCGTCAACCTGCAGGCATCATCAAAGACTGCCGCTATTTCCAGCGCATCATCACAAATGAGCAACTAATATTAATAAGCTGCCAGCAAAGGTCTGATTTAGCATGTTTATATTTTGCCGGGAAATAATCTGATCAGATTATTTTGTGCCAAAGTCAATAGATGGGCTTACAGAAGCAGGACTGAATCATAAACTGATTGAAAAACTGATTACTTACACACATAATCCCTACATTGTAAGTCACTTTAAATCGACTGCCATTAGTCGCATGTGTTCTTCCCTTTACTGGGGACATTTTAATTTATCATTTGGATGACATAACAGTAATTTGTTAAATTGTTTATGTGACAAAGTTGATATCATTGATAAGATGTATCATCAGACAAAAAGACATTTATTTTCATTCCAATGGAAAATAACATATTTGTTTTTTCTATAGTCTGTGCCACTTCAATGCAGGAACACACAACTTTATTTGGTGTATGCTGCTTGTTTTTAGCAGCAGAAATAGAAGTTGTCGGTGAGAGCAAGTTATTAGTCAGAAGGTTCCCGAGATTAATTGGAAATTGACTTAAGATTACTTTTAAAAAGAAGGTAGACATGTTTGTCTGTTTGCTTTTGTTGGCTGACAGTAAGTAAACGTACTCATTTCCATTTACTCATTTGGCAGACACTTTTATCCAAATTGACTTACAAATGAGGCACATTACTAAAGCTTCAGTACAGTAAGAGACCTCGTAGCAAGGACTAAATCTGTTCAGTGAGACAAAGTGCAAGGAGATGAGGGAAAGAAGTGCATCGAACGTGCACAGTAAGTGATAGTTAGGCATGTTTGGGTGTTAGGAGAGGATGTGCTCTCAGAAGAGATGAGTCTTCAAGAGTTTCTTTGAGAGGGACGCTCCTGCCTTGATAAGATTCGGTGGCTCGTTCCACTGTCAGGTACCAAAAAAAGAGAATAGTGTAGATTGTGATTTCCTTGCATGCGGGGATGGCAATGCCAAACAGTGTTCCTTGGAAGAGTCTGAAAGTGGCTGAAAAGGAGCATAAGCCTATATGATTGAGATCAATTAGGTGCGTGCAGACCCAGGATTCACTTTAATGACTTCATTTTTGATTCTCGGCGGCCATGGGCAGCCAGTGGAGGTCAATGAGCAGGAGAGTGACATTTGCCCTTTTAGGATGATCTTTTAGGATGTATCGCATACACACCAATGAAAATCGTAGAACATAAATAATGTTCAAAGGAAGGAAAAACTAAGAAGGAAATAAAGTGGTTAGATATTATAAATTGTTTTTCCATTGTATTTTCCATTTCTCATAACTGTCCTAATTCAGTTCTATCAATACTTGCACACAGTCTGTTCCCCTTGTTGTCCAGTCGGCCTCGACAATCATGATTATGTTTAGGTAAAACATTTAATCAATTTGACAACTTTTTGAATGTCATGGCAGTTTGAGCAACCACACGTATGTTTCATAATTTTACATCTGCTGTTGCAAAACGTGTCCTTGTTTAGCAGGGCTGTGTGTGTGTGTGCATGCGTGTGTGCATGCGTGTTTGCATGCATGTGTGTGCATGTGTGTGTCTGTGTGTGTGAGCATGCGCTTGTGTGGGTGTGGGTGTGTGAGTCCCATATTACATTTATGACTGCAAATATAATTCAACATTTCTAATCTGAGGCTTTGATATGACTATGTTGCAGTATTTGGTAATTAAGGTTTCACTATGTCTTTCAACATGTGAAAGCCTGTGTTAGTTTACACACAGTATGTGTGTGTGAATGTGATTATTGGAAGAGAAGCTCAGTTTTGAAGCATCAAACTCACCGGCTAATAGTCTTGTCCCCTCTTCTCTTTTTTATTTTTATCAAATGAAACATCGCGTTTTTCTTTTCTTTTTCTCAATTTCTGCTCCATCCCTCACTTCTGATTTTTCTCGCCCTTCATTGCAAAATTTCAACGCATAGCCTTTCAAACTTTCAAGTGTGCACTCGAAAGATGTTCTGATGTAGCAGTAAATTGTGACTGAACTGCATTTGAATAGGGATACGTTTTTGAATCAGAGTCATAGTCTTGCCTTTTTTAACATTACATAATAAGCATAAGAGATCTTACTGTGTGCTCTTGGCCTCTTTAGTTTCCGAATCAAGCCTCCTGATACTGGTTAAGTGAAGTTAATAAAGATGAATCAGAGTACAGATTATAATTCAGTACCACATGTGGACTTTCTCGTTGTTACCACATATCTTTGTGGCACCACCTGCATTAAAATAGTCGTTACAGTCAGGACAGACTTGTATTCCCCAGGGCTCATAAGGCAGCTTGAAGTGAAATTTCACCTAAGATCATTTTCATTTTTCAACACTTTTTCAATGTAACTTCTCTTATCTTTCATTCTCTAATTTTCATGTCCTCCAAGCTGATGGTTCATTGCCAGCATATGGATATTTAATCATTTCACTTTAATTACCAAGAGGCCGATTGAAGTCGGGGTCAGACACTTCTCAGTGACTATATGCTTTGGTGTGTGTTGATAGGAAACATTTTCTGGCAGTAACAGTTGTTTATCTTTTATTTTTTAAAACAATTTCAAACAAATTAAAGGAAGCAGATGTTCTGTTACTGATGTAAAGAGGTTGGGGTCAAATTGATCCTTCACAACTTAGACGTAACATTCCCATACCCTCTATACCTCTTCAGATCTTAATCTCTCTTTCCTGTGCTGAAATGTTGCAGGATGTAAGTTTACTTTGGGCTACTAATGCAAACAATACTCTAAATGCACTGCCACAATGAGTGCTGTTGATTTTTAGACTTAAAATGATATGATTAAGACTTTATAAGGGAATAAAAATGATTTTAGATTAAAGTTTTGCTGAAGAGAAATAATGCATGAATAGTGGTAAACCTGCATTTATCTTCATTTTGTCTGTCTAAATCAGTTTTACAATGTAATCTAATCAGAGTGCGACAAATATACTGTGTATTATTTTACTTAAATTCTATACAAGTTTGTATTTCAGCAAAGGTCTTTTTCAGCTTTCTTATCGACCATAGCACAGCTTATTTGACGAGCCTGAGCATGAATAAATGGATCCCTGTTATTGTTTTTTTGTTTTTTGTTTTTTGTTTTTTACAGCATAACACACATTGCATTTACTTTTATTCATGAGATAGCACCTATACAATTATTTTATGTCTACGGTACAAGGCGAAAACTTGTTTGCCTGACCATTTGTTCTGTATATATATGGTTTTTTTTATTTGTTTCCAGTATAACCTTTTCTTTGTAATAGAAGGAAGGAAAGGTCACACAGCATCTTACTTAAGATTACAAATTCAGAGCTACGCTGAACCCTGTTACCAAGATGTGCTGCAGAATCTCTACAGATCTGAGAGAGAAGCAGGTAGAATATCTGCAAGAGAAGAATGACAGCCAAGCTTTAGTAGGTAGGGACCTTAGGAATAACACTGATTTCCTCTTGTCTGCATCTGAGATTTCCATTTCCTAATGTGAAGGGAGGAGGAAATTAAACAACGTGAATTAAGCAACGCGGCTCAGACATTTATATGCCTGCCATAAAGCTCGGACAGGCTGAATTTATGAGGGTTTGGACCAGTAAATATGGCACTCAGGAAATGTGATTACGCTCATAAATAGGGCAGGTTTCCCGCTGTCCTATCCTTCACCCAGAGTATCTTGTGAAAGCATATGCTGGAAAAATTTTCCCCTTCTGCACTGCCACCCCAGGGTTCCATTTTGTGAAAGGTTCTCTGGAGATGAGGGTCTTTGACATTACAACTGTGTGATTTCTGTGACTTGTTGCATAAATATATACCTATAGCTTCATCATTCACGAGTACTGTTATTATTATTATTACATCCTAGCCCATAAAGTACATGCATTTGCCTGTAAATTTGAAATCTCAAAGATTTACTACATATGAGAATAAAAGGAGTTATTACTCACAGGTTATACAATTAGAGATGATAAAAAAAGGTCTTTGTAGTCACTACAGAGCCTCCTATCCATCATCAAATGTGACTCTTCCTCAATTCTTTTCTTTGTGGAACCACTGAAAAGCAAGATTACTACACCATCCTATTCTATCCATCCCATTTTTATTTGTCTTATGGAAAGGTTGAAGACCAGGATTATACAAATACCTTAATTTGATTCTCTTTCTTTGATTCTTTTACTCTCGCAGATTGACTGTTTTAGATAAACATCACATTCATTTTTTTTTCCTATTCTCCTTTTGCCAGCCATTGCTCTCAGCATTGATCAGATGTGCAAAGAGAATTATAAAATAATTTTATAATTTTCCTTCAGATGGCAAGAATTAATGTGGCTGTGAAAAGAAAAGGACTTGGTTTGATGAATAGGTGTTTATATCATTTAATTTGTTTTTGACTTCCTGGAAGGAACAAACCTTTCCGCTATAAAATTAGACAAGATACACAGCTCTATAGTGTCATGGCACCATTTGCTATTAACATCTGTCATTAGCTAAAATGTTCTCCACTTTTCTCACTTAGCATATCTGAAGTGCAGAGAAATCTTTATGCTGACCTCGTTTTTGCCTCTGTTTGTCCTCCAGGTGGAGTGGTTAAAGAACGAAGAGATAATTGACCCAGCAGAGGACAGAAACTTTTACATCACCATCGACCACAACCTGATCATCAAACAGGCGCGCCTGTCCGACACAGCCAACTACACATGTGTGGCTAAGAACATAGTGGCAAAAAGACGAAGCACTACGGCGACCGTTATTGTTTATGGTAAGCTTGCGTGCTCATGGCTGTGTGAGTCTTCATGTATGTGAACGTAGCTTGATATCTTATTACTAAAAGCTGTAATTATTCTGATTTCGGTTATCTGTTTTCATAAGTGTATATGACATTTTCTGTGTCTAAAATTTAAAATTTTACTGATCTGACACTTTTTTAAATGCTAGCTGCTGCTACCCAACAATGTCTCTGATCAGCCAAGCCAGCATCTGCCACATGAAATTAGCTCTACTGCCATGCCAACACATTCTCTTTGTGGTTGGCCTGATATTCCCACATCGCCCGTAACCTCATCCAATTAAAATCCACCAATCGCACCTTCAGTTTTAAATTAGAACACTTGGGCTTTCCAAATGTCTGCACTTTCAGCCAAGTGTCCTACCACCAAATGAGTTGTGCGGCATATGGCATGATAACAGCTGTGAAAAACAACAACAAAAAAATAACTTTCAAGAGCTTCATTCTGAATGGCGTTAGTTTGTTTTTCAGGCAAAGCTCTTCTTTTGCTGTTTTTACCCAAAACTGAGAAGAAAAAGCTTGTTGAGAGGTGGGAAAACGCCCCATATGCCTCACATTCTCTTTTTTCCATTTTACCAAATGCCTGCGCTTACATAAGAGGATGGAAAACATTTTGAGGAGAAACAATGTATAGGAAAACACGCATACTACACACAGACAGTGTTCCTCACAAATATAACACCGCCTCTATTCACTAGCAGGAGTGTTTCAATGAGAAACAACCGTGCATGTGTTTGATACGGGCGAGATGGAGTGGTTTGACACTGATGTATCCTTTCAGAAATAGATTGTTCAATCTGTGGTTCAATCTTCTCGGCTCCACAAGGGCCTGGCTGACACTGTTGACAAGGTGAAATTGTAGGGGAAAAAACAGAGAAACATAAGGGGAAAAAAATGGAGCAAAAATAGATGGAGTTGAGACAGGTGCAGAGAAAGGAGAGGCAGAGGAGAACAGAGTGGGAGAAGACGGGTGAGTGGAGAAGAAAAAAAGTGTAAAATCCAAAAAAGTATGACAAAAAGTAACTGTACCTGATTTTGCTGGTTACTTTCTCTTTGATGATTCATTTCTAATTGGGTGTTGGGAAAAGAGAGTGGGCACTGTCCACTGGGCTGAGACAGAGCTGTCGAGGAGCAGCAGAGGAATTTCAACCCACTACACCTCTGCAGATATCAGCTCTCTCTCTCTATGTGTCCTTATGACTCATTCTAAGTTTATACCTAATTTCTCTCTTTCTGTCTCATCTGCTCTAATCTATGTCTGCACTTTGCTGCCACGCATTTCCCATGAAAAATATCAAAAATACAACATAACGAACTAACTCTCACAGACCATGACAGATTGCAGGGGAATCTTCTAAAGTTATAAACAAGAGGGAGGAAGTAAAAAAAAAAAGAGAAAAAGGAAGTGGTGAGATGCAAACAGACTATTGGAGAGTGAGGATTCGGAAAACTCTTTTTCCCCTATGCACTCTACATTAAGGTTTAAGAAATCTGCAACCAGAATAACACTTTCATCGATTTTTACAATGTGTTTAGTGGGTCATACAACTGTGTTTGTGCATATTGTATGTGTGTGGGAAAAATGGGAAAAAATCAATGAGAAAAAATGTGCTACAGTAGCACCTAGGTAATTGAAAAGATGCACAAGACTCTGTGTGTGTGTGTGTGTATGTGTGTGTGTGTGTGTGTGTGTGTGTGGGTGTGTATGTGTGGGTGTGGGTGTGAGTGTGTGGTTTTGTGTGTGTGTGTGTGTGTGTGTGTGTGTGCGGTAGTGTGTGGGTGTGGGTGTATGTGTGTGTGTGTGTGGTTATAGTGTGCAGGAAAATCCAGCTGTTCTCATTAAACTTCAACGACCCAGCCTCCTGGCATCTGTAAAGCACATACCGACTCCAACATGACAAATCTTCAGTTAAATCAAACAAAACGTTAAATTCAAGGATTAGATGGCACAGGATGTACATTGGGCAACTTAAGTGCTCATCACAGACCTATGTTGTATAAATATTAGTATTACATACACATGATAGTTCGTCAGCTACAATTTGTTGTTTAGTTCAGTTAAAAAAAAAAAAAAAAACTTTGTTGGTCCCTGTGAAGGGGCTATTTGTGCCAAGCACATATGCGTACACAAATATGCATAATCAATTGATTCACACACATACAAAACAATCAAAAAAGACAAATATGTTAACATTATTCAACCCAACATAGGCACATTATCTCAAAAAGTGTCAAAGTACATTTAACAAAACCATTTCTTGTTCTGCTGCTGTTTACGACCACAGTATAATGTCATCTGGAGTAAATCTGACTTGTTGAGTATTAAGCTGTGCAGGGGATCTTTGTGTTTTGCTAATAAGTTTAGAGCTTACAGTTCTTTTAGAGTTAAAAACACTTTTCAATATGTTCTCGTGACAAATGGATATAAACCAGCAAATAACTAAAAAAGTCAAAAGTGTTTTAAAAATACTTAATACCACCTAATATATGAATCTTACTACTTATATGATATATAATAACAGCAGTGTAGATGTCATATCTCCGAGACGGTAGGTGATAGATATCATTAAAGAATGGATGGATGAATGTACCATTTAAGCAACTGATCTCTGTTGCCATAGTGAATGGTGGTTGGTCAACCTGGACGGAGTGGTCAGTGTGTAACAGCCGTTGTGGTCGAGGCTACCAGAAACGTACCAGGAGCTGCACTAATCCCGCCCCTCTCAACGGAGGACTTCCCTGTGATGGACAGGCCATCCAAAAACTGTCCTGCACTACACTGTGCACTGGTAATTCTTCTCTATTCCAGCTGAATCAGCTTCTGTTACATTTCACCTTTATCCTTATTTTATACTTTTCCACTATATATGCTACACTTAAGGAGGCTTGGGACATAATTGAGGATACTATCCTTGGCCTCATTTATTTTCTTCCACACCTCTTGTCTGCTCATGTGCTTGTTATCCCCTTGGCTCCTTTCCCCCTAGTGGATGGTGTGTGGACAGAATGGAGTAAGTGGTCAGCCTGCGGGACAGAGTGTACCCAGTGGAGGAGGAGGGAGTGCAACAACCCAGCTCCCAAAAACGGAGGGAAGGACTGCGAGGGGCTCGTACTCCAGTCTCAGAACTGCACCGACGGACTCTGTATGCAAAGTGAGTTGACAATTATGATTCTCTCAGAGATTAAGTATTGACAGATGTTGATTGATTTTGGGACAACTATCATACCTAACCGTGAAAGATGACAGGGCCAGTTCGAACAAATGCCTCACAGTGTTTGCTTCAGGTGACATTTGAATTGAAAGGTAACTGACCTCAGATTAGGCAGATTGTTGGAGTGTTGCTGCATGGTCACATTTTTAGCCATAGGATGAGAACTATAGTGTAATGTAACAATTTAATGGATTCATTTAAACCGCTGTTAATCCATACGGAGTTATCAAGAACAATTTTTTTTAAGTAAGATTAACCTTTAAAAGTGATACCTTAAAGGATAGAAACTGCAAACTGTAATTTCCTCAAATATATCGTTCCTGCCTGGATTTAGAAACATATTGCTTAGTCTTCTATTTCAACTTCCATTTAGTTCGTGTATGTATTAACTTGCCTGTGTTGCAGAAAAGTTAGGCAGTTTTCGTCTCCCTTGGCTCCATCCTCCTTTCTTGCCTCTTTTTCTATGTTCCTCTTGCCTCTGCTCCTCCCCTTCCCATCATCCCCCCTCATCTCTCTTTACTCAACTCCTGCAAAACTTGCTCTTTGCATTCAATCTCCAATCCTCATTGCTGTCTTATTTCTTGACTCTACCTTTCAGCCCATTTGGTTTTATGTCTTTCTCCGGGAACCTACCTGCTCCTCTTTCTCAATTATATAGTCATTTGCTCTAGGTCTGCCTTTACTAATGTACTTTATTCCTCTGTGTACATTGTGGCTGATTGGAGGGTCTCTGAATACCATCATGAATTACCTTACCCTTTCCCACTTTCTTTTCCTAGACAAAACACCTGTTTTGTAGGGAAAGTAATAATAAATAATGACGTGGAAAAATCATCCAGAAGCCCCCCACAATTTAGTGATTTCTAACATCAGAAAAAAGCCTGTGGTAAATATCGAAACTGAATGGAAAATGTCGGCTGAATCATAATGGCACAAGTATACCAGCAGCAGTTTTTCCAAGGTGGAGGCAATTATATTTGTTGACTTGTAGGAATGGTGCTTGTTACTCCCTGTGCTCAGAGTAATGGCAGACAAGCATGCGTAGTGAAGGGAGCGAGAGGCAGAGAGACAGAGAGGCAGAGAGACAGAGAGACAGAGAGACCTGTCAGGGTGAAGAGGAGAGAAAAATTGATTTTAAACAAGTGCGTATATGTATACAGTACACCCATGCTTATAATTATGCCATCAATTCTCATTAGGCTTTCCTCTCACACAACATGGCAACCATAGGGAGAATTTTCCTCTATGACAAAGATTCCCTTTGAGACGCGGATCTGTGTTCGTCCCAATTAAAAAGGGACATTCTATAGGTTTGCAGTTGAAATTCACCTGGTCCGATGACACAGTGCAAATACAAATAGGAACATGGAAACAAAACCCCATTCAAACAGTAGGGATGCACTTATTGGAAAATCATTGCCCCTTGTTCCAATCAATTAAGGGAGAAAAACCTTTTGGCATTCAGATAATCCCTCAGAAAAGCATGATTGTCTTTCACATGGTCCCTCGTACTCATGTCTAAAGACATTTTGGGTTGCTACCACGATATTTTTGTAAAGTTTATCTTGCCCTTTGTTACTCCTGAATCGTTTCCTGAGAGTGAAATCTGTGTTTCAAGACAGTCCTGGTCAAAATTACAAGTACATTCAGCCAAACAGTGTGAATAGTTATGTCCTTTTGATCAGAGACCATGTTGCTGGCATAGCACCAAATTAAAAAAAAAGAAAAAAAACTTCTATGTAATATATGACGTCCCCAATACATGGATTTATTTGCAAAATTACTCAAAATGACTTTTGTTTGTTTTTTAGGATGTGAGCTTTAATGTGACAGTTATTTGGGATTTTACATATACCTTTACGGTTCCATGATACATCTTTCTGATCATGTGCTATTTAGCTTGCGTCGTCTGTCTGTAACTCGGTTTTATTTCTGCCTATTGTGGCTCGGCCACTCTTAAAAAATAGAATTTGGATCTCAATGTGGCATTGTCGGTCAAACAAATATTAAATGAATTAGTCATAAGCACTCAGGAATATATTTTATCAGTGAGCACAAAAGCTGAAGCCGAGTGAGAGAGGGGAGTGGACAGCAGTGATGATTTAATAGATGGTCCTTGTGATGAGCAGTAGAATAATATTATATAATCCCTCAAAAAGCCTTGTCCATAGGCACATTATTGACAGATTTTACTGTATATGCCCTGCCCACTCACAACACAGGGTATTATATATTGCGTCTCTGATCCATCTAAAGGATTCCCTGAGGCCTGTAAGGTATGGCCACAGAATCTGGGATAAAACCAGAAGAGGTATAGATTTAAGCTCATTTCCCCTGATTGATTTTCTATCCTTAAAGTGACTCCACAGATGTGGTTTTATGTCAGCGCTTATGTTTCAACTGTTACCTTTAGCATTAACAGGAATCCACGAACTGCGCACTCGTGTGTGTGTGTGTGTGTGTTTGTGTGTGTGTGTGTGTGTGTGTGTGTGTGTGTGTGTGTATGTGTCTTGCTGTGTGTGGTTGATACAGGGGGCTCCTTCATGCAGAGCATTTTATAGGTAAAGTAATTTTCAGAGGCTCGAAGTGACTCCTGTACCGTTCTCCCATTTGGTTTATGAATGATGGCTCTTTTAAAGTCTGGTCTTTACACAGATAGAAAATGGTTCATTGGTTCTTCTACCCAAACCAACGAGCAGTTACACTAACTTTTCAAAAATTTTTTGCCATCAGTGAAGCCTTAAAAAAGTTTCCTGATACATAGATATTTCCTTCTACATTGTTAATGTTGGTTATGTTTATGTCATTTTTGACTCCAAATCCTTGGACCCTGGTTAAATAAATAAATGAATGAATGAATGAATAAACACATAAATAAATATTTTTCGATGGATGGCCGTCGTTAGTTGTTGGTTGCGGTAACTTTAGGGTTTCAGGGTTGTGAATGAACTTATAATGCACTGTCAATGTCGAGGGGGAGTTAATGTTTTAGATAGTGCTCTGTAATTGACTTTGTTCTCAAAAAGCACTTCACTCCACTCTCCCTCTTTTTCTCTTTCCCATTCTATCTGCACCAACACCACCTCACTCTCTATTCATCTCTTCCACTAAGGTTGTCCTGTTAAATCCTGAGAGGTAGAAATCCATTCGACCTCACTTCTGCCCTGCCTCCTCTCTTTTTGTGTTTATGTGAGAGTTATATCAATGTATCAGTGTGAACCTGGGGGGGTGTGTAGGACTTTCAGAGTTTTTTTTTTCTTTTCTTTTTTTTCTAGAGTTGTTGTTTTATATCGTTTGGCCTGTTGACATTTCTCTGGCACATCGTTCAGGATTCTTCTTCAGTCAGAGCTCCACTGTGTCATTCTTGAGAGCATGACATTTCACTCACTACCTACTTTGTGTGTGTGTGTGTGTGTCTCCGTGTGTGCGTGTGCGTGTTTGGAAATACAATCTGCTGTGTGCTCTCTAAAACCACAGTAATCGCTAGACACTGGCTGTTATGTAATTTTAGTGTTTGTTGTATTATACAAACTGATCAGCAGTAATAACAGGTACTGCAGTGCATCAAACAAGCCATCTCCCCACTGAAATCTCTGTTCTTCCCCTTTTTGTTTCTTCTCATTGTGGATTTTAATCGCTTTTGTCATATTGTTTCCTCCACTGTGTATTAGCTGTTTTCAGCTCCCTCTTGAATGTTTTGTCCTCATTTACAGTGCTTATGTTGGCTCTTACAAAGTCTTTCACGCTTCATTTACCTATCATCATGTTTTCATATATGTTTTGTGCATTGTGTTATCATTACAACATTATGAACCTTTGTCGCTGCATGCTGCTCTAATATCATCGCTGATGCAAACGTTAATCAGTCTGACATTTGTTAGATGCTGTTATGTTAATGCACTCGTTTGCTAAGCCATTTAATAGAAGACTAAAAATCTGACAAAACAATGCTGAAACATGCTAATTCACCAAGTTACAGCTTGAACTTTTAAGATCTGCTGTAATTTGGATCTTCTGAGCAGTGTAGCCGAGCCCACATGCAACACCAGTCATGTGTACTGTATGTTTTTATTTGCACATCACCCCACTTAACCTTGTCAGTGTTCCTTCCCCTCTGGTGCCCAGTTGGTGCATCGTCTACAGTCAGCTGGTCTGGCAAGAAGCTTTTAAGCTCACCATGTCGCTGTGTTGCCTTTATTAATTATACACCAGCACTTCAATTATACATCAGTACATCAGCAGTTTATCTGTGTCATAGACCTCCTGTCTGCCCTGACTAAGTGGACCATTCAACGTGATACAGGAGTAAGTGCCGTGCAGGCATCAGGGTTTCTCAAAAAATATTATTTTTTTCTTACAGTTTTTGTATTTAGGGGACTTAACAAGCTTTTTTTGGTTTTCTTACAAACCTCATTTGATATTGATTTGTTGACTAAGAAAACTAGACATAAAGTAGTAGAAAAAAGGGTAAAAAAAGGCCATATTTTGCATTTTTTGTTTATGTGTCCAGTCTCGTTTGTCCCAATTTCTTTAACTTGTTTGTTTGATTTTTGTTTTGTTCCTCTCCCTTCTTCCATCCATTCCATCATCCCCTTCTTTTCCTGCCCCAAGGTTCATTGTTTCAGAAGTCTACTGAGTCCAAAGAAAAGAGTGATTTGGGAATCCCATGTAAGTTGATGTTTTATGTTTTATCATCATTTTCCTTTTGTCTTAGTCATCTTAGTGTTTATGTCTTTCTTTCTTTGGACATTGACCTTTGGATCATGCTTTGTGTTTTATTATTACATGTCATTTTGATAGAGTTTTGCTCTCGTCTTCTGATCTCTTCCCTTGATGTCCAGTCTTTTTGCTGTGCAGATCAAACAGCAGTCTACAAACAGTAGCTTCACTGGATTTTCATTTTGCTCTCAGAGGAAGTGTTGTTAGATTAATTCTTTACACCTTTGTTTGTTTGATGGGAAAAATTTGCAAGGCCTAAACACTCATACTAAATTACTTAAGTAGATATTTCTGTAGATTTAGATATATCTAGCTGTATCTGAGCTAAAAGTTGCAGTTTAAAGTTTTCCTCCTTCAAAAAATACATGAACACCTTACGAATATAATAATGTTATGTGTAGTTGACTTTCCACGCTATTTTACTATATTTTCCTTTTACTTTAACAGTGGAAAATAGGAAGAAAAAGATGCCACTTACAAGTTGGCCAAGTTGGTAAGACATGAAATACAAATAGAAAGGAAATAATATAAACTTACCTTTACAGTTTATGTCTAAAGGTATGATACATTTTTTGTTATACATTAAGTCCTGTGAAATCAATGTTTTTATATATATTGTTAATATATATTTTTATATTTTACATCTGAATAGAAGATCTAAAACATTCAGTCTTCCATAATGTAAAGTGTAGTACCAGATCCTCAAGTTATTTCTTGAAAATGAATGCACCATAGTGGTGACAGATTACTTTTAATTAACTTGATTGTTTCTTTTTTCCTGTCTGATGGCACTGAATCGATTCAGCATCAGCTCACTTGATTCACAATTTGTGCATTTGTTGCAGCTGGAGAGTAGCCAGCCAGCATTAAAACATTGCCAAAATAGGCAATTTGCCTTAGTTCTGAACACTTCCATTGTGTTTACAAGCGTATTGGTTCACTTAGAGCTCAATAGAATATGGTCCGACAATGGACACTGATTTGACGGAAATTTTGAGTCAGTTCTACCGATTTGGACCTTTCTCTTTGAAGTATCCTCCAAATTAATGATTTATTTTTCAAATGTGCCCATCACTAATGCTTAATTTGTGAAGGTGAAAAATAATTTTCAAAAAGGCGCGAGGTCATCTGGCAAGGGCAGTACCACTTTGAAAGATATGAAAACTTCTTAATGAGCAATAAAAAGGTTGAGAAATGATAATAAGGTGTAAAAATATGTTCAGCTTGACTTACTGTCCTCTGCTCTTCCTATCCTGCTCTCTTCTCCGTCTTTTTCTCTTTCCCATCTCCTGTTTCTGTCCATCTCTCATTGGTACTGTTGGTTCCTCAATATGATATAATGAGGGAGATTTACGAAAAGCTGTGAGGAAGACAGAAATTGAGAGGTGCAAGATGGAAAGGACCTCTGCCATTTATTATTACTGTGCTTTCTTACTCCTCTTATTGCAGGAGCTCTCGTTTATCTTCAAAGCAATCTATGACTGTCTGCAATGTGTTCTAATAGCTCTCATTTAGGGCCTGCAGAAGCAGTTTCATCATCCCGGAGTGTTCTCTGAGATGACTAGTCCCAGACAGATACAGATATAGAGGGAGCTAGAGAAGGGATAGAAGTAGTCATAGCTCATTTAACATATTGTCGCTCTGGTTTTAATATTCAGAAATACAATCGGTGATAGGAGCACAGGGAGGTTGCTTGAGGAGCTTTGAGATTCACTAATCACCGAGCTGGTCCTGTTTTCTCACATTATGACTGCAGTTATAATTGTCTTTTTTTTTTTTTTTTTTAGATTTTTACTTAACAATGCAGTTAATGAGAGTATATTTATCTTGATGTCAACTCTTTACCTGATTTGTCCTTTCTTATTGCTGCATTGGCTTATGCACATTGTGACCAGAATTACATGTAGGCTTAAGCTTAAATTATACTTTTCGTAGCTGCATGGCTGCAAGTCTCATCCACGCATGTCCAAAAGGGAAAACACCCATGAAAACACCAAATGAAGCACAAATCGAACCGTGGGATGTCTGCTGTCCATGTCCTTGTCCTTGTCTGTATTGGTGTATGTTAAGGCCTTAAATATTACAAATGCAGTATTAGGCATATCTGCTCCATATCTAGTTTTACATCCAATGGCTGTGTTAGAAAAATCAGATTCTGCATCCAAAACTGTCAGTTAAAAGGGTATTATGGAAGATTTATACTGCTCCATTGCACAACCATGACCACACTCTGTCTGCAGGGAGTTGATAGGCTATTTGGTCAATACCAGTAAACGATTATATAGAGGTGCTGAGATCACTAAAATATAATTTCCTCTCCTATTTTCTGTGTCTGCAAAATAATCTCTGCATCAACAGCAAGACAGTTTTGGAGAGGTGTTTTTTTGATTTTGAGATGAGTGAGCACTGATTTTGGTGTTTGAGTTATACTCAGGTGAGTTAAACTCACCTTGACCACAACCACGTCTGCAGCTCATTCTCACAAACAGTAGATGACAACTTAATGTCCCTGTCACTCACTATGGTCATACTGCAGTTGCTGCCAACAGTTTCATAAGTGAGCATGGTGCTATGGTTGACCAGCTGTTGTCACATGATATCTTAGGTATGATGCCTGAAAACCTTACCATCAAACCAAAAAAGCAAATGACAAACCTGTATTATAATAATATAATTTGCTGGTTTATTTTGGCTTTTACTCTAATTCTTTTGCTTGTGTATCTCTTTTTGTGAATGTGACCTACCTGTCTGTATCAGCTACAACTTAGCTCAAGGGGATGGAAGGGGTGGGAGGAACGCAGCTGAGCCAAAGACTTGTATAGACAGGGACTGCTAGTATTCTGTGGTTCATATTTGTGGCCAGCAGACACTGAAAGGGGTCATAAGGTCCCTTTTTAATTGGATAAAACAAGTTGCTTTGAGATGCTTGTGTTCAGTCTTTTCATTAAAGAGCTACAATTGCACTGAATTACAGGGTTGTTACACAATGCATGAGATCTAATGACTTCATATACAGAGTTATTTGCAGTCATAACTCTGGACATCTATATTTTACTTCTTGGCATCTACAACCATCAACTTTATTTTTTCAATTCCCACTTTAAAAGATAAGCATAGACATTTACAAATGAATGCTTGCTTTTTCTCGCTTGCTCCCTCTCCTCTGTCATCCCTGCCAGTTTCTTAGAGCAGATGTGTCTACTAGGAGTGCAGTATGGGGGGTGTATGCATGTTTGTGCCAAGAAAGATCAAAAAGGCAGTTGAATGAGTTTCAAGTAGTGATTGTCCACAGCTCTGCTTTGGATGCAGATCACAGAGAAGATAGAGATGAGCTAAGCTGAGTTATCCTTGTTTCCCCCCCTCTTTAAATCCTCTCTGTGGCAGATTGGACGGACTTAGAGAATGACAAACAGCTCAGCCAATCAATACACAGCGATCCATGCTTCTGTTCCACTAGCCCGTGTGTGTAATCAACTGCGTGTAAGCGAGAGCGTATGTGTATAATTTATGCGATTTCCTCAGCCTCAAAGGTTTATGCACTTGTAAATGCACACATACACAGTCACACACATATGGTTACCAACTTTGCATAACCAAATTTCCGGAGATTTTTTTTTTGATAAATATAATTTTGCGAATGAGGATGCCAATTATTATTGACAAACAGCAAGATGCAGCTTCAGTCAGTCCAGACACAAACACACACAAACACACACACACACACACACACACACACACACACACACACACACGTACACACACTCACTCAATCAGACTGTACACTCCAAACAAACTGAATCTGGCAGGTGCACAGTGAACACTGGCAACATAATTTTGGTTTTGTGACCGCAAACCATTTGGCGTTGATCACACACATACTGTAAGCACAACACAAACACAATGTTCAGTCTTGTTCTAGTGAGGTAACCTTGGTATGCAAAACCAAGGCAAATTGCAATAAATTCTCACTATGAAAAGAAGATAAAAAAATAAAACACATTTTCTACCCATCACACGCCCAAGCATCTTTGAATCAAAAATCTATTCACAAAAGTGAAATTTTTGATTTTTTTTTTTAGATTATAATCTTATAAATCTTATATTTTATAATCTTATATAAAATTATTTTTTTCTTGGCTGGGTACTGAGGTTAATACCAGCTGTGCATCGACACACAAGCATTCTAACTCTTATATATGTATTAATTAACAATTGTGTATTAATTATGGATTATATGTTTAAATGTGTACTCATTTATATGGAAAGAGGCAAAATACACTGATATGGAGAAGCCAGAGGAATAAGGGAGACTATCAGTACTGTATCTCAAAAATGTTCTTAAAAGGGTAGTTTCTCATACACAGACCACATCCTCCATGTCAGCTGTGTGCAAAGTGTCTAAACTGGACTCTGTGAGATCAATATGATTGTTTTCAGTGTCCTCCACAAGTTCTTTCATGGTGCATGTTTACACGTCTGCCTGTTTTTTGTTTTGTTTTTTTTTTTTTTTTGGGGGGGGGGGGTTCTGCATTTGTTCACACCTGTGTGTATGTAGTTTGGTGGGGTGTGTTGTGTTGTGTTGTGTGTGTGTGTGTGTGTGTGCGTGTGTCCTGACCTTTAGAACGGAACATTCTCCGTCCTATAGAGAGCTGTCAGATAGTATGGGCTGAAACATCACAGACAGGATGCTTGAATGTGTCTCCTATTCTGCCCGGTGATTTATCGTTTTATTCGTTTCATTTCAGGGGTGTCCATTGATAGGCACATATTTTTAATCTAGCTCCAGTTTACCCTAGCCTGCAGACACGAGTGTGTCGGACATGAAACTGCTTGTCAGCTGCAAGGGAGGAAAAAGCACAGGAGATAGTTCACTTGTGGATAAAAGTTATTATGGATGTGTCTGTGTGTGCATGCCTGTCCATGCATTCATTGTGAGTGTCAGTGCTCGCATGAGTGCTCATAAAAATGAACATAGGTGTGTACCTATCAGTACTTAGTCAGACTGTGCTCCTTCCTCATTCTATCACTGCTGATTTTGTCATTCTGGCTTCACAGAGCACAGCCTTGGGCCACACTTAGATACACACGGAGGTCCAAACACATTATTCATTCAACTGGGTTTGGTCAAAAGTGCACACCCACATTCGGTCCCTTTTTCAGCCTCCATCTTGTCAGAAAAAGACAGCCTATTATGCAAAGCTGTCAGACAGTCAAAGAACATCAGAATTAAAGAATAGGCGGTTTTAAACCAAAGCAACACTTTGGTTTTTATATAGAAGCACAATGAAGTGAAAGACCAAAGAAGTCGACACTAACCGAGCGCAGAAAGTGCTCAAGTTAAACTCAAGAGAAGCTACAGTGCAGTACATTAGTGGGGTTTTTTTCTTAATTCTCTGCCATTATTCTTAATTGTTTGTCATTGAGTGGTATGACAGAAAAATCATTTGAAAATTTTCTTTTTGATAAATAATAATGATGAACAGCTCATTTTAGTAGGATTCTTTGTAGCATAACCGCTAAGTTGCCAACCAAAGATTAGGTCAACGATGTTTGCGACATTCTGGTTGTTCGTTACTCTTTGCAGCACTTTAATTTTGCAGTACGATTTCAATAACAGATAAACTACCATGCAAAATACTGTTGTTGCTACTACTTAAATGGTAATGTGCTGAAGTTGTCATAGTCTAGACTGCGATGTTTTCTTTTAAGGTGAAAGCAAAATGTGAATCTAGGGCAGAAAAAGAAAAAAAGGTAAAAAAAAAAAAAGAGGTGAGAATTTAAAGAGAAAAGGTAACATTTGGTATCTAGCAGTTGTATGTAGGTTACTCAAACAGGTAGGAACTCTGATGGGACATGTTGTTTCCTTCATCTACAAATCAAACAGATGGAGACAGACAGAGGGAGTTGGGGAGAGAGGAATGAGTTACAGAGGGAGCAAAGATCTGAGAGAGATGGAGAGATGGGATTGATTTAGCCTGATAAACAGTGAAGAAAGGAATTATACACAAACACACACAGAAACACATATATAGATATAGATATATAAATATATATTTATATCTATAATGTTGAGGTAGATCGATGTGCATAGGCCATAGGCCATAGGCCATAGCCTAGTTAACTTACCTCTATTTTAAAAGGGATTTCTTTATATAGCTACTTACTATCCCATGTTTTCAGAAGTTAGACCTTCAAGTTAAAGTAGAAACAAGATAAAGATTCCCTTAATAGATGAGGATGATGATGATCATAATTAAGATCAGTGAGTTGCTACTTAAGAGGATTATCCAATTCTATTCCCCTCTGGCAAGTGCAAAGACCTTGATAACAGGGCAACTTTGTGCAGCAGTGTAGTTTGGGCATTAGCAAATTTTACGGAAATCTTTTGAACAGCATCAAAGGGAAATCTGCGCGACAAAACTAGTAGGGGATAAACTTTGAAGATGTAAAGGTGGTGAACTTAGATGTAATGTGTATTAAATGTGACGAACAGATATTTGGCAGCAATTTGAGCAGCTGTAACAGACCCTGACAGAGTCGTGAATCTTTGAAAGAAGAGCACAAACTCTGAAATGCAGATCAGGGGTTGTGAACATAAGTTGTACGTAGGTTTTATTTCCTCTGTCACAAAACAGTTTATGTGACACTCTGAGAATGACATTTTCACACACTTAACAGTTAAACCACTGCAGAGATAAACTTTAGACAACTTTATTGGAGGTTAAGACATTGCAAGTCTTTAGTTTAAGACTGGAGCCAATGACTGTTTTCATTATCAATTCATATACCAGATCATGGTTTGGTCGGTAAGGGGCCAGAGAAAAAGTAAAAAAAATAACTACCACAGTTTCCCAGGGCCGAAAGTGATATATGCATATGTCTTGCTTCACCTGACCTACAGTCCAACACCCAACTCCCACCAGTTAACTGTGTTTCTTTGTCTTATATCCTCGCATTTGAGCATCTGGAACCATCAAGAATGTGGCATTTATGCTTGCAAAGAAAACGACAATTCTCAGCAATCGTCAAAGTAGAGGACTGACTAATCAATTAATCAGCTAATCCTTTCAGCTCTTGTTTAGTTGGTGTAAGGATTGAATTTTGGTCATGGTTAAGAAAAAAATTGCTCAGAAATACAAGTAGAAATCACACAATACACCATGTTAATACACATTTATACCGTGATGATAGCTGATTATTATATTCTGTACAATTTTTGTGTTTATTGTATACATACTGTATTTGCATCTCAGATATCTAGAGTGGGTATTTCACAGAACATTAGGTCACAAGGGCTTTACCACGCAATGGTACTTCAAAAACATCATCATTTTTCTGTTCCTTGGACAAAGTGTCCATAGCCTTTTGATTCATCACAGTCTCAGATGTAATTATGAGGGACATGTGTTGCCCTCACACACAGCAGCTCCCCAGAGACTCTGGAAGTGGTTCATAGCTCCCTCAAGTGTTAAATGAGTAACTAACACCATCATGAGTGACCTCTCCTCTGCGAACGTCTGTATGTGTGTATCATGCTTAGGCATATGTGAGCATGAATGTTTGTGCGCCTCATCAAAGGATTCTTTCATGCATTATCAAGTTCAGACTTCCTGAACTTGTTCCGATGCGTCAAAAGCAAATCCTTTAGCAAATGACTCAGGCTGTTTGTAGCTAAAAGCCTGTTATCTGCCTCTCAACTTTAAGGGCGGATTAAAAGGAGCATTCCTATATTTTCCTGTCGTCTTCTTAATAGCTGCAAACAAATCCCCTCCTACTAGCTACAGAGGACATGATTATACGAGGAGTGCTTTAAGTGTAAGACTGCTCCAAAAAGTTTCGTAGGCGCTTTCATTTTAAACGTGTAGACTTGTTTGTTTTGCTTCTTTTAAGTTCAAGTACAGTTCTGCTTCTTTTGCCCCGTTTTCCTCCTCTTTGCTGTTATCACCTTTCTCCTTTTTCTTTCCCCCTCTCCTCTCCTTATTTTCCCCTTTTTCCTCTCATCTTTCCTACTTCCTTATTTTCTTTTTTATATTCTTTTTAGTCTGTTTTTTTTTTACTGCCCTTTACTGTCTACTCTCATCTTAGCAGCCTATAACTGGCTTTCCTTTATATTTCTCTATTTATTTCTATTCATTCCTCATCTGCTTGTGTGTCCTCTTTTCCGTATTCCTCTCCATATATTGGCTTTCCCTACTATTACTTCATATTTCCTCCCCTGTGCTCTTATCACTTATCAGCAACTTATCTCCCCCCGTCCTTTCCTCATTTCTTCTTTCCTTCATCTGAGTGTACCTTATACCTTTTACCTTATGCGTCCACCATCAGTTACATTTTTTTGTCTCTTCCTCTGTTATAAAATATAGATCATGAATTACAACCTGTATTGTTCTAGCTTAAACACCATTAGTGTCTCAGCCGGATTGGAAAAGAATGTTAGAGCCCTTGTAAAAAAAATTAACAGCGTTATTAAATATTGAGAGGTGGTCCTGTTATGTTTTCTTATGAAAGGTGTCTCTTCATTTTCTCTGCCTCTGTCTAGACAAATTATCCTATTACATAAGCTAGAGGGCCATTTAAAAGTTTCATTTGAAATGGTACCTATGGAGATTGTCCTTTGAGTTTCTGTAGGTGGTCTGAGGTAAAAGTGAAATTGTCAAACACAAGTAAGGAATGACAGAGAGTCATAATTTGTTAATTTGAAACCTGCATTGCCATTCTTTTTTTTATTAGCTAAAAAGTGTTGCTTAATTCTCTGTCACTGCCGTTTTCTTTCTGATAAACTCCTCTTTTTAAGAAGATCTTTTGAGCCTGCTTGGCCCTAACAATATTTGGCTGTCTAACATTGTGTCTCCATTCTTCTTCACATCCCCTCTAGCTGCTCCAAGTACAGATGATGTGGCGCTGTACGTGGGCATTGTCATCGCAGTGATTATGTGCCTGGTCATCTCTGTGATTGTGGCGCTGTTCGTCTACCGCAAGACGCACCGTGACTTTGATTCAGTCATCATCGACACCTCGGCGCTAAATGGAGGCTTCCAGTCTGTTAACATCAAAACGGCCAGATCAGGTAAGGAATGTTACATAAATGAAATTTGATCCAGGGTGGAAAGAATATTAAAATATCACAAAAAATACAAAAAAGCAGTGTTTCACTGCCATCTCTGGTTGAAGGTTTTGAGCCTGTTGCAGCTGTTACAATATCCAAGTGATGTCATGGTGTCCTTGAGTACACGCACACTTCACTGCGGTAAGAGGAAACTAAACCACTGGAGGATTTTCAGGATGTGTTAAATTGCCCTTTAAATGGCGAATGTAACATCACATTACAACAAAGAAAGCACAGTGCACGTTAATGACTAGATTTTTCTTGCTTGCAATCTTCCTCCTTTTAAATGGTGTTTTATCACGGAATATTGCAGTGGGATGGGGGCTGGCATTCAGGAGCTCACCGCTGAGACTGACAGCAACTCCAGAACTGATGGGGATGTAGACTCTGTCTGTTTCTCTTAAATTTAGACATTACACATTGTTCACAGTGACAGATGGACAGTTTATTTAATTATTGTAAGTGGAGGGATGAATATCTGGACAGATACATAGATCGATGGGGTGGATAAAGAATAGCAGATGTGACCATCCTTCTATGGAAATAACCGGACCAGCTCTGTCCAGTTTGAGGCTTTGATTCAAGTATCATTTTGGTTCTTCCCTCGGCCTCTGGCTGTCACTCTTTGCTGCTTAGGATTAATCTCTGTCTACCAGAGACCACTGTCTTTCATCAAGAAGTCTCTCTCTGTCACTCTTCCTCTTTTTCTCACTCTTTCTTTCTCTACCTTCCCCTCTGCACACTCAGGTCAATTACATTTCCTGTTTATCAGCAACCTCCTCTCTTCATCTCTGTCTCTTTCTTTCTGTCTTTCCTTTGCTGTGTCTCCATCTCTCCCTTCAAAATGACTCCTACTGCAACGGACACTCCCTCCCTGTCTGTCTTCCTTTATAAGTGGAGCCATGTTTCACTCTCTGCAGTCTGTACTGCCATTTCTTCCTCTCTTTCTTGGAAATGATAAGACGAAAGACAACGGCATACAATTGTACACCCATGCGCATGCATTTGATAGCTCACTGGAATGGCCCACACGGGCAGGGAATTGGTATGAAGCAGGAATCACACCACAGACACCATGAACTTATGAATTTTTATTTTTCAAATAGGTGACAAAAACATGGCTTAAAATTTCTAAAAAAATGTAATACACCTGGGAAACATGCTCATAATGTGCCCATGTAGGCAATAGGATCATTTGCAGACTGATATGCTCACAAACTCCACAAATTGGAATTGAATACTACCAATTATATGGCTTAAAATAAAAAATGCTCATACTGGTACTCGAATACTTAACTGTACTTGATTGCCACCATTTGTTGACCTAGAGATGGCATTTTAGCAAGGGGTTGCATGTACAAAAAAGCAGTGTTTCACTGCCATCTCTGGTTGAAGGTTTTGAGCCTGTTGCAGCTGTTACAATATCCAAGTGATGTCATGGTGTCCTTGAGTACACGCACACTTCACTGCGGTAAGAGGAAACTAAACCACTGGAGGATTTTCAGGATGTGTTAAATTGCCCTTTAAATGGCGAATGTAACATCACATTACAACAAAGAAAGCACAGTGCACGTTAATGACTAGATTTTTCTTGCTTGCAATCTTCCTCCTTTTAAATGGTGTTTTATCACGGAATATTGCAGTGGGATGGGGGCTGGCATTCAGGAGCTCACCGCTGAGACTGACAGCAACTCCAGAACTGATGGGGATGTAGACTCTGTCTGTTTCTCTTAAATTTAGACATTACACATTGTTCACAGTGACAGATGGACAGTTTATTTAATTATTGTAAGTGGAGGGATGAATATCTGGACAGATACATAGATCGATGGGGTGGATAAAGAATAGCAGATGTGACCATCCTTCTATGGAAATAACCGGACCAGCTCTGTCCAGTTTGAGGCTTTGATTCAAGTATCATTTTGGTTCTTCCCTCGGCCTCTGGCTGTCACTCTTTGCTGCTTAGGATTAATCTCTGTCTACCAGAGACCACTGTCTTTCATCAAGAAGTCTCTCTCTGTCACTCTTCCTCTTTTTCTCACTCTTTCTTTCTCTACCTTCCCCTCTGCACACTCAGGTCAATTACATTTCCTGTTTATCAGCAACCTCCTCTCTTCATCTCTGTCTCTTTCTTTCTGTCTTTCCTTTGCTGTGTCTCCATCTCTCCCTTCAAAATGACTCCTACTGCAACGGACACTCCCTCCCTGTCTGTCTTCCTTTATAAGTGGAGCCATGTTTCACTCTCTGCAGTCTGTACTGCCATTTCTTCCTCTCTTTCTTGGAAATGATAAGACGAAAGACAACGGCATACAATTGTACACCCATGCGCATGCATTTGATAGCTCACTGGAATGGCCCACACGGGCAGGGAATTGGTATGAAGCAGGAATCACACCACAGACACCATGAACTTATGAATTTTTATTTTTCAAATAGGTGACAAAAACATGGCTTAAAATTTCTAAAAAAATGTAATACACCTGGGAAACATGCTCATAATGTGCCCATGTAGGCAATAGGAACATTTGCAGACTGATATGCTCTCACAAACTCCACAAATTGGAATTGAATACTACCAATTATATGGCTTAAAATAAAAATGCTCATACTGGTACTCGAATACTTAACTGTACTTGATTGCCACCATTTGTTGACCTAGAGATGGCATTTTAGCAAGGGGTTGCATGTACACAAGGATTTTGTGTTAATGTAGTTGGGTGAGATATGCCAACTACTTCTCCATACACCTTTAACAGGATACTTAAATAATTCAGGGTGTGTGTTTATGTGGTCAGTTGTGGGAGGACGATTATAATTCCAATCATGGAATACAGTTAAAAACAGAGTGAGGTCAAAGAGGATGCAACACAAATTGTTAAACAGCAAGCTCAAGTAATCGTGTGTTTGTGTGCATGCATGTGGATGTCCGTGTGTGTCCCTGTGTGTCCCTGTGTGTGTGTGTGTGTGTGTGTGTGTGTGTGTGTGTGTGTGTGTGTGTGTGTGCGCGCGTGCGTGTGTGTGCGTGCGCGTGTGTGTGTGTGTGTGTACATGGGTGAATGTATTTGTATGTGTGGGGATTGTGGGATTTTTATCAGTAAAGCATTAGGATGCTTGTCACTCTGCGTTGAGGGACCATCTCCGATTACTATTAACGAAGAATTATGTCCCTTCAATCTCTCTCTCTGACTTTCTGACTCTCTCCCTCCCTCTCTCTCTGTCTGTGGCTTTCCATTAGTTGTTAATTAAATTTCAGCAGGGATGATTTGGCAGGAATCCCCGCTGGCTTTAAGGGTAAACAGCCTGGTGATAGAGAGAGGAAGAGAGTGATAGGTGACAGATGTGTGTGTGTGTGTGAGTGTGTGTGTGATTTTGTGTGTGTGTGTGTGTGTGTGTGTGCGTGTCTGTGTGTCTGTGTGTCTGTGTGTGTGTCAGTCTTTAGTGGGGTGGGGGGGCTGATAATGAGGGATTTACAAATTAGAATGGATGGCCTCTTGGAGGGAACAACAGGATTTCAGGCACTACAACAAAAAAAAAGAAAAAATAGCGGCTGGTATGAACAAAACTGGATTTGTTCTCAGTATGCAACTGGCCTTCCCGTGATCCAAGTCCCAATTAAATCTTGAATATTTGTTGGGTTTTCTGTTGGGAGAGAGTTTTTGGGGTTTTTTTGTTTACAAGCACCTTTTGTTGTTTTTCTGCCCTTTGGGTAAGTTATGTTAAACTGAAAAGGGTTCAGCAAAAAGGCTCTCATGGGGTCGCTTGTAGCACATTCATTTGATTTACTTTGGTAAAGTAAATCCCCATGTACTACTGGCTGTTTATTAATAATGCCAAATGCATTATTACTATAATCAGTAGCTTTTTCCGATTACCTAGAAAGAAAAATGAGGCGCACATTCCAGCAGACAGAAGAAGCTGAGGCCATTTCATTGTCATTAAATGCTTCCCAGTAATTTCATTGCAAAAGGTATTTAGCTATTTGATTACAAAAACAGTGTGTGCGTGTGTTTTTGAGAATATCCTGCAGAAGATCAGAAATGATTCAAAGGAGGAACTCATTAAACTCACTACAGTGATTCATTCAGCAAGCCCGGGAGTATCGGAAGACGTAGGTGATTGCTAAAGGTAGAAGGGGATAGCTTCATTTTAAACTGAATATACTTTAAACAGTACCCAAATATTGCATATTGTATGCACATGGATTAACATACTGTACTGATTAACAATCACCATGTTCCTGCAGTTGCCCCCCAGCCTACTTTAACCTTTCTATGATGAGTGCAGAAGGGAATCTCAGAAAGACTTGCCAACCCATCCCCATCTATATCATGTAATCCCCAAATACTGTATGTTACATGCACCTGTGTGTGTGTGTGTGTGTGTGTGTGTGTGTGTGTGTGTGTGTGTGTGTGTGTGTGTGTGTGTGTGTGTGTGTGTGTGTGTGTGTGTGTGTGTGTGTGTGAGTGTGTGAGTGAGAACAGTACAGTGTACCTGTTATCGGTATGCAGGGCACATTTCTGCACGTGTTAGTGATTCAGGGTTTTAGCGCCCGTGTTTTACATTGCATATGTGCATTTATTTATGACAGTTCTTGTATTTTTGTTTGTAAGTGGGACGCTTGAGTGTTTGCTCGCAATAGATGAAGAGTGTCAAGATTCCTACCATTTAGCGTAGATCAGCCCTGACAACTTAAGAAAGAGCAGCATGTAAAACATCTCTAACTGGAAGAATCCACTCAGTAGCCTAAATTCACATCTGACCCAGCAATGATTTAATGAGTTTTAATGATGATTTCATTCAAAATCCCATGTAAAAAAAAAATTTGGAACAAAATTCAAAACAGACTTTAGTCAGTCTGTTTTGAATTGTGAGCATTTTAGGGATTAAACAGTGATGTGACTGAAGTGTGACACCCTCTGATTATGTGGGCGAAGTCAGTATCACCGACAACAATTTCAAGACCTAAAAAGATGGCATGAAGCTATGCTATGGTCGAATCAGGAATATGTGTTTGTTTTTGATAATGTGTAGATTTAGATATGAACTACTAAACCTACGTAGGTTTAGATGCCCGTGAGATGCGGACCAAGCATCACTTTTCCGAATCTACACACACTTTCCCTCCATCTTTCTCTTGCTGTATCTTTCCTCCATCTCCCTCTCTCTCTCTGTGCAGGATCCATGACTAGTCCTTGATCCAGGTCATGCTCCTCTGTACTGCAATGTATCATACCAGACACTGATACCTTATCAGCAGTACTTGCTTGCCTTCATCTCACTCCCCTTATTCCTGCTCACTGATCTTGAGCTACAAATTCTACACATCTGCCCCATGCTGCAGCCATGCATTTCATACTATTGGTGATATAAAGTATTTAGCTTTAGCCTTCATTTTCTCTTTGTTTCAGAAACCATTTTCTCTGACCATATCTGCATTTAGTTAAACACTTGAGCATTCACAGAAATAGCAGTTCTTTTTACATTGTATCTTCGCCCATTGATTTTTCTTCCCTTCGTTCCTTCTCTTTCCCTTTTCCTCTTTTTCCTTTATCCCTGTAGCTGATCTACTGACAGCTCCTCCAGACTTGACAAATGCGGCCGCCATGTATCGTGGTCCAGTGTATGCCCTCCACGATGTGTCAGATAAAATCCCAATGACCAACTCCCCTCTCTTGGACCCTCTTCCTAACTTGAAGATCAAAGTGTACAACTCCTCGGGTGTGGTCACACCACAGGATGACCTGGGAGGAGACTTCACATCCAAACTGTCTCCGAAGGTATTGTAACTATTGTATCGTTTACACAAATGCCAGTATCTTTAATCCACCTCTACATTAGAATACTTCGTATTAGCACAGAAGGATTTTTAAATATTCCTTCCTGAAGTGTGCGGTTACACTGTGGGAGCACAGTGAGCTATAGTGAAATATGTAAGCCGTGTATTCCCAGTCACATAAATACAAAACACCAGTAGAGCGCACGCAGCTCAGTGTCCCAGTTTGCATGCCCTGTAAAGTACAGGGCATGCATACCAGACTCAGTTGTCACAAATACAGATGAAACCGCTCAACTTCATCACAGCACCTGTCCTGAGGCAGTACGAGAATTGAACTCACAATCTTTGAGCTCCTTGGATTCGTCGCAACTTTTGATGGTTTTATCTGTTATTTTCGTTGTTTTTTAAATTGTGCTCCTTTTGAACCACTGCTCTGTCTAGTGACTGGCCTTGCCTCAGTAATTGCATAATTTTTATGCACTTATTTTGTTTTTAATGTGGTCTCTGTCTTTAACACATTGAAGCAAATTCTTGTCAGCTTTTTGTGATGTAGGAGTAAACTACTGAATGTTAAGTCCTTATTTTACATCCCACAGTGGGCTTTTCGGTGAAGAAATGCAAAGCAGGTCATATTTTACCACTTACCCTGAGGTGGTTTCATAGGTCTATTGTAAATCTGTTCTCTTTTCACAGACTGCCAGCTCAGCCCTATGGCAGCGCTCCCAGGCAGATACGGACCTTCCCTGTAGCATTATAGTTAATGGTTACCAAGAAAACATACAGAAAAATGAAAGCATATTGACTAATTTAGTAAAAATCAAGTGAAAAACGGAGCAATAGCAAATTCTCCTATTAATGCTTGCCTTAGTCAGCCTTAAAACCCTTAACTGTTTTGTTAATGTGGCTGATCGGCGTGTATATCCACGTCTTTCAACCTCCACAGGGTATACAGTGGATGTAGGTTGCTTTTATGCATGAGGGTACACACTATAGTATACAGTAATTGTCTATGTCTAGCCCCGTCACAGGTCTAAGAGTAAAAAGGTAACTGCAGTGCTACAAAAAACGCAGGTTATTCTCACTAACAGTTCAAAAGAAAACTACTGCTTAATCTTTCTTGCACCATTACTGTACATTTATTTAAGTGTCAAGGATTTTTCAGATTGTGGGCCACAAGCGTCATGATGCATCGAATTCTTCTTACGTCTCATGCAGGTGCAATAGAACTAGTGTTTAAAGAAAAGTCAGGTTCCTGAGGTAAATGCAACTCTATGCAACGCTATTGCTCAGCCAGACCAGACCAGACCAGACCATGATTCATCGTTATGTAGTCTTAATACCTTCAGACTTCCAGTGGATCCAGTCTCTCCTAAACAGCAGTTCAGTCAGTTTCAGCATGTATGAAGTTATACCCTGTAATTCTTTTTCTTTCTAATTAACACCCTCACTGTTGTATTTTGATTCCTAGGTAACCCAGTCTCTGTTGGATAACAGTGACACCATGAACCTCCGCAACCAGAGCTTAGCCCGGACACGAGACCCTTCGTGTACAGCTCATGGATCCTTCAACAACCAGGGAGGACACCTCATTGTACCGAACTCTGGTAATTTTAGTATCCTACTGACACTTTGATAGCTAAACATAAATCTTGTTGATGTCAAGGGATAATGCAGTGTCTCTTAAATCTTCTGTATTGGGTATCAGATCCAAGAACATTTTCTGTGCTTTGGCTTATTAAAGTAACAAATAATAATACATTACATCACATTGAATGCTGAACATAGTAAGAATTACATCAAGGTTAATACTGTCTAATGAGAATTATTATAGACATAAACAACATCAAACCATTTTCTTTACTAAAAACGGACCACAAACAATAAGTAAGAGTGTCTATCTACAACTGCTCAGTCGATATACTATAAAAAAATAGCCTTGAGATCTTCTCTAGTTACCTACATTAAAAGAAAAAAAAACTTCCAGTAGACTTATGTTAGGATTTAAAAGCAGTAGGCAGCCAAAAATAATGAATAACTTTCGGATAGGAAGCAGCTCTCAGACGTTATAAAACAGTACAGCACCATTCACTTGATATATGTAAGAGACATTTTTACACCGTAGCCTTTAAAAATGATTCTTCAATAATTAATCATAATGATAAAGTGATAATAGGATTTATATTAAGTAATTCAGTTGCACGTGGGGAAATTAATAAATCCAGTGGTGAAACTCATTATTTCTGTCACCGTCCATCCTGCTTCCCCCGTCCTCCCTCCTGCAGGTGTGAGTTTGTTGGTTCCAGCAGGTGCTGTTCCTCAGGGTAGGGTGTATGAGATGTATGTGACTGTGCACAGGAAGGACAGCTTGAGGTAAGTTTTGTATTTCTATTTCCCTATTTCGCTCTATTTCCCTGAGTTTTCTTCCCTGTGGGTTTTTTTTTCTCAGTTGCTCCATGTTATCCCCATTTTTCTCTGCGTCTCCCTCCACTTTTTTTTTATTTCTTTGTTTTTCTGTGTGTGCTTCTTTCTCTTTCTCCTAGGCAGCAGCTTCTCAGGTCTGTTTGTATGGTTGCACGGGGAGGCTTTCACAGTATGACATGGCCTTAGGATGCATAGAGAGGGATGAATCATTATTATTTATAGTACAACATTTATCCATGCACACCTTCTTTTGGTGATTCATGCAGGAGAGGTCAGTTAATGGTGAAGAATTCCCATATTAATGCCAGAATTAGAATTCCTAAGAAGCAAAGTTAAGGAGATAAGTCTACATTCTATACATTAATTATTACCTATCTAATATTATAATCTGTACATTAATCCACAGAATCTGCATACTTAACCAGTTTTTTCCCAATGTGAGAATCAGTGCTATTATCCAAATGTAGAGCTCATACCCCTTACTATATTAAGATGTGTAAAACTTATTTTGACTGCAGACATATTTTCATTTCATATTATAGATCCAAAAAGCAGACACTGAGCTTTTGAAAAAATATGCACAGAGATCGCTGTTTCTACAGTAACTAACAGATTAGTGGCTATTTTTGGGATTATTGAAATCCTGTTACATGTACTATAATCCCTTACTCCCAAACCCTGTGCATGATTGAGGTAAATCTCGCTTCTAGGACATGAAAGAAATGGGAGAAGATTTTTATATTCCAGCTGCTGTGTGAAAATTTCTTTGATGCAGATTTGGTGAAATTTTATATACTCTGTTTGAAAGTTAGGGGTAACTATTGTGTATATATCTATAGCACACGCAAATGAACACAGTCTGCATGAACATGCAAATGCCAAGGGATATCAAAATACATACTTTTGTTTCCATTGTTATTTTGGATAGAAGAAGAGACAGATTTGACAGAATCAATATGTATTCTGATGATTTGCTCTGCCTTGCCTCTCACTGTCAACGAAATGAAGTCCCTTCAGTCACTAGTTTATTTTGGAGACGTGCTGTTTTCCTGTATGTCTGTCTTCTCTCTTTTCCCCACTAACACAGCTAAATCACTCATAGCAGCTGCAAGTGGTAAATTAAATTTTCTCTTAGAGCAACACAGATAGTTTTGGTTTTATTTACCCAATTTTTCAGATATCTTTCCCTGTGATTTTTGCTGGACACCCCAGTGCATGGAGGTGGATCCGTTTTGTTAGCAAAAATTCAACAGCCACTCAGTGGACAGTTTGTACTGGATAATCCATTCAGTACACTATCAACAGTTTTTATTGTGCATCATCTAGCGTAACAAGAACACCATTTATCGAACTCCACATTGGTTTTGACACTTTTAAATATACATATACATATATTTTTGAATTTCTTTTACGTGCACTGCATTAATTGATGGCGGCAACAATGTTCTTACACAGCAAACTGGGTGAACCAACTCTTTAAAAGCATCAACAAGAGCTGAGCTTTAGGACACTCATTACAATTTGGTTCATGTATTCTGCCCCATGCATCCATGCTAGCTTCTCCTCGATCAAGAGCACTCAATAAGAATTAGCCCCCCTGTAATGTGCTACAGTGTTTCTAGGAGTCAAACGTCTTCACTGTCCTCTGTCTTCATCTCAGTCAATAGCTGTCTAGAAAAAATCACATAGCTACATTGACTTACCTCAGCAGCACAGGGCAGGCCAGGAACATGTGGTTTAGCTCATTAGATCTAACCCTTAGGTGTCAGGTGTCCCACATGCATAACTTAAGTCAACTATATCCTCTGTTTGTGGGATAAAAGAAAAAATAGGAATACAAATCAATAACACTGTAATTCATGAAGGGGCGACCCTTGCATTAAGTAGGTCAAAGGGTGCTCTTACACTTTAAGTCGTACTGTTTTTATCCGTTAGCTTCTCCTACCCATGTGAACCCTTCATCAGTCAATAATGTCAATAATGAGCCCCAGTTGTTTAACTGATAATGCTATCAAGGATTAGTGCCCCCCTCCAAAAAACAAAAACAAGGTGGGCTGAAAAAAAAAACAACTCTTAAAATTTAGATTCACCTCAGATGGAGTTCTCCATGTATACTCTGGCCTTTATTCTCAGTAAAAAAACCTGAAGAAATTTCTCGCTTTAACACCAGGTTCAAATACTTCTGCTGAAAAATGCAGGTGAATCTGAGCCCGGTAGTCATTTATTTACTGCCCATCAACTGTGAACTACTGACTCCATCTGAAGCCCTGCTGACTGCACTAATAATCCTATAATTGAATTTGTGTTGCTCTGCTCTGATCTGTTTTGTTCTGTGATTTTCTCATCTACCGCGAGCTGGTCTATTCTACTCTCATGTAACTTTTCACCTGTCTCTTTTATTATGCGAGCCAAGGTTCTCCATACATGACCATTATGGCAAAATAGCACAAGCTAGAAGTGGAATCAATACAGCTCTGTGCAGTTGATGCTCACTCTAACTGGCAGCCAACAGTGCAGCCCTCCTGCAGCTCTTTTCTAAAGAATCATTTCACCTCGGTGTTATCTATGTTTTCCAGACCCCCGGTAGAGGACATCCAGACAGTGCTGAGCCCAGTGGTGAGCTGTGGACCTCCAGGAGCCCTGCTGACCAGACCAGTGATCCTCACCATCCACCACTGTGCTGACAATGTCCAGGAAGACTGGCTCATACAACTGAAGAACCAACTGGCCATGGGAGAATGGGAGGTGAGCATTCTACACCGTGTCTTTTATGTTTTATGTGACCTGTGCATATAGCTTTGTTCTCAGTGAGTTATAATGTGAAGCTTTTGAATTCCACCGCTTTAAACCCCAGAGATTATAGCTGTAACTTTATTGCCAGCAAATAGTGATAAACAAGTATATAGAAACACACCTAGATACACAAACACATGCTAAATAATCCAAACCTAAAGCAGTCTGTGCATATGTGCTTCCACAAAATGGTCACACATGTACGCCAAGACATTACCAAAATATTAACACAGTCATGTACACAGTATGACTCACACAGCATATATAAACATGTGCGCACACATACATTATCGCCTGCACCCTGAGGAATAGCCGCATTACACATAGACACATGCAGTGAGGAAGGGAGAGGAAAAGAAAGAAAAGCAGAGAAAATTTGGTAAACATAAAGTGCCTACAGGCTAGTAGACAAGTAGGGGGTTGAAGACTCCTATCAGAAGCAATTTGTTATGCTCCTGCCATCCTCCTCTTCTCTCATTTCTCTTCCTCTGTTTCTATCCCTCCTTTTTTCTATCCATTCTCTCTCTCCTCCCGTGTTTCTCAGCATGAAGTCTTTACCTCAGCAGTCTGTTATTGTGTGCATGTGCCCGCGTATGTATGCGTGTATGTCTGCGTGCGAGTGTGTGTGAGTGCGCACGTGTGTGTGAGTGTGCACATGCGTGCGTGCGTGCGTGTGTGTTCATGTGTGTGTTTGTGTGTGAGCATGTGCGTGTGTGGGCCACTGTGTGTGTGTGTGTGTGTGGGTGTGGGCGTGCGTGGGCGTGCGTGCATGTGTGGGTGTGGGTGATAAGGCTGTCTTGCAGCATCACTGTGTCTACAAGGCCCCCGTATGCTGTCTTCTGTTGCTTATCACAGCTCAACACAATGTCTCTGCACAATTAGCCATGCATAAGATTCTGTGTGTGTGTCGTTGTCTGTGTGTGTCTTTGTCTGTGTGTGTCTTTGTCTGTGTGTGTCTGTGCATGAGAGAGAGAGAGAGAGAGAGAGAGAGATGCACAGAAGAGGTTGGGTGTACACTGAGTAAAGACGAGAAAAATGAAAATTGGAATTTCATCAGGAAGTCAATGTGTTTTTCTCTTATTGCAATAGACCATCCATTTCTCATCAGAAAGTTTTCCTCAAAACAGGGGGAGGAAGGTAATTGAATTCCCCTCACATCAGGGGGGAACAGCCACGGTTGTGATTACTAGTAATAACAGATTCATACCATATTGCTTTCCTACCCCTTTGTATTGATTCAGCTCATCTGTAGGAACACAAACTTGCATGAACTGTGATTCAAAACTCAGTATTTGTATCACACGCTAGCATGGAGAACACACGACATCCATGCCGCAGTGTGTTCGCATCTACAGGCTTGCACACACAATTAATCAGTCACACATGCAAACATAGAAATTTGCACAACTATTTGAAGATTCAGTAGTCATAAAAAAGAACTAGTGATCCTGAGCCATATGGATTTACCGTATCTCAGGCTGTGCGGTAGAAAGGATATAAGCAACAGCCAGATAATCACAGAGGGATTGGATACACTTCACAGACAACGATTCTGAACAAGTGTCATCCTTTTTCTAATGGACATCTTGATTTACTTTCAGAAGTCATCGTATAACCAGACACGCAGATACACTCCATTTTAGTGTCTCGTCGTGAATATATTCACAATCTGCTGAATCAAACATTCTGTAACAGGTTTTTCTAAGATGAATTACCAGAGTGGCATGAGAAGGTACACTGTTTATTGTCTTATTAAAAAAGCCACAAGCCAGAATAAAAAGATTTTAAAAAATATATAGTTAGCACAGCTATTCACACATCAGTGCTTCCATTGCATTGAAAAAGTCCTGTTTATTGCAAGAAAGGAATGCTTCAAGGTGTAAACCATATTCTCGCTTACACAGTGGTTGTTTGAATTAGTTGAAATGGCTTTGAATGCGGGTCCAGTTTTATTATGTTAACAGGCAGAAAGTGACTTAATGCCTGTAATTTCTCAAATAGAAATGTGTCTTCAAACATGGGCCATATTTTAACAATATCGGTGTGGACGATTAAATAAAGGCCTGGTCTCAAATAAAGGAAAAAAAAACAACATCACCTAGACTGTGGCTCACTTTCTCAATTTAGAGTAACTGACATTTCAACGGTTTCTCTATCATCACAGGAACATAGTTATGCCACACTCTCACCGAGGTGATCATAGCATGTAGTTTAAAAAAGATGTTTAACTATGTCTGACTCTTAACTGACACTTTTTTCTCTGTGTTAATGTCAAAGAAACACGGTTTTTCTTAAAAGGGTTTCGCAACAAAAGGCGTGCAGGAAACATGAGGCTCTAAGTTGCTGAACCCCTGGAGAGGTTTTGATAACAACTTTTGCAGCAATTTGTTGCTGCAATCAGGAAACTGGCTAGTTATTTATATTTAATAGTACAGTTTATACTTATAATACAGCAGAAGTTGGAAATACAGACTTGTTTTTAATGGCCAGCTGTCTTAAATAAAGCCCTTTAACTGTCTTCAGTTGAGCTGTGTAATGACATGGTAAATTCACCTTTAGTATTTGAAAAGTTAGATTATACCAGTCACCTCCACCCTGCTTGAAACCAGCACAACACTGAGAGTTTTAGAATGTGTTTGACTTTTTGTGTATCTGTATGATTTCTACAGGATGTGGTTGTCGTGGGAGAGGAAAACTTCACCACCCCCTGCTATGTGCAGATGGACTTGGAGGCTTGTCACATCTTAACAGAGACACTGGGGACTTATTGCCTGGTGGGCCAGTCAATCGGCAAGGCAGCTGCCAAGAGGCTGAAACTGGCTGTTTTTGGACCTGTCTCCTGCACAACTTTAGACTATCACATTAGGGTTTATTGTCTGGATGATACACAGGATGCACTCAAGGTAAAGTATTGAAACTAAATGATTCAGGCTCAATTATGTGCATGCAAACACACACACACACACACACACACACACACACTTATATTGTATACATACTATGGACATATCATATACAGTATGTATCTACATTACGAACAGCTTCGATAAGTTTTCTGATGCCTTGAAATACAGTGACGGTAAGAGGTGTCTGTTATTTTAGGCTAAATGCTTTGATGTGTTTTTTGGTCTTCTGAGGGATTTTGTTCTCTCTTTGACCACCCATACTAAAACTTTTCCCTGCTAATTTGTATTTGGAAAGAAATATATATTATAGTTTGACTGGAATTGATTGTCTAGAGTCATAAATAGATGTGTATTCACCTCTAGTCTTCAGGAAATGAGCTGAGAAGCAGTAAACAGAACAGGGTCAAGCAATGTCAAAATAGCGATGCTTTAGAATTAAAACATATTCTAACTACTGGAGGGACCATCTGATATGGGAGATTAACACTGGTAATGTATGCATGCGGTGATAAGTCAAGTATCAGTGTGGCATGCAGCCATGTGCTTGTTACAAATACCCAAACATCAAAGCGTGCCCAGTTTTAACATCTCAAATAAACAACTGTGGCTTGAAAACAAAGTTGAGAGGTGGACTTTTTAATGATGGAGACTATGAGTTGTAATTGATTGCTATGTGTTTCAAAGGGGAAGTGTCTGCTGTATAGTTACAGTAGAAGTGCCGCATAGGAAGATGATTGGAAAGAGGAATTGATTATTTTGAAAAGGTTGAAGAGGTTGTAGGAGGCATCAAAGGTCCCTCATAACTTCATCTGCCATCAGAAAATAGCTGTTTGTGTGTGTGTGTGTGTGTGTGTGTATGTATGTGTGTGTGTGAGAGAGAGAGAGAGATAGAGAGTGTGCAAGGCCTTGTTTTACTGTATTTGTGGGGAAACTGAAAACTGGAACCACAATATACTTGTGAGATCTGAAAGCTTTGTGGGGACCAAAATGGTAGGTTAAGACTTGTTTTACGGTCAGGCATTCAGTTGTGATGGTCATGTGATGGTTTGTGGTGAAGTTTATGGTGAGGGGCTAAAAATGTTTTATGTGAATGACAGGTCCCCAGTAAAAAAAAATGGTGTGAGTGTGTGTGTGTGTGTGTGTGTGTGTGTGATAATTTGTACATTTAAGTATGTGTACTTCAAGAGTCTGTACATATGTTGATGTTATCGATAAGTGTGTTTATCATTATGCATGCTGGTGTGTCTGTAGAGTACAGAAGTACAGATACTTTCTCTGTACTCTTTTGGTGTAGTATTACATTTATATACAGATGTCAATTTGAAAAGGATGAGCAAATCTCCCCATGGGAATATGTGTGCAATGCATCATAGAAACAACTGCAGCACAACAAAGTAAAATGTATTGCTTCCTTTAGTTAAAAAAATGGACAGATGTCAAATGGGCAACATCAGTTTAAATTAACTGACTTTTTCCCATTTGCTAAAATCTGAGATTCTAAATCAAAACTAAAACCCTTGTTAAGTGCCATTCGTCACCTTTCTGAATCGGTAATGAGTGAGGCAGAGTTACAATAATCTTTAAAACTATAAAAGACAACACGTGGAAAAAAAGGTCTGATTGCTACCTTGAAGTCTTGGTAAAAATAGAGATGGGAATGTAGAAGACAAAAATTTGCTCCAAATCTTAAATTGGCAGAACTAAGTTTACTTCTCCGTATCATTTTCATAACTAATAAGAAGCATTTCGCTCATCTTCTAAAAGCAAGTAGAAGTAATTTCATTTTACTGTTTTATATTAAACATGCTTTGTTTTTCCACATCTCACAACAGCAATACTTTGGTGGTGCGTTATTAATCAAGGTTTCTATTGAGCATCTTAATGTCTCTCTTCAGTTCAGGCAGAGCTAAGCTTTGCTTAATGCCAGGGAAAAGAACTACTGAGATGTGCGATAATATCTCAATGAAAACTCTCGTGTGTTTCAAGCGTTTGATGGTGTTGTGTAGGCAACATTGAGAATTCAAGACAGTATTGTCTGCAGTAATTATGCCAGATAAAAAGACATTCCACAATCTTTAATGCTGCATGAAGAATAAATGGTTTGGTGGACTAGATTTAAGAGAGGCAAACTTCAAGGGGAAAATAGAAGTAGTTATTGTTTTTGGTGTGTTTTTGTGTAGGAGGTTCTTCAGATGGAGACCCAGATGGGCGGGAAGCTTCTGGATGAGCCAAAGACTCTGAATTTTAAAGACAGCACACACAATCTGAGACTGTCCATCCACGACGTGCCACACACACACTGGAAGAGCAAGCTAATCGCAAAGTATCAGGTGAGAGGGATATAAACCTGCAAACATACTGTTTTCACAATTGTTCACATTGATGAATTTCCATGAGTAATAAAAATTACTAAAAAAAGCAGAAACCCTTCTAAGCACCTCAAGTCTCCAAATGAGTTAAGATTAGCAACAAATTCCACATTTTAAAGGGTGCAGTCGTTTATATTTTATCAGAATCATAGACACAGTTGTGAGATACTTCCAGCCATCAGATTGCTTGCCTGAAATTTCACTTTGCAAAACCAGTCACATTATTATCCCATTTTCTAGGAGATCCCATTCTATCAGGTGTGGAGTGGCAGCCAGAGAACTCTTCACTGTACCTTCACCCTGGAGAGACTGAGCTCAGCCACAACAGAGATCAGCTGCAAACTGTGTGTACGGCAGGTGGAAGGAGAAGGACAGATCTTTCAGCTCAGCAACACTTTGGAGGAGGTAGGTTTGTTGAAATTCCGATGCAGAACAGATGCTGTTTACTGGATATTTTGCTGTATTTATGAGAGCACTGCAGGAGCACTGGTCGAAGGAAGGACAAAATACGTACAGTTACATAGAGACAGAGTTGTTCCTTCCACATCCTTGTACTATTTTCTACATTCCCTTGGTAAAGGTCTTGAAGTCACATCAAGTTTTTCTCTATCTGTCATACACTCGGGGTCCTTGCTATGGTTCTGTGACTGTTCAATCATTCATTCTGGGGCAAGGGGTCGCATAACACGAGAGGAATAACTCCTCTTTGATATTGCTAGGCCATGTAGCCACAAAGTCACTGAGTGTGTGTGTGTGTGTGTGTGTGTGTGTGTGTGTGTGTGTGTGTGTGTGTGTGTGTGTGTGTGTGTGTGTGTGTGTGTGTGTGTGTGTGTGTGTGTGTATACGCGTGCATAGTCTGAGTTTATGTGCGAACAGTTTTGGTCAAAGGTCGAACAGTTCTTTTGGAATGTCACTGCTTTGAATTCCCCCATGGTGTTCACGGACGATAGCGTCGCACTTTAGAACTTTTTAACCCTGTGTTAACCAGGTAAGCTGCATATAAGGGAAACATTCGGAGCAACGGGGAGGGTTACACATATCTTCGTCCTCCTCCGACGCTGGTCACTGAGCAAAGTGAGAATGAAAATCAACGACTGTAACCAAGTAAAAATGTATCTAGTGAAGTTCAAGTTGCTGATCGTCAAGAGTTATACAATAGTTTCAGGGTGTCTCCAGTTAATGGGACTGAAGCATCCTGGTCACAATGCAAAGAACCTTTCAAAGTGATTAAATGTTTGTCTTTATCTGAGCAAATTGCCTATACTCAATGTAGAAGTTGTATCGTCCTTTTTTTTTCTGTTTGCACCTGTCTGAGCCATCCTTGCACCACTTTTGTGTCATCCTTTCCAGGGTTATGCACTACAGCCCAACTGATATTAGCTTTTTTGAAGCCCATCCTGACATCAGTGAAGAAAAAAAACCTGATTGCAATAAATTAACTCATTTTAAACCTGTCAGTGCTCTCAGGTGGACAGACTATGTAATAGAGACACGATTTCTGAACCCTCTCAAACACACTTTTTGGTAGGTATTGGCTAATATCTGCATTAGGGCTCAAGAGTGCACATCATTCCTGTTTACAGATGCAGAAAGTTAGTCTCCTTTACTTTTCAACCATGACTGTGGAAGCAGCCAAAATATGAGTGGATACATTCACAACCTACCTTTAAAGTGGACATCCAGCTAAAAAAAAAGTTGTGATGGTTTGCTTCTGTGACTTGTCTAGTGCAGCTATCAAACCTTCAGAGGTCTAAAATCGCCTGGTAAAAAAAGCCAAAACCAAAAAAAAAAAAAAACAGTAGAAATGCCCCAGCCTGTTTTTCCTCTAAATGGAATAAATTAGGATTTTTTTGGAGCATTTCCAACATCAAATATTTTAAGTGATCAGTTGTAATTCCATTTTACATAGGCCCAGTCTTTCAAGATAATAACTAACGTCACATTGGATGTTTGGCAGGTATGGTAATTAGAGCTGAATAGCTAAAACAATATTCAGTGAGTCTTATTGTCTAATGCATTAAATAAAACACTATAGACCCTCAATCATCCAGCGGTGTCGAACATGCTGAACCATGGAAATTGAAGCAGATTTAAAGCTTTTATTATTTCAACAGAGAAACTGAGATGTTCCTTTCCATCAATTGTTCAATCTACAGCCGCGGAGAGCTTTCTGCTGTAAACCGGGACTAAGTAGACACTGTAAATAGCAATCGTTCACATCAACAGTCGCAGTTGTTTTCCCCCTCGGCCAAACCACATTCATTAGGCTGCTACCTCCCAGGAGTGGCATATTAATGGTATGAAGGTCCAGAAGGGGACAGAGATCGACAGTGAGAGGAGAGAGTGAGTGCTCCGGAGCAGATCAGTCTGATTGCTCCACTCTTGTATTAATTAGGAGACTCATCTCTAAATGGTCACAAAGAAGGCCAGCAACAGGGAAACGAATAGGACATTTGCCAGAAGGACCAAGATAGAGATGAATCTGAAATTTATGATGAATTTAACTTTGGCTCTAACCTCAAAATAGATGCATGCAGTATGATCCATATTTTACTTTTAAGGCTTTCTAGCATATAGTTTAGGGATCTATCCTTGTTCTCTCGTGACTCTACTGCAAATGTTATATTGTAGTATTCCTAGCACACAACAATATGCAGGAGCCTAATTTCTCCATGAATTTAACTTTTCAAAAGCAGTTGACTGGTTTGTTTCTGTCTTTCCAGGAAGTCCAGTGCATAGACACGTCCCTGATGGACCCGGCCAGTAATATCACAACCTTAGTGGGGCCTAACGCCTTCCGCATTCCTTTATCCATCAGACAGAAGCTGTGTGGCAGCCTGGATGCGCCGCAGACCAGAGGCAATGACTGGAGGATGCTGGCCCACAAACTCAACCTTGACAGGTGACACATGCACAAATGTTTTATCACTTATTTCCTGTATGCTTCCCTTAGGCGTTTTTGTTGGTTTGGGATATCATGTAGTCAGTATAACTCTTGTCAGACAGAATGGCAGACGATCAAGGCTGCCTCATCTGAAATAGGGGTCAATTTCTATCAATATAAATGTGACCCGAGTCCTGCCGATTAAATCAGATTGAGAATGATCTGTCTTATTCTCATTCTTGTTCTTATTATATTACTCATTTTATCTCATTAAAGCTACAATTGTACATACGAATACTGAGGAGGTATAATTATGTTGACAACAAATCTCATTAACTGGAAGGGAATGATAGTCTTTACTTCTAGGGTCATTTCATGCCAATTTAACCCGAAATTCAGACATTTTTCCAGTTCAGGTCTTGGATTTTCTTGAATAAAATGTTAAAACCTCTTTAAAATTCATGGGACCTTGCAAAAATACTACACCTCTACTGCAATTTTATAGTTATGTATTCTTGGAGCTTAATTTAATCATTTCTGTGATTCTCTGTAACTCCAATTGCTTATTTTTCTCTGCATTGGGTTGAAATTCATGCTGAGCATCTTAAGAAGCCCTAACTATAACTTTCAACATGCATTCAAGGGAATTTTCAGGAGTATTATCAATTTTGTACGAAACATATATCTGGCCGCTCAATTTCAACACATTTCAGTATTTTGAATCTGCAGAATTTGAGTGAAATTCAATACCCCTGGACTCCCGTGCACCTAAATAGTAAAGATGTGATTTTCTGTATTCATCTGTCTCTCAAGTAACATCTTTAGTATCTCTATCCTCGAATTTGTGTCTTGATGATTCAGTATGGAGGAGCATTTACCACCAGCTACCGAAGCAGAGGCAGATATTGAGAGGATAATTGGGCATGAGTGCCCCTCATTGTCCCAACAGGCAGCCAGCTCATGATGGAGTCTGTTAATGTGGGCACCACATATTCCTGATCAGCGGGTGAAAAAATGGACAGCTAGCCAAATTGGTGTTTACTTCTACATTTCTGCTAAAACCTATTCTTCAAAAGGAGCACGATAAAATGATCCAACAAGGAAATACCATCTTTTATCCTCTTTGCTCATGTAACTGCCACATCATGTCTTTTTGACTTCAAAGAATGACTCATGCTATCGCTCCTCACATAACTTTGACAAATGGTGGAAACTCGCATACACACACACGCCCACACATACACACATAAAAAGGTGGATTTTTGGTATTGAGTTCACTTAACAGCAGGATGCCCCCTTATCACATGCTGCAGACAGATGAAGTTTGAGACAGATTATGAGAAAGAAAGAGACAAAGTAAGGAGTGAAGTAATGAAAATGGCTTTTCATTAAATGTTTTGAGCGAGAGGGGAAAAAAAAATGAAAAAAGAAGAAAATCTGCAGGAGGAAAAACTGACAGAAAGGACCAGAGGAGTGTCGTACATGCCTGTGGCTGTGTTTAAAGAGTACCAGAGTGTGCCAACAACACAATTACAGGATTTACACAAGAACAGAAAGTCCCATTTTTATCCTGACGGGACTCAAATTTGATGGCCTTTCCACTTTAAAGCAGCATTGAGATCTTTGTCACAAATGGCTCATCGTTGGCGTTTTCCTCTGCCATGACTGTGTACTTGACTCTTGATGGCTGTAATCTTACCGCAGCTATGAAAGTGGTTCCCTATGTGGAGTTATTGGTACATTTTTGTTCTCTGCTACAATTTCAAAATGTGTTGAGGTTTTTTTCTTTGTTAAAACTGTCTGAACTGAACATACGTAATGGCAAGTTTTTAAAAAAAGAAAAAAATTTTTTTTTCCATTTTATTGCGTGTGGTTTTCAGGACTAAATCAAGGATGTTTCTTTGTATTTAATTCTGATTCTGTCTGTCTCGTTAAATTCTCACATATCAAATGCTTTCAGTAAATTCAAACAAGATATCAGGTTATATGTCAGACTTTTCAAGAGAGCTTTCATACCAGGTAAAAAAAAACAAAAACCAAAACAAAACATTACATTTGACTTATAAACGATGAAAGATAAATAAAAGGGAACAATTTGTCACCCTTGCACTGTAGAATGAGGAGTGGAACTTGTTCACCTTCCTTTTTTTCCAGACTACTTTTCAGAATAGTCTTTTGCATATCCGTTGTGAAATGGGATGTGCATACAATGGCGGAAATGTCTTCCTTCCAATTTCACTTTCAAAAAAGAAAAAAAGAGGATTAAAAAGAGTTACGTCTAAAGGTTTTTCAAGGTGACAATGTCATCGACTGAGTCCTGAGTCTGTTTCAAGGTTTCCAAATATGCTGCCTTGTCCCTGATTGCGTAACTGTTATTATATAACATTTATTGCATTGGTTTGTTTTCTTTGTCTTCATAAATTTTTTTTTCGTTTTGTTTTGTTTTTGGTTTTTTTGTTTTTTTTATGAAGCCATTTGCAGTTTTAGTATGAGATGTGGACTGGTTATTGTATGACCTGTCTCCCTTACCCATCTAAACCATTAAAAAAATTCTATGTATTCTATAGATTTTGACATATATTGTTTTTCCTCGTTTTAAAGATTATCATTACTCAGTCATTGATGTGATCAGTCCCTCGGGTGTTGGAGATGTCGCTCGTCTTTTGGTTGGTTGTTGCATCCTGTAGCCTTTTGTTGTTAAGTACCGTGACTGAAACGTCGTCCCTCTAAGAAACTTAGTTCTGACAAAGTGTGGGAATACAATTGTCTATCGGTTATCATTACCCTGTTTCCCATACATTTTGCACCTCATCCTCTCCTTGATTTTTCCAGGTACTTGAACTACTTTGCCACCAAGTCCAGTCCGACCGGCGTGATCCTGGATCTCTGGGAGGCCCAGCACTTCCCCGATGGTGACCTAAATGAATTGGCCGCGGTGCTGGAAGAGATGGGTCGCCACGACAGTAACCTGGCCTCCATGACGACGGAACATTGACGGAGCAAAGCGGTTACCAAGACAATGACAGAACCCTGGAGACGATTACACGTGAATTCTCTACGGTTGATACTGCAGCGAGGGCAATGAACGACTTAGATGTGAGGAAAAGAAAAGTTGTTGCCATGGTGACTGAGCACCAGCTAAATACCGTGGTAATCATGCTGACATGGTAACAGACAGAATGAGAGGTGCTCGAGCTGGTGCTGGAAATATGTGCGTATCTTTTTATGTGTATTTGCACGACGTTGCAGTGTCACGTGTGACAGAAGGAGAGATAACCCTACCTACCACATAAACAGAGTATCAGGAAACAAACAAAACATACACACGCCTAAAAAAAAAAAAAGACCTTGTCTAGTGTCCCACCAGTTGTTCTCTTGCTGTTACTTTTTACTGAACAAAGACAAGACAAGAAAATAAAAAAGAAGCATCTGAGGTACTGACCTTGAAAACCTCTATGGGAATGGAACAGAATCATAAAGGGAGAGAAGCAAAACTAATTAAAGGAGAGTAGGAGAGGGTAGATTGAGGAAAGAGAGAGAGAGTGAGTTAGAGACTCTTTAGTAAGATGAGAGTAAACACAGAGAGAAGCTAAACTGATTACAAAAGGGAGGGAAGACGCAAAGATAAAATGATGGAAGACGCGGCAGGTGATCATCTGAAAGAACAGAATGGAAAAACAGATAATGAGAGAGAGGAGATAAAAAAAAGTGATCCCACTCCTCTCCTGTGAATCTTGGCTGTACATGTTTGCCAGTACAGTTTGTTGTCTTTATATCGTTTCCTAGGGAACGCTCTATGTATTCTGCTGTCCATATGTGTGGATCATTTCCTGCAAACAGAATTTGCTACACAGTGACTGTCAATCAAGGGTCCTGGCCAGAAACAAGCCCACAACAGCTTCCCCTTTTTTGGCCAACGTGACATCATAACATAGCATAAATGATGTTTAAATTATTGTTAAGTTAAGCATCAGGCTTTGTGGATTCCTCCCAAGGTTTCCAGGTTACAGGAAAGTACAATGTCAAAGGTACCTGACCTTGTTGTCCACTTGCCTTTTAACTTGTGCATCTTAGTTTCTTAAAAGAGCCAGTCCAAAGATGATTACAGTCCAGATGGATGCAGGTAAATCCCTATGATTTTCTTGCTATTTTGCATAGTGTTTGGCTGTGACATGTTTGTTAAATTGTCTGTTTTGAGGTATATTTAAGATTGCACTTATGATAAACAGATGTACAATTCAATGATGAAAATGCTCAGCTATTTATTATATTTATGTACAGTATACAGTACGGTGTACAGTACACAAATATGTTTGTTTCAAAGGAGTCATCATTTGTAATTGTAGAAATTTATATATCTTTTATATATCTATCCTGCGCAAAAATATTTACATTCCTGCACTTAATGGAGGTTCACCACAAGCCATTGTAAAGAACTGAAACAATGATCTTCAAGCTGCAAATTTATCTCAAACTAAAATAAAGTGTCAACATGCTGTGTGCAGTATCACTGCCATCTGCTCATCCCCCAAAGAGGAGTTGTTGGGTAATGCAGGCCGGAGATTTCCAGCCGCTTTCACCACATTTGCTTGATCGCAACTTCAAATCCAGGAGTTTCTCCAATAGACTGCTGGGGCTTGTTTCTCGACAGGGTCCAACTCAGAGGAAAGATAGAAGAAGCAAAAAAGGGATGACATAGAAGTGTAAACACAACTGTTTTTAAATACAGTAATATACAAAGTACCATAGTATTATGTGATAGTGAATTAAATACGACTGATATCATTCATTATCGCTAAATGTACACAAATATACTGATTTTATCAACCTTTTTTTTTTTAATTTACTAAAATATATCTAGGCTACATATATATATATTTCTTTTTATATTTTTGGTGTCATATCATCACAGGATGTCAGTTATCTGTCATCAGGCCACATGTGATTTCATTTGTGATCACCTCCATGACTACGCTGGTCACTAGCGCCATCCAGTGGCCTTTGAAGAATATCAGCATTTGCATTTTTTTTTTTTTTTTGATCGTCCGAAACGTGTAAATACATGATTATCATTTTTGTCCTAATGACCTTGTATTACCATAATATTTTTGTTCAGTGATCAATATTGTGTTATTTACATTAACTTTTTTTTTTTTTGCCATTTTAATGTTTTTATAGATGTGAACTGTATGGGGGTGAAAAAATCTGTAACATATCAGTTAGTTGCCCTATTTCTCAAACAATTTTCCATCAGCAACTAACATTCCAACTCATGGTGTCTTTGTTGAAGAAGTTGCAATTCAGAGGTAAAATCAAGATAACAACAAAGGGGGGGTCTATGTAAAATGAAGTGTAATATATTTGTGTTTTGCAGAGCAACATTGTGAACCAAGGCTTGGCTTTCAAATGACCCCGGACAACAGTGTCTAATGAAAAGATGTAACTCTACTGCGCAGGCTTTGAGGAAAGAAAAACAGCCTTATTTTTATGTGGCTTTTGAGACCTTGTCTGATGCCCCTGGGAACATGAACTCTATTCACCATGTAAAGGACAGCATGAACGTTCAGTTCAAAGGAAATACTTGTAAAATATTCAAAAACTGGAGTTGAGATATTTCTGCTCTGAACTATGGAGAGACGCCATATGATACTGACCATCAGGTATGTAGAGGAGATACTGAGGAGGATATTGTGAAGAAAACCAAGCAGGCAGAGGCTGAGTTAAAACGGGTACAAAAGGTCAGATCTTTACCCGGTTATGACAGATTTCATCTTTTGGCTGTCCACACAGGAGGAAACCTTGAAACATTGATTTTTCGCATTGATTTTTCTTTCTATGTTCAGCTGGTCCGAAATGTGCAGGGTAAAGAATCAGACCTCTTGTATCAGAGTTGAATCAGGCGTAGTACACACAGACTCCTCTAAAAATGTATGTTTTGATTTCGGACAGCCTTATTAACCAAATTAGAAAAGGTGTATGGTTAAATGAGAGTGGATGTTTTGTATGTTTTCAAATGTAACTGCTGATGTCAGATGTGAGGAAATCAAAGGGAAGAGTCGTGTACGTCTCATGAGGATAAAAGCCTAAAATATCAGCTCATCAATTCAGTTTGTTTAAGAACAAAACATAACCCAAAGGTAATGACAGCGTCTCTTTCATACAATGTGATCATCAACTCAAAGGCAGAACTCACATTCATACAAGACCTGATTTTTAACTGATGAAACATGTTCAAGGAAACAATAAGTTAAGATGAGTAGGCTCCAAAATACTGTGTATCCTTATCCAAAATTTGATCCTCGCCATATTCTAAGTCTAGAGTTTTCTGGCAGGATTGACTGTTTGTCAATGGAGTAAACTGAAAAAGGGAGTTTCCATATGAGGAGAGCACGTGTAGGCCTCCAGAAGTTGATACTTCATGATGTGAAAATGAAGTAGTGTTGAGAATTCAAAGTATGTAAAAACATTTTCTATCCACAGTATGTACAGTTGTGTACTGTCAGCTATATTTGGCAAATTTCAGAATATAAAAAAGACCAGTACAGTTAGATACTAGTTTGTATGGTTCAAGTTTTGTTTTTTTTTTTAAGTTTCTCTCCTTTTTTGTAAAAGCAGTGTCTACTATGCAAACTTGGCATTGGTTATCATAATAGAAGTCTATAACTAGAGCTGTCCTTGTAATTGCATTTTTATGTTACTATCAGGAGTGATTTGATTTGATTAGTGCGGGGTAGTGTTGGTCCATTTTAGCTAATTCTAGCACGCTTCATGAATCTTGCTTAATCTTGCTGAATGCTCGCCTCTCTATCTCCTCTAATTGTTTTCTGTACAAAGTGTAAGAAAGAATTTTTAAGACAATTAATAAATTATATTTATAAGCAATGCTGAAAATGTGCAGTGCCTTTGGTGGCTTATTTCAACAGAACTCTTTCAGGGAATTGTTTTGCACTTTTATTTCTCATATCTTCACATCTGCGAGAAGCAGTTTGTAGACTAGGAATATATACGATTGATTTGCAATACTTTGATTTTATACCTTTGTTTCTGTGAAATTCATGTTAATAGGCTCCAGACTAAATAAGTTGCCAGCTAAAGTTCCCTGAAGGGGAGGACATTGAAAAAGAAAATCCTAATAGTGTCAGTTTTTAACATACTGTGCGCTCAGCAGCACTGGTGGGGTATAATGAGGTACGCCACCTTTTTTTAACAAAGAAAATATGGAGAGCAGGCCTTAACACTAAGAGGCACTGCCAAGTGAATCCTTAGTATGCACCTCATTCAGCCACCACAAACCGTGCATCAGCCATATGGATGAGTGAAACACTTTATTGGGGGAATGTTCAATCGTTTTGCTGAATAAAAACACCACGTTCTCTCACAGACAACGACAGTAGTAGTACAGATTAAATAAGGCACAACACCCATGAGGAAAGAAAGGGCATTTATATCACAACAAATCTGTCACACCCAAAACACAAATGTTGAGGAGCACACCATCATTTTAGTTTGCAGAGACCAAAAAAAAGAACCTGGTTGACCTCTGAGGGAAACGTCATCAAGGATTTTACAAATACTAAAAAGGAGTCGTCGGTTCTATTTAAGGGAAATTTCAACTAGCACTGCTGTGACCAGTGTGGACGACCTAACAGTCTGCCTGCTTCGATGATGAAAGGTGTCCAGATTTACCCGGAGAACCATTTCATACTGAAGCAGTAAGGCTGGGTAAGCTTCCGAATACCTGACTGCCACTTTGTGAGAATTTCAATTCATGGAGAAACTCGCCTGATAGAGGCTAGGTGATGGATTTTTTTTTTTTTCAATGACTCAAATGCCATTTGACTTGAGTGCGACAGCAGCAACGGGTTTATTATGTCGAATAAGTCTGGTGCGTGCTTTAATTTACATGTACGAGGCACTCAGGTGGTCAGGGTAAAGTGACCTTATCGACAGGGTATTTCTGGTGGTGTGGTAGTTGGGGATGGTCGGGTGCGTTTCTTTTTTGTGTTTAACTGTCTTATCGTAAGTGAAGGTTTCGTAAGGTCCAGGTGCCTAAAATACACCTATCCATCATCAGCCTAGATATGGGAGCCACTCTTTAATACTGGGAATGACTGAGCGATAGCAACCCCCCATGACATAAGAATCGTGGTACCCCTAAACTAACATTCACAATTCCACACATTTATAATAGATCACTACACCATCAAGCAAGAAGCCACCACTAGTTATTGTACAACAGTTTCTGATCCCCTTGGTAGACTTCCTGTATTTGCCTTAGAGTACCTATGGATGGCATCTTTCTGCTTCCCTCAATCATGCAATCTCATGTGGTGCCTCCTCTCCTCACTCAGGTTTTATTTTAATAGTTCTGTTTGAGGGCAAGGAAACACAGAGGCCATTAGAGCCTCGATCCAGCATTTATTTGGACATATAAATTTTATTTTTCACATATAGTCTTAAAGAGTTTACGTTTTACATCGAAAATACACTTTTTGCAACTTTCATAGCCCATCACAACTCAAAAATACAGGTACAACTGTTCTTCAGTGTCTACAAACGTTACCAGCGTAAACAAAACTTTTAAAGCCTAAAAACACCCTTTTCTCTGTCACATAGTGTCAGTCCTTGTAACAAAAAGCAGTTAATTAAGAGTGACAAAAATGTGTTCAATCCAATTACAATATAAAGCCAGTAGTGGGGTGATATTTTTTCGACAGGAGGTGTCATGCTGCAATAACAGAATGCCTTTAAGCACATCCTATCAGTTCTGTCAGTCAGACCTTCATCTACAGGGTAGCTTTCACAGAAAGCACTGATATGGTTTTCCACTTACTGGTCAGTAGCCTGTTTGTGTATCTCTGAAGCTACAGTGCCAAGTCAAACTCAGTCTCCTTCTCCAAGGCCTTTGGAGCATGTGAACGGGAACTTCTATCTTGTTTTAGAGTCCTCACACTAGTCTGAAATGTCTCATCTCCTCTGATGGACAGGACAGGGCAACACAAGACCTGATTTGTTTTGTTTCATTCATTTAAATTTTGGTAAACCACCAAAGTCCTATAATCTTTTTTTTTTTTTTTTCAAAGGGGACTTGGGTTGCAGAGTTCTTGGCATCTGGACTCAAAGTTTGTGATCCTGTGATCTCCAAAGTGATCTTCTTGCTTCCTGTCCCACCTTCTTTTCCCAGAAAAAAGGTTTGTGCTGCCTGGACCAGAGGCAGAGTGATTGTTAGTGCCCTTTCAATGTGTGCAAACACACACCTGGCAGTGGCCGCTCAAAGCTTGATATCCTGTGACTCTGACATCTTTGCAAGTGTCTTTTTGACCCGGAGGGCTGTGAGACGGGAGGCTGGGTTGTGGGCCCAGCACTCTGTCATCAGCTTCCCCATCTGTCTCAAACACTGAGGAGACACAAATTTATGGTATGAAGGTCATTCATTTGTGTGTGTTTGTTCATGTATATGTAGCATATTTAATTTAATTTTTTTTTTTTTACCTCATCGCTGGTCCATCGATTAGGAAAGGATGGTCGTAGTCTCTTGATGCAGACCACTTCTCTCATGTCTTCATATGAAGGATCTGTGGGAACTAACTCATGGTACGGCAACTGGTACTCCTCAAGGATCCCTACAAAATAGCAATGTCCTCAAAACCCACACTGCATAGCCATCAAAAAAAGTTGTAATTTTTCTGTTGCAGTCTAGTTTTTTACAAGGTGTTTGTCTAAAAGAAAAAAAAAAAGTATAAAAAGTATATTTACAGTACTTACCTCCTGAGACACAACGCCGAGCAATCTCCCAGAGAATGAGCCCAAAGCTGTACATGTCGGCCATGATGTACGACTGAAAATGACTTCTGTTCAGGGTCTCGTCCAGAACCTCTGGAGGCATGTAGCGCTTTGTACCGACTCTAGTGTTGGGGGGGATGTCTACCTCATTAGTGTCACTGCGGAGCCAGAAATCAAAGTAACAATTTTAAATCGAAGACCAGTTATCTATGAACGTCACTGGATCCTGCGAAACAAAGTTCAAAATACCCTGATCTATGAACATTTTCGACCGTCTAGCGGAGCTTAACTTCAGCAAATCATGGATTCAAGAACTAAAGTGGGACATTCCTTCAAGTCGTGCTAAATAGCAACACATGTCCCCGACACACTCACCTGATAAACTTGACAGCCAGTCCCAAGTCGGCTATACAGCAGGTCCCATTTCTTTTCACCAGTATGTTCTTACTCTTCAGATCCCTGTGAGCAATGGCGGGTTTGCCCTGGGTGCCAAAGATCTCCGTGTGGAGATGACAGAGTCCTGATACAGAGGAGTAGGCCAGTCGCAGCATGGCTTTATTGTCTAGGGTGGTTGATTTGAGGTAGTCATACAAAGAGCCATTTTCATGGTAGTCTGTGATTAGGTAGAGTTGGGTCCAAGAGCCAGTTCCTTTAATATCTGCAGCGATGAAACCTGAGAAGAGAAGGAGTTTAACAGAGAGGGAGTCAAGAAATCAGCTTTATTCCCACAGTAAATCTCTACATCTCTGACTGAACTTGACCAAGAAATATCTTTGTGCATCTCAGGGATTTCACCGCAGCCTTTGGTCTAAAATTTAAGGCAGAAATTATGAATACCTAATTCTGTCTTCAATGTGAAGATGTATCAGTTAGTCTCAGGATAGGCCAATGTTATGTGTCAGGTCAATTATCTTTCTTTGGGGACCCTGTTTTGGGCATGAACGCTGTGGAAAACTTTGTAGTAAAGGTGGCCATTTTGAAATTTATGGAGTGGGCGCACAATCATTGTTTGGGGAAATCATTTTTAAAATAACTTTTTAGACTAACTTGTCAAAATCATGTAAGGTCGGTATAAAGACAGCCAATTTTAAGCTTTAATGTTTACATCACAAAAATGCCCTAACGAAATTTAAGTGAAAACATTTTGCAAATAAAAATTCAGAGACCATAGTTTAGTTGTAGAACTGAACAGAATGTAAAACATCTGAAGCACTACTGTTAACAACGGAATGTTACAGGCTGTAAAGATGAGCAACAGACTTAACTTTGAAATTAGATATTTTGTCAGAAGAACAAGTTGAGAATATATTGTACCCTCAAGAAATCCAGAAAACTTGAAATAAGATGCATTTGTCTTGAAACTTCAGAGCTTAAAATTGAGTTGAAGTTCACTGGAAAATCTGTAAAATACATATCTTGTGTAATTCTAAAAAGCAGCCGTAATAAGACAAAATAGGTAACTATGACAAGGAAAGTCAGGTAGCCACGCATAATGTAGCATATTGCTTTACAGCCTCTAGTCGGTCTCCTAGTTTATTGACAAGTGAGTTTTTGCCCCACAACTTAATTACTATGCATCTTGTGGTGTTTAATTAGGCATGCTTTGGTTTGCAGTCTGTAGCTGTCTGCTTAATAAATTGTTATGGTAAATGGTTTCTTGGCAATAACTGATCTGCTGTGGTCCTGAGTCCGGTGTGGTGCAGCATAACGGACACAGTTCAACTCCAAGTATGGCATATATTTATTTATTGTCACTTTTTTTTGGTCTATTTTTTTTTGTTTTGCTTTAAAATCCAGACATAAAATCATTAACACTAATCAGCTATCAGTACATAAATTCATCCATCTTTCCTTCCAAACACCATTAATCCATCTGTTATCCTGTAAATTTGGATTGTTTAGGATTATTGCTACTATGTTAGAAAGATTTATCATCTGTCCCTTCAAAACCCTGCTGGACACTTTGTTCATTGCAATGGCACGCAAAGAGTATAGTTGTATAGATCTCAAAAATTAAAAAAAATAAGAGAAAGACAAATATATTCACAGATACATGCATAGAACAAAAAAATAGAAACAGAGACTAAAGAAATCTTTCACAGAACAGGAAAGGATTGCAAGAAGTAACACACATAGAGAATAGGCGGGCAAGGTGACCAAAGCCAGAAACTAGACTTACCTAGTATGTTCTCATGTCTCATTAAGACGGTCTGGTAGATTTCAGTCTCCCTGAACCAACTGGCCTCCTCAGTGGTGAAAAAAACTTTAACAGCCACTTTTTCTCCCCTCCACCTGCCCATCCACACCTCTCCATACCTCCCCTTACCGATCTGCTTCACCATCTGAATCTGCTTGGCTATCGTTCTCTGGACCTGAGGAGGCGCAAAACGCGGGTTGAGAAGAAAACCCCAAAGTAAGGTTTGATGATGCCGAGATGGATGTAGGAGCTGGCCGGCAAAACCAGGAATAGTGTTTTCTTCTCTCTTAGCACATTAGCTTTACAAAATAGAAAACTATTAAATTCACCACTAATATCTCACCACCACATTAGGATGCGACAGGTGTTTGGCTGCAGTGTGGATATCTCACCAATAGAGGGAGTCCTGAACCTGAGCCCGAGCTTTGTGACTGCTCTATCAGGTCCTTCAGCGATTCTCCGGGAGGAATGTAGGTCTCATCCTGTTCCAGACCAATACTGTAACGAGGACGAGACTCCTGACGCTTATACCTGTAAGACATCATAATTCAGCACACATTCTTAGAAAAGTAACATCATATTTTGGACAAGAAGTTTGTGCTGTATATTATTATACGTGTGATACTGTAAATGGAAGGTCCCGAAAAGAGGTCCCCAGACAGGGGTGCTGTAAACCCTACAAAAGAGTATGAATGAGTGTTGATTTGTGTTTTTGTTTAATAGTTAGGTGTACTTACCTGAAGTAGCAGAAGACAATAATGACAGCCAATATAATGCTGCAAACAGTGACTGAGATCAACAAGGCCATGTGGTGGATCTTTCCATCGACATAGACTAAAAAGGGGTGGATAAAGAGGTGAATATAGGGGGGTGGGGTAGTGAAAGAACCAAAGACAGATGGAATAGAGGAGGGGGGAGGATAAAGGTATGTAGAGACATGAAAAAATGTAAGCAAATTAGCAAAAAATTAATCACCAAGCATATAACACATTTTTTTTCCTGCTGCTTTCCCTCTGTTTGCCAATAATCCACAATAATATGATGAATGTGCAATAACTGGACATTCTCCATAAAAATGCATGGAATCATTTCCTACTCAGGAAATGTAAGCTGAAACAAAGAAAAAAAATATCAAAACAAAATCTCTGATTTCCCTGATAGAAAAAAAATAAATCATGGCGGAGGAAGTGGGACAAATTCTACCAAGAAACAGTCATCCTTACAAGTCACTTGAAAATACCCCTGTACAGTAAATCAAGTGCAAATCATATTTCACTCATCAATTTTTCATTTTCTTCTGGCATACACTCTTTCCCCTTAAGGCCCCAGTCAACAGTGAGAGGAAGCCCTCAGCCTAGTCGATGAATTCTCTTCCTGATCCCCTCTGATAGGGTTTCAGATTGATGACTCTGCCCTCAGTGTCTGCTGGGGCTTGTGATTTCCCTGGGAATCTAGGCTTACTGTCTCTCAAATATACAAAAAGACTCTCACACTCATGCATAGAGTATAATGTTGTACAGAGTGGAGACCTCAGTATTCTCCTGAAAGCTCGGAGCTTTGGTGATCTCTATGCAGGACAGTTTGACAATAAATTCCACTGTCTCCTCCACTGTCTTTGACACTGACATTGTCATGATATCTGAATCCCATGTGCTGTAACACCATCGGTCACAGTTCTTGACCCTGTCTATATCACTGTCACCTCTACACTGTCACTGTCACCTGCCAACCAGAGAACGAGCAGCTCTTTAATATCTTTCTTGTGTTTTTTAGGCATGAAAGAGTTGTGCAGGGATAAGAGTAGATGAAGAGTAGACAAACTTACGAGTTGGTTTGAGCGGTGGCAGTGTCGGATGCAGGTTTTTGTTACAGTAATCTTGGTCTGTACAGCACTCTAGCGATCTCCTTTGACGTGAGTTCCCTGTGTCCTGGAAAACGGACAAGTGGGGTTTTTTCAGTCTTTTTTCCTTATTGCTAAAATGATTTACTCAATTTGACAAAAAGCAGTAAAAGTCAACAATTTATAAAGCCAAATTTTCAAATGTACAAATATTTGCCGGTTACATTTTACTAAATGTGAGGAACTTTTTCCCTTTTTCTATTACAGTATGATGAAAATCTACAGATTTTAGATGGTTGTTGAAATCATAACAGAAATGTGAGGGGCTTAGTTTTGGTTTTAATGAATTGTGTTGTACATTTTTTCCACTATTTTTTTCTGTTTTATCTTTAGGTATGATATAAAATTCATAAATTAACTAAAAAAATAATCAAGAGATTTAACTGCAATGAAAAATATTGTTAAATATTTCATCACCATTTACAGTTGTTAAAAACAAAATTTTGAAATGATCTGAGATAGAAGATACAAATGAAATAGTTACAAAAAGGACTCACCCTACACTGAAACTCTGACCCGACGAGCCCCAGGCAACCTGCAGTCTGAACTGGTACCCCTCCCTCCTCCTCAACCATGGTGAAACAGTAGCCATCGGTCCTGGAAATCAAGGTAAAGCTACAGTAAGTACAAGTTATTATCAAGACTGTCCATGTACTGATTAACCACTAATAACACTTACTTAACCACTATGTGGTATTTTGTGTGGTATTTTGTGAGTATGTTTGTGAGTTTTTGTGAGTTTATGCAAGTGAATGTTTACTGCATACATGCATGCATTATTATTATTATTATTCTGTGTGTGTGTGTGTGTGTGTGTGTGTGTGTGTGTGTGTGTGTGTGTGTGTGTGTGTGTGTGTGCGTGTGTGTTTGTGTGTGTGTGTTTCCTCTTACCTGCATGTGTTATTGGTTGAATCTTCTGGGCAGTGGTGATAGCAGTGACACCACAGTAGTCTTTGGGAGGACAAAGCAGGAGCTGTGCTGCCACTACTCTCCTTCCCACTCTCCACTACCTCCTTGCTGGATGCTCTTAGAAGCATACTGTCCAATATGTTGCCTAAATAATAGAAAGAAGAGAAAAAACAGGAGAAATTTAGCTGGAAGAGAGGCAGAAATGAGATGCTGAAATCACATATTTGACTCACACATAATATATTTTTACAGAGGAAGGAGCACTGTGCCAACACTGCCAGGGGCAAGGGCTTCATATTAGTATCATCAAAGAACTGAAAATATCTGCAATGTTAAAAAAAGAAAAATCTGCAAATATTTGCGGTAACACAGCAAAACCCAGGTGTTTCATTACCTGTGAAGATTGCTGAGTTGAAAAGAAAGTTATATTAAGATTGAGAAAGGAGATATATCATATATTTAATATTTGGCATGTTCCAACATAGTGAGCATTTGCTTCTGCCACTGTTAATGTAGCATTTAATGATTAAACTTGGACTATTCTTGCATGTTTATCATGAGCCAGTGTTGTGGCTTTGTTCTGTCTATGTTTTCCTGATTGAGGCTGTGAGGCTACTGGTCTTCTCTTTAGCCGATCTCCTCTGTATTCTTAAATTGTAAATCAATTGTGTTCTTTGGCATGTGCATTATGTGCATTATGGATTAATGCTATAGTTCATGCAATTTTATTACTGTAAACCTGCTGCTGCTTCTGGTGTTCATAGTGTGCTTCATGCGCCCCCCCCCCCAAAAAAAAATAAGGATCTGGTGTATGTTTGCGGGAGTGATGAGGTCAGAGCCACAGCACATAAATACTAAATAAATATATGTAAATATATTTACATTATAAATCCATTCCACGTGAGCTGGCTGACTGAAATGAAACATAATCTAACTTACTGCAGTGAAGTGGACATTCACTCTATTAAATTAAAAAAAAATATATAAATACAAAATGCACAAGAGAAAATTTGAGAGACAAAAACATGCAACATATAGAAAAAAGAAAAACGAACTGAGCTCAAACACCTGATAAAGTGAAATATGTTCACTCACAGCAGATGTTTTTTTACTCTTACAACAGAGAGAATTAGAATGAAGCACTTGTATTCCCCAGTTATCCGATTTCAAAAGGGCACCTGTTTGTCACTTGAGGGAAAAAAGGATCTCGGAAGTGTCTTTCCTTCATGGCTTTTAAAGATTTTCATTCATTCCAGCACGATCATTGAGACCAGATGCTTAACAGCTGCAAGCACAAGTCCTTCCTTTCTGAAAAAAAAACTACTAGCATATACAGAATCTGCTCTCCTACTCCTCTTTCAACCGCTTGTTCACAGGTTCAGGTTTCTTTATAAGCAAATGTTTTTCACAAAGACTGAGAATCAATAAACACAGATAGTATGTGTGAAAGGTCACACTCAGACTGTATGAATCAATCATGGACTTCTTCTTATTTCTTTGCAAACATTGACTGTCCTCATAGTGAAAGAGTGACATTCACTGAAGCATAAGTGATTGATCATCTTCGAATAATAAAACACAAAGCCTCCATCTAGTTTTCATATAGGTCAGAAAATATTGTACATTTCTCAAGCTTAAAAGCAAAAAGACTCATCGGTTACTCTTGCAAAAATGGACGTGTAATGCACGGTCAAGATTACATAAGAGCCGACACTGGCTGTAACATGTGGAAACTCCAAACTGCAGCCCGCTTCCCATTGATTTTGTTTTGTTTTGTTTTTTTTAATCAAAAAAAAAAACAAAACAAAACAAAACATTAAAATTAAAGCTGCAGTGCAACAAGAGAATAGAGACTTTTCCCTCCTCCTGGGAAATGTGTGAATCATAAAGGCCAGTATGTCAAGACTGTTGGCACCGGTGTGACAGTGTGATCAGCTTCCATCGAAAACTCTGATATTTTCTAGGGCGTTTTAATCTCCTGTCTTTTTGTAATCTGATCACCAGCCTTAACTCATGTAATCATTCAGAGCAACACCTTCTGGTGTGACAGCTTCATTGGCTGCACACTGGTCTGTTGTGCAATATTTCCATTATGAAACAATGCTCAGACACAGGGATGTTATATTAAGGATTTTTAATACTTGACATACTTGTGTTTCAGTTATAGAGTCAACTTTCATAGGAGTATAAGCACGTAAGTACAATAACTTCCAATAAGGGACTGAACTAATATGTAATTTTGTTGGAATATTATAATATTATAACTACGTGGCTGTGCCCTAAGAAATTAAGGCATTGTTATTCACTGGTCTAATTCTTAGTGCTGCACAATGAATGGAGACCTACACAGTCTAAAGTGAACATATAGCCCTGAGTGTCTGTTAGCATGCTCTTTGGACAGCTAGATAACAATCTCAGTGTCACCTCTGAGAAACAAATTGGATTAGATGGAAAGTTGAAAATGTGCTGAATATTTTCAGGGTGGTTATGCGCTGTCAGTCAGACATAAGATATTGTCTTCTTCTTTATCTGAGCTCAGCTGCCTTTCACAAAAAATCAAAGACCTTCCTCTGGGGATAAACGCTTAAGGCTTCCTAATGGACTAAAGCATATAGACACTAATGCACACATACATAAGCCACAACTATCTGCATATGCACACATGTGCTTAATGTCTCTTTCTCTCTTGATATATTTCAGTGTCACTAATAGTTTTCTGTGCTTTGTTGTCGAAGTGTTGCACTTCTATTTTCTGACATTCATGAATCCGCGTTTACAACGACCAAACATAAAGTGATGGTGACTTCTGAAACTAAGGCTCCAAGAAAGGAAAGTCACAACTAATGCTATTGGTAGATTAAAATGCTGTAGCTTGTCAATTATATTCTGATCTAATGCTTTGATTTTTCTCTTTTGTGCTACAGTCCAGGAGCAAATGCAATGAATGGCCGAGGTGGTTGAGCTCATTCATCTCATTCATGTTGACAGTGATAAATGTGAGTACGCACCAACAATAAAGAAGCACTCTGATGTGAGTTGACATTGCTATTCTAGCTCAAAGCTTGTCTGTGCTAGTGCAAAGCCCCCTTTTTGCCTTTCTCTCATCAATAAGGAAGTGTTTGTAGGATTAAAAGGATATAGTGTGTCACATAAGAAATAGTCCTTCCTCTTCAAAACAGAAAAATAAAAAAAGAGTTCACTATATTTAGTTCATAGTAAACTGTTCCCTAGTTTCATTTGCACAAGGGAAATTCTCAATAAAAAACAACCTTAGCATTTTTTAGACAATTATAGTCTTATTTCATTGAGCATTCCCCTTTCTAAATGTCTCTGTTGTACACACTGATAATGTGTTGACAATACCGCAAGAGAGGGACGGTGGGGTTTAAAGGGGTCACATTAACAACTGACCGATTTGAGAGAAAGGGAGCGAGGAAGAGTAGGAGGGGGAGAGGAACAGGGGATTAACAAATGAGAAGTGACAGAACTGCAGGGAACTGGTGGGCAGTTTAGCAGCACACAGAGGGGACAGAGCAGAGACCACTGGCCTTTTCCACCCTCTCTCTCACTCTATTCCCTTCCCTCCCAACACTAACTCCATCCTACCCCCTAATACTCAGTTTGTGTTTTACTTATTGCCAACCTCTCTCTCCCTCTCTCCCTTGCTTCTTCATTCTATATCTCTTTTTTGAGCTTCTCTGTCTCTTTCCTGTACGTCTCCTTTTTATAAATTTCTATAGCCTGTTGTTTCTCCTTCTTTTTTCTTCATTCTCCCACACAGACCCCCCATCTTATTTTACCCCACCCCTTTTCCTCTTCTCATCATCCACTTTCTTTGCCCTTTCTTCCCTATGCAAGTCCAGAGGACTGTCATGTGAGGTGCTGCTGTACTGTTGACAAAATACAAAGCCTTTCACATCCATCCTGCACCTGGGATTCCTGGCTACTGCTCTATGTTTATGAGCCTTGTGTGTGTGTGTGTGTGTGTGTATGTGTGTGTGTGTGTGTGTGTGTGAGAGAAAGACAGTAGGAGAGAGAAAAACAGGGAGAGAAGTGAAAGAAGTACAGCCTCAGCCTCTGGAGAATGTTGTTTAATTCATAAATGATCCTTGCATAAAACCCAGTTGGAAGCTAAGGTAATGTGACCATCCCAATACTTATTTGATTAACAATAAAATATATCAGTACCTTTACAATTCCATCAATCATATTACAAAATGTGATTTTTTTGCATTTTTCCATTACATTGAAATACTTCATCATTACCCTTTATCGCTGGCAATATTTCTCTGACACTTTCTAATATGTTATCAAAAAAACTGCATTATCCTAACATTGTAATACAGGCTATATCCTGACTTGTTGGAAACGTGAGGCATGTGAGCAAGTCATTTGAGGTAATCTATCCATATCTTTGTATCTCTATCTCATAATTGTAATCCATTACCATACTACTTCATCTTCATCGAAGTTTTCCTGTCCCATCTGTCTGTGGGAGGGAGGGTGACCAAGGTAAAATATTCTGCTGTTTGACAAAGCAAGAAATCTCTGACTCTATGTATGTTCCACAAATCTCATCTTTAAGGAGAAAAAAAGCCTACATGGAATCTAGACGACAAAAATGTGAGTGTGTGTGTCTCTCTCTCTTTTTTTAAAAAAAGCACATACGTGTACTCTTTGTTGAGAAAATGCATACATAGTCATAAACTGCTTCATAGAGACATAAGGCAGCCTTTCATTTATAATATATTCAGAAATTGGATAGAATGGGGGTCATTGATAAGAAATATTTTAGAAGTATGAAGTAAAGAAATGTTGCTCCTGTGGTCTGGTGCTGGTCTTGGCTGTTTTAGGGGAACACCATGTAAGGAAAAGAAAAAAACACTGCGGGCAAAAACTTACTAGGTAACACAAATGTCAAAACATGCTTCAAGATAAGCCATTTGTTCTCTGAAAGTGGCTGAATTTCCCAGCACTTCACTGACACTATAATTGGTTCAAGCTCTTTCACTAAATGACTTTTCAGATACAAGATTGAGCTTTCAGGTCTCCCCAATAGGCTTTTTCAGGCTTGATGGCAGGATATAAGGCCCACTGTCAACACGCAATTAACAACGGTGGCCCCACAAACCCCCTGAAAAGCCAAAGGCCTCTTTTCAACAGATGTCGCTTTGTACAAACTGAAACCCAAAATGAAAAAAGGCCGATATTTATATAGTCAAAGGGGAGAGAAGTGAAGCAGAGGGATATTGTGCATGAGACTGCAAGATGAAGAGATTCAGAGGAAGACAGACAGACAGAGGGAAACAGAAAGAGAGAAGATATTCATTAGTTATCCTAGCCATGTCAAACAAGGCCTACCAGAAAAGACCTTTCACCGAGCCCATGTAAACACTACCCGCCTCCCCCTTCAACTTAAGACACATTCATTTGACAACACTGCACCCCACTCCCCCTTCTCCCATTCTAAGTAGTAGTTCATCTTCCTGGTGTTTGACAGTGCCGTCTGTACGGCAAAAGAAACATGAAAGGTGAAAGGTTTTTTTTTCTTTTTCTCCTGTTTCTTTCTCTACCTCTCTTAAGTTTGTGGCTCTCCCTCTCTCCACTTCCATGTACTTTCAGTGCCTGGTGTTATCTCCATGTTCTTCCTGTCAATGTTGAGATGAGACGAACCATCCCACATGTGCAGGAATGTCTTAATGAACCCCAGTTTGTGATCTGGAGGCTGGATGCTGGGAAGCTCAGGCTGTCTCTCTTGATGTTTTGTTTAAACTTACTTTGAAATTCAAATTTGTTGTCATAGTTCCTGTGACAAAAGCTTGGTCTCTCTCAGTTTTCTCTTTTAAATTGCTTGTTTGACCATGTTAACTTAAAACAATTTTGAGGTAAAGAAAACTAGCTTTTACTACATTATTACTCTTCTACTAATATTGGAGGAGAAAGGGTCAAACAAATTCTGACTTTAAGTCGCACCAAAGTAGGTTTAGAGGTTGTACTTATTGACATTGGTATCAAATGGGTGTATAGAATTGTAAATAGAAATAAAATGGTTCTTTAACTTCTTAATCTCTTGCTCATAGGAACACATATACACACCTATAGCTGATGTTGTATATATAGGTCCCTCGAGGGCAGGGAGAGGTTATGCATCATTACTCCTCCTACCCATTTCCTTGACAGCAAAAGCAACCGCTGAAAGATGTTTTACTCCCTTTCAGACTTTCTTCTCACACATTTTAACACCTCTTTATCCATCCACTCTCTTAAAACTTGAAAATAAAGTCTGAATGAAGGCACTTCAAGCACCTCAAGCACAAGTAGACCTACAAGAACTTCTAATGTGGGATGAATTATAGCAACCGCCATTTGAATTCATTCAATTGTTTCCATCACTCTGTGAGTCCTCTGGGAAAATCAAGTTGGTATAAAGCAACATGCCCTGCAACCAGGATTGAGACTGATCACCAAGTAGCCAATCACAAAATATGGAAGCGGTGCTATGTGACTAAGACAGAAAACAGCTTTTAAGAGGGCTTCTGTAGCAAAAGCAGTCCAATAAAGCCTGTGGAAATAGGGATAAGGGAAGCTTCTGGATCTGAATTCAGCCCCTCTATCGTCCAGCACAACAGCATCATCAACAGCTCTTCAAACATTCCTCCATTATGTCACGCTGATGAAGGATGCAGTAATGAGCCAGTGCCACTCTCAGGTTATACAGCTGTCATCTGCCAGCTTTATGTTACTACCAGTGGGGGTATGTGTGTGTATGAGTGTGTGTACGTGCAAGTGTGTGTATGTGTATGTGCCCAAGTCCCCTTTTATGGGGATGAGTGAAACCACACAAGGATTCTGGAGCTCTGGGTCGAGTCCAGAAAGCCCTCAGTGTTCCCTTTGGAATACAAGGAAATGATGAAATGGTTCTTAAAGGAGGTGTGAGAGAGCAAAGCAAAGAAAAGGGAGAAAGGGACCAGCTGGTCTCTTCATCAAAAGCTACTTTGCTCCTCCTCATGGCCATCTGTGGGCTCCTACTCATCGGAGATCAGCCCAAATCAATTCACAGACACCAGGCATCTGGCTAGATCGGTGGGCAGTGGCCGTGTACAGTAATTCTGATGCTACTGGTTCAAATTTGATAATTTCATAATTTTTTTTCCTTATTTGAGAACTGCCACCTAAAGCTGATTTGTCATAAAGATAAAAACAAAAGCCACAGACACCAACGTTGCAAAGTAATGAACCAATTGATATTCTGATGTGAAATGAGTATTAATGCATTTAGGCCTAGGAACCATGGATTTACAGGATCCATTGTTGCCATAGTGTAGTCCTCAGCTTTGCATTAATCTGATGAGGTTGATTTGATGTAACCTGCATTGAATATCCCCAACTGTCAATTTATAGATAATGATTTTGATTTTCCTGCTGATTTATTCTACTCTCTACCATATTATGACTTTATCATGATTAGATAGAAAAAAAAAACCCTTTACTCTGAGGGAAGATTTTTGCGATATCATCCACCCAATAAACACTACTTAAATCCAAATTAGTACATTGAGGAATTATGTTCAAATGAAATCATGAGTGGCTGATGAAAAAATTTACTTCAGGGTCCAAATACTACAGTTAAACAAAGCTGATGCATTCAAGAAAGTATGCAAAGAAGATGGATAATGTCCTTGTAAACCTCTTTTCAAATAACTGCTGTGGAAGATAAATGAAGCTACAAGAAGCATCTCCTACACATCCTTTAAAGCAGCTGCTCTTTTATTCCACCAGACAAATGTATTATGTCACAAAGGAATGCTTTACCATGTGCAAGAGCTTTCAAAGCAACAGAGAATGTGCAGTGCCTGACACAATATCAGCGTGCTCTTTAAAAAATATACTCTTTTGCGACAAAACATGATCTGACACATGGCCAACACACGGCCATGTACTTTTACAAAGGTAAAATAAGATTTACCAAAACTATTTAAGAACATATAAATATTCATAGAATAGAAAAAGAGAAGTGTTTGGTTTGAGGCATCATTCTTGTTTACTCTGTTAAGCAGATTTTTGAATAACCAGTGATCTTTGATTTCTTCTTCTTGCCTCTCTGGGTTTGTTAGAATTTGCTCTACTGTAGCAAAAAAATAACCACAACTCTAGTCATTAAGCTCTCCAAATTTCTTCTCACAAACACATGCAACAACTGCGTAAATGGCAATGACTGTGGCAATTACTGACACCAAATGAACTGCTGATGAACTTTTACCAATTAGTTCCATTGGTGGTTTCTTGGAGAGTCATTCTTTCACTGCCAGAGTGCACAGTGTTTGTTCTTTTTTTGTGTGTGCATGAACACGTTTTTTATAAACAATTTCTAAACAAATCAGACATTAGATCCACAACCTTCAACGTTTGACGTGGTTTCTAATGCAGACTGATATTACCCAACAAACTTAAAGCGAAAAATGTGTGATCCAGTGATGCAGATTGGACTGCGTCAGTTTAGGGTCTCTACTGCTAAACAAAGATTATGCTTTGTGCATGCAGTCTGTCAGATCTTAACAATGATTTCCCTTGTATGGTAAAACCCGGATTTCCAATCCAAAATGAAATTAAATGTCTTACAAACAAAACTATAGTAAATCACCAAAGCCTCCTTCAGTGGCCTGACCAACTTTCTGGCCATTGTTAACCCAGAACTGTCATTTGAAGTGCTAATCAAAAATTAGTTTTGCCACAGAATACAGCGTGCTTAGACTATGATGCACATCCATCCTAGAGTAAAAAGTTTATACTATATCCACCCTAACAGTCAATTCAAACTTGGCAGCTATTTTTTACCATATTGGATATTCCACTCCCATGATATCATCATGTGAGTCATTGTTCCATCATGGGGGTGGTATGCAAAAATCATGCCTTTAAACTGAAGAACAATAGCTGCACACTGCACACAAAGTGGATACTTGGCCATGACAAGTATAACAACTCAAGTTTATAAATCCACACACTGTATATATAACTACAACAGGGCCATTAAAAACACGTAGTCACATTCCCACAAGTTAAAGGCGGTTTTGGTAAATGTAGAATCACAGCATAGTAGAGATACTCCGCATTTTTGGGAGATGTAATCATTTGCTGCTAGAAAAAGGGAGTTGAAGTTTTGTCGTATGATGCCACCTTTTGTGTGTGTGTCATGTACATCTGTGTCTGTGTGAGACATTTAAAAGACCAGACAGACACGAGCCAAAGAAGAGAGAGATAAGTTGAACTGCTTAAAGTAAAACAACTTAGAGATACACACATTTATGACAAACAACCAATCTTCTCAAAATGACTTAAGACCTCACAGTTTCCGGTCCTTTTCCCTTTCTAACTCTACTCCCTGCTATCTTTTCATTTTCTCACACATTTAACAGAAAGGAGCAATCTAAAAAATAGGTACAACATTGTACAGTTATAATATAAGCATCATTAATTTCAGTTCTAATTAAATCAGACTCTCTCCTTTCTCAGGTAAACTCTGATTCTATACATTTTTCTATCTCGTGGTCCATCCAAATACATACTTTTTTTTCATGGCAGGCTGAAATATTTCCTCACTTCAAACACCAATTTCCTGCCCATTTTTCTTAAATAAATACTTCAAGTGACTCACGAACTTTAAATACACAGCACGCCACTGAAAAAAAACATAAAGGACAAGCAACTGCTTAGTAGAGTAAGATGTGAAAAAGCAGCAATGTAGAGAAAGAGGAGGCATGCGTTCAGGTCATCCTAACAACAAAAGTGACAGAAGCTTGAAAAATCTCAGTATACATTTAATTGTCGCGTCAACATTATTTGAATCAAAAGTTAATTCAAAGGTCAATTTTGAGTCTGGCATTTGTAATAATGTGTAATTGCTCAATAGGTAAACTGCAGGTCCCAAATATTCAGCCCACAAGTTTTTTTTGTTCATTTGGCATGCACACAAACAGTTTGATTACAGTGAATACTGTGATTAAGATAAGAGTTTAGGTTGTTTAGATGGTTCACAGTAGGCAAACATACACAGTAACCTAGGTCAAGCTGTATTGGTACCCAAAGTAATCTCTGGAATGATGTGTGGTAGAATATATGCTGATAAGAGACAGGAAGATATACTCAAAATCTAAGAACCTTGTGTTAGCTGTTTCTGACCTTGGTAAATTATAGACAAGCTGTTGTTTAAGGTTTAGGTTGTGACATGAAAGCTATTTCTCTGTAGGCCCAAAAACATCACATTTTTTCCAACTAGTACCTCACACTATCTAGAAAAGACGACGCCTCTGAATAACCACAGAAAAATCGGTCAACTAGCAAGTTCATTTGCCTTCGACTCCGAACATTTAGATAGCCTATAACCTGGATGACAATTTCATATTCATAGGCAGATTACCATGCCACAATTTTCCATAACAATTTGGATCCTGCTCACTCCTAGACTGTGGTGGCAAATAAGCAATTAGAAAAGGGAAATACAGTCCTTTGCTGACTCTTGGCTTGAAATGCTTGGCTACATCAACTCTCAGAAGGCTCAGAATAGTGCAAATAAAATAAAATTGCTCAGGCAATTTTAACACCACATATCGCCTACTTCCTGATGAATACAACTCCCTCCATCCGCAACCTCATCCAATGCTGTCAATTAGATTTCTTCAAATTTGAAACGTGTGTTAACTCAGTTCGTGTTCCTTTTCATTTTTATGTTGTGAATTCCAGGTTCTGCCGAGGGGATCATGAGTACAGAGTCAACTCTGTGTCAACATTTGTTCTACAGCAGCACAGAAGCGGAGCCACAATGCCAAAAACACATGTGTGTTATTGTTACTATAAACGGTTTAAACCCTGCTGGGACCAGGAATTGCAAGCTCACCCTATAGTTCTGACACGGGACATGCATGTGAAACAGTGGTATAACTAAAAGCTCCACCGAACACACAAACACTCACTTACAAGTAACGTCTAATGAGATACCAGAAACTATAATTTCTCTTTCAGGACACATATATACCTCAGTAGGGGCAATCAAAATGCTCTTTGTCAGTTAGAAAAACCAAACACACACTTATACTGTGACCTCCACACACAATCATTGTCATGCAGAACTAATAGCCACTGACAATAACTGCTGGGTTGAATGATAAATGAACAAAATCTAAACTTGAGATGTCTGTGACAGAGAATGAAAACAGACAAATCTGTGTGTAGGTGAGTGCCTCGCTGTGTACCTGCAAGTGTGGAGTGTGAGTTATCGTGTGTGTGTTGGTGTGTGGAGGGAGTGTTGATGGTGTTAACATTACAGCTGCCGTGTGTTTATTTCACAGAGTTCTGGACTGTGGCGTCTCAGTCATCTCAACAGGCTTAAACACTCACTTTCCATCCATCTAGAGACTGTATGTGTGTGTGAGGATATATGTGTATAGTATAAGTGTACGTATGTATGCAGCGAGGATATTACTGTGTAGAATGTGGACATTACTGTGTATTTGTGTAAAATCCATTTTGACACACATCTCTACATGTATCAGTGTGGCTGTGTTTGTGTAAGTTCAGGGTGTTTACAATTGCATGCGTCCCACTGTCTCCTTTGTGTGATTAGCTTCCCATTAACTAAGTCACATATCAACCGACGCTGGCTCCAGGCCTCCTCTGTACTATCTCACTGGACAAACATGCTGTCGGCTAGACCCACATCCCATCTCATCTTGACACCCATTAGGTACCTATCATAGCGTATGATGATTGTCTCGATTGGAAAGCCATTTGGTTAAAAGTGTGCAACCTGACGTCCACAAACGACCTTAAATTAAGGCCTGCAAATGTATTCATTTTTCACGGCCACATTTAAAGTAGCTGATTCATTCTTTCTCTCTTTGTTTGCTTTCCTTCCCCATATATAACTAATACACAAAATGAAAGTACCTTTGGAAATAATCAAAAGGAACACGAAGTGATTTTATCTTAGGTTCTCACAAAAAATACATAAATGGTGGGGGAGTGAGTGCATGGAAAACCCTAAGCCCTTATAGTCCCAGCACACTGTGCCTGCGACAGCCAGCTTTGCTCTGCTCTGTTCTGCTTCACCTGTTATCTGTCCATCACTGTATTGTGCTGTACCATACTGTGCTGAGCTCCCAGCGCGAACAGTCACAGTGAAATGACTGGGCTTCACAGAAACTTGACTATCAAAGATCAAATTCTAAGTACAGTAATGAAATACTGTAAACCTTAGTTTCAGTATAGCAGTTTAGTTACAGGATGAGTGAACACTAAATTAGCTCATTAATGTGAACTAAATGGAATTGAATTTCTGTTCAGGTAAGTTATTCAAGTAAATGTTTGCTATGTTTTGGTGTATCTCATTTTTCCTGACACGTAGTAAGAAACATAGATCCCTGTACCTGCATACGTACAATTTTTTTTATAAGAGTACAATTTTTTGCTCTTTCTTTCACACACTTAATAAATTCAAGTTATGTGTCTTATAAATGACTATATGTACATATCTTAAAAACAAGGCCTATTTTTTTTGTATTAAAAACAAACAAACAACAAAAAAAACCCTCTCCCTTCCTCACTCACTCGCATACACACACACACACACACACAGACACATAACTTCCCATGCTCCAGCTGTGTCTTAAGTAGTCAGGGCCAGACCGGTAATCTAACTGGGATAGAAGTTACTGGATCTGTATCCATTACAGGATATAATACCCTTCAGTCCTGAATTCTCCCCACTTCCCCTTACCTTCCACCTTTTAGAGGTCATTTAAAGAGGATTTTTTTTTTTCAACCATAAAATTCAAGTGACAGGCATGGTGTATCAGGGACTCATATTTATTACATTTCTTTGTCACTAAACCCTCACATCCTCTGCTCCCGTCACCACATTGGTCTTTTGGATTCTACCTTGTCACCCCTCATCCATTAACACACTCCAAAGGCAGACCATGGTTTGGGACCCCCAAGCTGTGTTGATTTATTTATTTTATATATATATATGTAATACAGAGAAAATAAAAAAGTTAAATCTAAGTTTCGAGTTTACTTTAGGACAACATTTTTTTTTCGAGTAGGGGCAACAAGACCTTAACTCTCTGTTTCAGCTTCACAGCCAGAAGATCAGCAGTTCTAATGAGGTATCAGTTTCCAGTGAGGAACCCAACACATCCTGTCAGGAAGCTTTGAGACTGAGGAGTAGAAAGCACTACTAGCAGTTTGGTACCGTGAGTCAGCACTCAGCTTTTCTTTTCTCAAAACTGTTTTTTATTCAGAAATGTCTTAGTCAGCTCTCCTCAAGGATGACAGTTTTGTCAGTCACTTCCAGTGAGCTGAGTATCCCCATAAATCTCACAGGTTGAGTCTCTTAATAGACTAAACTGAATGCTTTTGAAGCGGTGAAAGCCACATTATTGTGGGTGAAAATAAATGCAAATAGAAAAACATGTGGTCTGTCGTGTCCTTTCTGCATTTGGTGTCCCTTAAACTATGGGAACACAGTTTTGAGTAAAGTTGTCCCCGAAGTAAACATCACTTCAGTGAAATATGATTTCACCAAGCAGGTGTTGAGTGGCACAAGCCCACACACAGAAAGAATACAGCACACAGATTTTGCCAACAACTTTATGAAAACTAAAAACAGATCACTGTGAAATGCAATTCGAAAAATGGTACAGCACATTCTCAGTGCTTCAAGAACACAGTGTCAAACAACAACATGTGTGAAGGGATTATTTTGGCTATAAATCAGGTAAGTGTTTTATTCTGTTTAAAACAAAACCTGAAATTCTGCTGAGAGCAACAGAGTCTCATTAGTGGGCAAGTGACAAAAGCAAAGCAACTGGCAGAGCTTTGACTGTGAAAACTGATACAGTGGTGCTTATTTCCACCAAGGACAATGAAATGTAAGCTATCATGCTCACTCCTCACTTCCCAGAACTCACACTGAAGGCTGCAGCCTCGCGTATGTGGAAGGTTACAGAAGATCTGTGCGCTGATGTGTGTGAGTGTATGCCTGTGATTTAAACAGTCTACATAAGTGTGTACTTTCCTTACGCTCTCATTTCTCCGTGAAGAATAATGAACACATCGTCCTTTATTCATTTGCTGCATAGACAATGGCCTAGACATGCTGTAGGGCAAACTGTGACCTTCAAGAAGACACAACACTGTACCTGTCTACTGCCTGTCTAAAACCTGGACTGCCTCCAGTTCACCTGTGGCTATAGGACCAAGAAACACTAGCTGACCAGGTCTAGACTTCCATTCAATATATCAAGCATCCATGTGTTGTTTTGGAGTCAGAAAGAGTGAGGAAGAAACAGGCACAAAATAGTGAGTAAAATACAGATAGAGAAAGGGGGACAGTCAAAAAAATAAATAAACATAGATAGATAGATAGATAGATAGATAGATAGATAGATAGATAGATAGATAGATAGATAGATAGATAGATAGATAGACAGATAGACAGATAGACAGATAGATATATAGATAAAGACACACACATATATAAAAATATAAACAGTTTCTTTGAAAACAAATATTTGCCTGTTGAGTCACCATTGATTCTATTACCAGGACAATCAATCATTTGTGTGTCAACCCATGAATTAGCTTGTTGCTGGTCCAATCAATCATCTATGTGTCATCCAATGAATGAGGCTTTTGATAACATGCCTTGGGCAAAATGCTATTTGAAGACAGTTTCAACAGTTTGGAAGTGCTTGCCTTAACTGCACCGGATTAAACATTTATAAGCAAAAAAAAAAAAAAAAAAAAAAATCTAGATTGATAAATAATTTGACACATTTATTGTGTTATTTTTTTCAAAATTACAATCTGGGAATTTTACTGGTGCCAAGTCATTTAAAAGAGTGAAACTAAATGAATCAAAGCTGAAAAAAATAAAATGATGCAGTATTTGTTTATTTTTGCATTTACATTCTGGAGATTTTAGAAATGCTATTATCCAGGGAAGTACAGGACAGAGCAATTTTCTTAAAATACAGAGATAATCTGGCATTGCTATTTTTCAACCTATAAAGATGTGGCAATAAAGGTTATAGCAGTGCTGGTAGGAACACAGGGAAATAGGAGTGAAGCTTAAAAATTGTCACCTCAGATGTTTTCAGGGAGCATTCTGTCCAAATCTGGCATATGTCAGGGACAGGGAACCTGTCTCACTAACCTACTGGTGGCATACTACTGTTACTCTGGTTTTAGCACTGAATCTAAATGGATTTAAACATTACTTTCCTGAAACCTAATCAAAAACACTGCACATAGATTTTATCTATGTCCCATATGCACCAATTGTGACAAGATAAGGGTGTGAGGAATTTGACTGAAGCAGATGTGAATGTGAACTACTTGCTGAGAGTATAACATAAAAAACACTTTTGGTAGAGGTCCAACATTACGCCAGATTGCACATATGTCTTCCTCATTGGCAGCTGTTCTGCGGCTTCTGGGACAGAGCGGTCAGTTTTACCATGAATCCGAAACATTCCGGCAATTTTTTTGTGTGTGTCCATGTCTATTCATGTGTGCAGTGCAAAATCTTAAATGTTCATGGCATTCGAAAAGCCTGATAGTCTTCCCAAAGCTTGACTTTAAATGATAAAACTGTATTCGTAAGCAAAGAGATGAATCAAAAGGAGGGGGTAACACAATATGGAGTACATAGGAAAGCCGACTCAACCGGTGACAATGACAGGAAAGATGGACGAGAAAGTGGGGATGACATGCAGCCAGAGGTCGCAGGGCGACCTCAGCACATAGCACACTGAGTATGACGTACGAGCCATTGCTGGCTTAACTTCAGGGCTCCCAGCTGAAACAATCTCCAATGACTTTAAATAGCCCAACAATAAAGAGAGAGAAGAAAAATATGTACAGACACCATCAGTCAAAAGGAATAATTCAAGCCTGAATTGTGGACAGATTACCTGCACGCACACACACTATGATTTAAATTTCTTCAATACTGTCTTTTTTTGAATCAGTGATTTCGAAGATGATCTACACATCTGTTTTGCCATGGTTAAACCAATATGAAGGAGAAACAACAGAACAAGAGCCAAGCCAAGACACACATCAAGGCACTAAACATAACAGACTATTAAATCTGACACGTTCTCTCTCTTAACACCTCGCCAATCACACTCCAGATACCAAACATGGTCACAGACAAAGCGGCTAATGTGGCTAACAGAAACTGTGTCACCCCATGACAATATGTGTCCCCGTCTGTTTGAAGAAAACCACAAGTACACTGTGACTGATGATTTGTAACTGAATGTCAGAGAAAGTATTGCGCTTCGAAATTAGCGTGAAACTGACAAAGTGGTCAGATAATCAATGTACTACTAACATAAAATTTCTCAAACAACTATATTCCTCAGATATCTTGACTTGCCTTTTTATAGTCAGTAGAAACGATTATGTTAGCTTCTAGAGATTGTTGTTGACTTACCATATTGATATACTATGAAAATCTGAAAACAATTATTTTCTACATAGCAATATTTTTGAAATGACTATTTGTAATTCACTGTTATTAGTCTAACAAAAACTCAAAAAAGTTGCACCTACTAAAACTATAAATTGTTAAGTGGAAAATAAGAACCTACTCAGCTGAGACTTTTTTTTGAGCTGCTGACCTTGATAAAATGTAAAATACTGCTTTGATGCAAACATGAGTGATCCCCTGATGTAAAAAAAAACCTCATGCACGTCTTATGTTTAGGATCATGTTTGTATTATTTGCTCCATTTTGGAGCTGATTCCTAAACCTGACCATCATCACCAGTTGCTTGCAGACTACACATACTGCATAAGCAGAGCACAGATTCAAGCTGCAACTTTTCAAAAGCAACTCACATGCATCGACAAAATGCACAAGTAACATTCAAGATGTGAAAAACAAAGTAGCGAGAATAAAAAACAAGAATAATGTTTGCTGTAGGGACAAGAGAACCCACAGCTAAGTTTTCAAAGAAAATCTAACAAACATTTGTTGGCTTGCAGCAGAGCGATTTCATGGCAAAGCTACTTTAAAAAACAGCAACCGAGTTGAGGGCAGCACCAAGTGGAGATAGTTTGCAGTAACTCACCGTTTGCTTGTGAGTGAAGAGCGAACAGTCCAAGCAACAGCAGAGGAATCTGGCTCCAGAGACAGAGAGAGAGACAGCACTTCAGCCTTTCTCCCTGCACTGGCATGGTAGAGTCTGCCCCTCCACTCCTCTCTTCTCCTCTCTTCAGTACACTCCACACCACAGGATCCACCACTCACACTGCCTCTCCCTCAGAGAGTGTGTTAATGTGCCAGAGAGAGTGTGAGAGAGAGAGGTGGGGGGAGTACCGGGGATGCAAGCTCCTGTATGTATGTGTGTGTCCACCGCAACGTGAGAAAGTCCACACCACACAAAACACAGCAGCAGCAGCAGGAGTTGCAGTTGATTGTCCTCCAACCCGGTCTGACAGTAGCAGCCCAGCTGAGAGAGAGAGGGACAGAGAAAGAGAGAGAGAGGCAAAAAGGGGGAGTTTACTTCACTCGCCTAGTAGGGAGGGCTGACCCGCTCACGCTCATGCACACAGACACACACAGACACACACATAGGGAGGGGGTACATGGGTGGAAAGCAAACGGGGGCAGGGAGCAGACAGGAGCAAGATGGGGTTTGGAAAAAAGTAGGAGGAGGATATTGAAAACAAGCAGTGGGATCTGTGGGATTCTGCGCCTTTAACAGCACACAGAAAACTGTTCCCACTTTTCCTTTTTTCATTTTCTGCAGTAATTCGATGAACAAGTTGAAAGTGGAATTAATTATTGAACAAATTATGTGGAGTTTTTGAGCAGTGGTAAATAGCCGATCCATTGTGGATATCAGTTAGCAAGTGAAACACCAACACACAGCATTCTGTATATACAAACAATTAAAGACCAACTGACCTGTAAGATGCGATTCAATAAACAGTCACATAATCTAATTAAATAGCATATAAACATGACATGTACTCTCTTTACATAATCACAGTGGGTCGGGGTTTGTGTATGCATAGCCTAACTGTGGATATTTGATCCATACATGTTCAGCAAATTTATGAGAAGTGTGAACCCTGGACAAAATGACCGTGTACATGCCCTCATCAGCAGCCCAAAGCAGCAATTAAGAGCAAGGGCCAACTTCAAATGTGCTAAAACAGAATGGATTTCAATTGTTTGTTTTGATATTTGAGAAGGCTAAATTGCAGCGTAATATGTCCTTATGGCTAAAGTTTTGAGCCCAAGGTAATGACCTTCAGTCTTAGTCTGAAAAAGGCCTGGACCTATGCAAAACAAAACTTGAGTCAAACCATATCAAGGTTTGCTTGAGAGATAACTCCACAGTCTGAGCTGGGGTATTAAGTCAAACATTTTTTTGATTACTTACAACTTAGATATGTTTTGAGAAATTAAAAAAAAGGGGGAGTCTACACGTACACATCTTCACATAATGGTGTGCTGCTAACAAATCAGGTAGCTGGCACAGACACTTTAAAGGAGCTTTTAGAGATTACATCACCCCAGCCTGGAGCTTTTATACTAATAAATAAATGGGTTGAGACATCCTAATAGACCATTTCCTTTTCAGAGCTATCCTTTTGCCTTTAAGGCATTTAGACAAAACCTTGTGTGTGTGAGTGCGAGTGTGTGATTGTGTATGTACGTGTGTTGAACACACTTTGCTTTTAGCAAAAATCATTACAGACCCGAAAAAGCACAAAATGAGCAGTTTTTTCTGACATATACTGCTAAATTTTTGAAGTTTTTGAGATTAAATAGACAGGGCAAACAGTTTTTGTTTTCATGTTAATCTGTCTCGTTTGTTGCTGCCGCTGTTCTTTGCACTTCTTTTCTTTCTCACACTCATTCACATTGTTCATTAGTGACAGACAAAAGGCGCCCTGGCTCCCTCGCTTCTTGATGAGAGGAAAAATCACTTCATAAATAAACAGTCCTGCCCTGGTCCTGCCCTATTCTTCTTCTGTCTACCCTCATCCCCTCCTCTCTGAAACCCCTTTCCCACATGAACCCTTAATATAAAATTCTAAACCAATGTACCTATCATTAGAAAGAAGACCTAATACATCAAAGATGTTGATATAAATCCAAACAATTTTTCAGCTCATGAGGTCATGAGCTAGCCACCAAGGCAACAGTATGCCAAGACTGGCTGCCAACATTGCATCAAAATGAAAATTAATTAGTGAATAACCAGAATTGTTCCTTTTGGGGGGCGTCTCAGTGATTCTTGACATAGTAACAGTTCAGCCAGGGGTATAAACACTCACTTAATTCAAAAATTAGGCTTTAAAATTAATTTCTAATTTATTTATGTATTTGCTTAGTTGCCGACTCCTTCTGACTGACCGCTTCGTCTGTGAATCCTGTGTAGCTGTGCTGCGAACTGGGGTGAAAAGAAAAACACCTGATGCAATAAAGATTTTGTGTGAGAAAAGACTCAACAGCAAAATCTTCTGTATAGGAGACAGATAAAATGAGAAAAATGCATATTGTATTATTTCCTCACTTTTTTTCTGAGCCCTCCTATATCACACTCAGCAATGTCCACTGTTATTTGCAATCCCTTAAATTTTTTAACTCTCTAACTTAACTATCCTCACCCTCCACTCCTGTCTTTCTCTCCTCAACTCCTTTTCCCACTCCCCTCCTCCAGTGAACCAGAATGTCATTTCAAGCATGTCTAACCACGGGAAGCCTTTTAAAAACTGTGACAGCATTTGCCCCCAATTCTCACTAGCTGTGAAGCTGTGCGTTTGTGTGTGTGTGTGTTAGTGTGTGTGTTAGTATGTGTGTGTGTAATGAATGTCTATAGTGATTTGCTGGAAGACAGGATATCATATGCAGATGCAGGAATGACCCCTTTAAAAACTGTTACTTTAAGGTATTGTAGGCTAGTGGCCCAGGCACACGCACACACGCACGCATGCATGCATGCATGCATGCAAAAACACACACACACACACACACACACACACACACGTCTTTCATAGTGTCACCCTCATGCTGGGCCTATGATGAATGGCTGAGACTGTCACAAGCAAAGGATGAGAAAGAGAAAGAAGAGTAAAGAAAAGGTTGCTGACAAGAAAAACAAAAAGAGAGATCAGAGAGGAATGATGATTGAGGTTGTTTAAAGGAACGATTTGAGATAATAAATGGAAGAAGGTGACCTATTGGTGAAAAAAAGGGAACCTAGAAAGTGAAGGGAAAAGGTGGATGGGAAGAGAAGTATGGATAGTAGGGAAAGATAAAAGGAGGCCAGAGGCATAAAAATGCAACACATTTCTAATTAAGGTTAAAAATTGAATTGCTCAGACATTTGAATCTGAAGCTTTTTTTTTTTCTAAGAGTGCATCTGTAATTCATATGCTAATTGTATTAAAGCTCTCTTTACACATTCAGACAATGTTTCTCAGCCAGTGCTGGAGGTCAATATGCTTCATTCAGAATTCACACTATGATCATTTTTGACGAGCTGTCATAACACAACAACTTCGCATGTCTGCAGCTTTCAGTGTCAACACTTAAAAGAGAGTAGACCTTAGTCTGATCAGATCGCTAAATGTGGTCAACAGAGTGTTGAGATATATGTTTTTTTAAATTACTTTCTGATCTGTGAAATTAAAAATACAAATAATACAGCTAATCTTTTGTTAACTTTAAATGGTACAAGAGTCCTCTTCTACTGTCCAGTGAAAACAAAGTTTCTGCATATAGGTAGTTTTTGAAAGTTTCAAATGAAGTGAAGAATTGAGTGTTTCTTATTGTTTGAGAGAATATCCATACATGTTAAGCAAAAATAAACCTTTTAAAAACTGATTTGATCACCTGGAAATTCACTGGGAGTGTGGATGTAGAAAGACGTGCGCTTAGCAGACCTCTGTAACTCGTTCATTTCCACTTGAGGCTAGCAGCTCAAGTATTAGCTGTTACCAGCATAACATAATTGAATCTGCGACCCAACTGTCATCGGTGGAGTTGCATTGTGGGTAATTGTAGGTAATATAGGCACCAAACTGCCCTATGTCAGTTCAACAGGAACAAAATGCTAAACTGGAGTACGCTTGAAAAAAGCTGATGTTTTTGTACATTAAAGTTGGTTTTCATAGTACAGTGACACTTTAACATAATATGAAACACTAAGAAATTTTTCTGCTTTCAAGTTGAACCCCTGTTCCTGCATTAAATAAGATATTTAGTATGTAACAACTAACGAGCAAACCACTTTGCTTTTTTTTCTGTTAAACCACACAGCAACTCCTTGTGTGTACATGGACTCAACCTATAAATATACTTGGCATACTTGTGGCTTCAAATCAAGACATTGTTATTCAAATACATCGTCTCAGCTTTGGGATTTTCATCCGTGCCTCTGCACCAGAGGATTTAAAAGACCACTTTACCTTTTCCAGGTTCACTTTTAGAAGCATTTATCCCTCTATTTAATGCGTGAACTGACTAACAGACGGGGGATTAAGTCCATTTTAGAGAAACACCTCTGTGGCACAGCAGCACATTTGCTAATCCCCATCCATTCACTTCATCATGTCTTTAAACTAACAAGCAGTTTACAACAATCTGCTTTAAATCTATCCATTCACTCCCATTCACTGGTGCATTTACATAGCAATCCTTTCTGCTTGAATGGACTGTGGTGAGAGAGACCGAGAAAGAATGAGAGAATGTGGTTGTAGATGTGGGTGAGTTGTGTTGCAGGAGTTCCTCTTCCTATTACAGTCAATTTGTACTCTCCACTTCTCTGCCTTCTGGAGACATATACAATGGAGAGGTAAGGAAGTATTGTTTTATTTTGGTCAAGGAGGAAGCCACAGATGAGCCAAAAAACCTAGGATACATTTTCTTCAAATAGACCACAAGAAATGTAAATAGTGGAACATTGTTTGGATAGATCCTGAAGCAGTAGGTGTAAAAGATTTATGGATGGAGGCAAGGAGGGAGTGCATGAAAAACTGGTCCACAAGGAATGCGTAAGGGTTGGAGTGTAGAAGAAAGAGTGTGATGATGAAGAATGTAGTAAAAGGACTGCACATGCACAGTTTTAAACCTTTTCCCCCTTAGTTGCAGTCAACCTCAGCACAGAGTCCTGGAACTAAGGCCCCCTTAGGTACTCCTATCACAAATTCACAGCTCATCCAAAAACACAATGAACTGGCAAAAGAAATGAAGATAACAAGGGAATAACTAATAGAGTAAGGAGAGGCATGATGATGAACCAGTGACAGAGTAGAAGTTTTTGAGGTCCGCCTCTGACCTTAACACAGATTTGTCCTTATTTACCTTTCACCTTTGGAGAAAATCCCTCTACACCACTCTTAGCGAGTCCTTTCTCAGAAACAAGGTTAGAAAGGTTGAATAAAAAGTGAGAACAGGAGTCAAAAGATGAATCCTAAAACACATGAGTGAGGGAAGAAACAATTATTCTCTTTCTCCCTCTTTCCTGAGTCTTATTCTTGCCTAGCTTGCAAATTCATTGGTGACAAATCAATGCTGGACCATTCCTTAAGTATAATGAGTGTATTTACATTCCTTGCATTCTAAAATAACTGCACAAACAGTAACATATCTTTGATGTGATGAACAAAATGCACAGGCAATGCAGATTAAAATATATCAAACCGATGCTGACATTTTGTGATTGCCTCAACATCCAACACCAAGCAAAGATCCACCCATTTCTGTTCAAGTAATTAAATTGCCTGTGGTTTCTCAGAAACACAGTTATGTATATGACTTTAAAAGCCTAAGCCAATTTAATAACAAGAACACATATCTTGTGTTTTGTTCCTTCTCTATTGCTTAGAAAGAGAGATATATTAAGACACAAATATTCACATATAAACATGCAATACCTCCATAGAGAGGCGTTATTAAAAAAATCGTCCTCAGTCTACACTTTTCTATCTTACTTACTTTCCTATATTTCTAAATATAGCTCATTTTATAACACACACATACATGTGCGCACACATACATGCACACACGCATGTGCACTAACTCACACACATATACAAACACACACACACACACACACGCACACACACAGGTAGGTGTCAAGCCATTTAAACTTAATGAAGGCTTAATGACAGACTGGAAATGACTTTTACAGCATGTTATTGTCATTGTGAAACCACTCATTGTATAACTTTACAACCACCATAAAATCATTGAAAGGGATAGGTGTGGTTTGGGCAAGAAACACCAAACCTGAGAATAATAAGAAATCTACCTCTGTAATCATGATATCATAAATATTTCAATTACTGTCATCTGCTTTACTGGAAATGGAATGACTGTTTTTCCTCAAGCCATCTGGCAAATAAAAATGTTTTTTCGAGAATTTTGATGGCACTGATAATCTGTTCTAAGGAACACAGAGGTTCTTATTTACTTTGAGTATTTGCAGTGTAATAAATAAATAATGAGATAGCGTATTTATTAAATCAAAGGAAGTGAGTTTAAAAGATTTGAGCCTGAATGATGGGAAATACTTTATGTATTTTTGAAAAGAGAATGTAAATACACACACACACACACAGCCTTTAGTGTGGCCCCCTGTGAAGAACATAGATTAAGGTTGTAATAGAAGGATATGTCTACCCAAAAGGGTGGAATGTTAAAAATGTCCTGCTAAGGAAACAGGACAGTACACAGAAGACAGTAGAGTGGTGTGGCTGCTACTTCCCGAGTGGGAGCTGAAAGAGAGAGGGAGATGTCTTTCTTGCTCTTTGGGATCTTTGCCTGCCTAATTTTCTGATTCATAACTCTGCAACAACTTACAAAATAACAATGGGTCACGATCTGCAGCCATCCACCAACATTTGTTTTGTCTCCTCACAATTATTGGCCCCCACTTGTCTTTTCACTTGTCACTTGTCATTTCTGAGACAGCACTGACTGAAGTTTTCTGTAACTTTGGGGAATGGTGTTTACCTGGTTGTGTGTCATGCATTTTAACAACACTGGATGGGATATTCGACTTAATTCTAGTCAATGGTGCTTCATTCACACATTTACACATACATACACATATATACACATTATGTATATACAAATATATACATATACATTTATATATACATATACATATATACACATATATTATAATGTGTATATATATATATATATATATATATATATATATATATATATATATATATATATATATATACTATATATACACACACACACACATATACACATATATGTGTATACATGTATATACATATATATACACATATACATATGCTAACATCAAACACTTGAGTTGATATCAAACAATGAGGAGCAGCAAGTGGGGGAGCTTAAGGTATCTGAACTGCATGGCATCAAAAAGTTCAAGGAGTTCAATCAGCTGCAGAGGAGGCACATGCCTGTCATGAGGCGAAATAACTGCAAGAGTTGAGTGTTGTTTTGTTGAGCTGTCACTGCAGCAGTTTGGGGAAACAGCCTTTCAGCGATGGTCAACTAACAGCTACACATTAGCCATCAAAGGAGAGGATAACTGTGTGTTTAGATGTGTACCAAATTCTCTAAGTTTATTTCACTTGAGTCATATCTTTTGTAACACTTTCTCTGTTGCCATAGGGCACTGATTTACAAGCATGAGGTTCTGGTAGTTTTTAATTAACCGTTGAAAACGGTTTTGCTCTATGTGAGGAGGACCACCTAAGGTGAAAGCTTATGCTAATAAAAGAGCTACACGTGTTTCCATGGCCAATGACAACTGTTTCCACAGCCAAGAATAGCTTACCCCAATAAAACCTTTCTGTTGCTATTGCTGGTCCTATACACTGTTGCTTTCTCCTGCTCTCCTTCTCTTTCTCCATCTCACACACACCTGCCAAACACAAGGCTTCTTTCAATTCCTACACATTCCTGTGGAGTGTTGTGTGTTTTGAAGATTAGTGATATCACACCTTGAAATGCTTATGGCTTTGAAAAAAAACAAAAACAACCTCCATTCTGAATGTACAAAAAAGATCTGTGATTGACAGATTCTCACAGACCTGAAGCACAAGCCAATTATCTGAAAATACATAATGAGCTACTATCAGAAAGATAACTATTTGAATTAAATGTTAAACCATCTGGGAAGATGTGGAAATGTAGTTGAAACACAAAGGAGCAAGAGAAGAGAAGAGAGGAGAGGCCCCGTTATGGTTGCTGTTTAGGGCCAAACAGAGCAAGGTGACACCGGGGGCCATGAGCTGACCTACAAACCGCCTGTAACCCCCACACCTGCATGAACACACACGGATACAAAGACACGTACCCAGACATACCAACATGAACTCACACACCAACTTATTCACACATCTTTGCCCACAACACCATCTCCTCTCAACCTGCCAAAAAGCCACCATTTGGCCAGCTGATAATACCATCTGTTAGGCAAAACACAAGTGCTTTGTAATTGTTCTGTTTCATAGACTTTACCAAACAATCAGATATATACTGCCAGGGACTGAAAAGAGTGCTCTTACTGAGACTTCAAAGGATTTCTATGTGAGAGAGGTTAGAGGTGAGGGCCAGAATGAAGGGAGAGGAGAAGTATGAGATTTAATTAAAACAGGCACTCTGAAGCAAAGAAGGGAAGGGAAAATAAGAAAAGGCAAGAGAGTGCAATAGTGCAATACAGATGAAGTAGTTATTTATGTTATAATGATAAATCTTAATAAAGAATACTGAATACGCAACTACTGCCAAAACTAAATTCAGTTAGAACCCTTCACTTTCAAGCTGGCTTTCTTACCTTTTCAAGTTTTCTTTAAATGAGTATGATTCATTCCAGATTCTTTATTGATTTTACTGGTCTAAAATGAGCATGGCCAATTCAATTCATTGAATTTAACTACAATTCCTGCTGGCATAGATCTCTGAGTATGAAGCAGACCTGTGACCTCTAGCAAAAACTCTGATGGGAGACTGAACACATATTGGTAAACAGAATCGGATGGTTGTGGATTACTTAGCAATCTTTTACTGTAATGTGACTGTTTGTTATAGTAGTTGAAATATAGTCATTCAATTACAGTTACTAATACCAGCATTATGCTTCTTTGAAAATAGGGGTTAGCTTGTTCACTGTCTTACTGGGAGTTTGATGCAGGGTTTGTATCAGTTTCGTTTATCTGTATTCAGGTAGTAAACGGTTCTTCGACATGTTACCTTACTGCAGAGGCTTGAGCTGCTGGGAGGCAGTAGCCTCTACCATAAGAGCATGGCCCATACTGGATGGTCAGTAAATCCTGAAAAATTGGTCAGGCTGCCTGATCATGTCCCAGTTTCTATTTCTACACGTAGTAAAGGCGAAAGGTGATATATAAAGTTTGTGGAGCATTTGGATTTGTTTAAAGACAACTTCGACAGATCTGGGCTAAGTAATCAAAGTAAAGAGTAATGAAAAACATTAGTTTTGCTGCTGGGTAATCCATAAAGTAATGTGATTACTTTTTCTATGAGTAACTGATTAACGTTTTCGAGTAACTTGCACACTAACTTACGGATAAAACCAGTGGTAACACACGAGTTCTTGTCCTACAGAAGAGCTGGTGCATCTTTTCTGACCTGTTGCAGAATGTAAAGCTTAAGTTTCTGATGTTAACAAAATCAGACAAGAAGGGGGGACAACGGGACACAGAGGGAGGAAAGAGTTGGGTAGGAGTTGAGTTGGATGGGGGTGGTGATGGGAGCAAAGCAGGGTGTTGGAAGGGTGGTGGGGGGGCATGAGGGTCTGCTAGGGGTGAGTGGCGCAGTGGGATAAGAGCGTGGGGAGTTCATGCCCCCGCCAGGCCCTTTTCGCACTGCATAAACAAAGAGATTACAGTGAGAAGGGGCTCCGTGCCGCTAACAAGCAAGGGCAGCACACACACTCATTTAAACATGGACACACACCCATACACAGTCACATGCATACAAGAATCATACACACACAAGCGCATGCACGGACACACAGACACACACACTAACACACACGCATATAAAGATATAAGTGCACACAAAAACAAATATGCATTCACAAACACAACATGAACACAATAAACTGACACACACAACTAACAAGAAGCATCACAACATAGTGGCGCCACCTGTCTCCCCTCACCAATTAATGAGCTCCCGGCTCCCGGGATGCTACATCGAGGTGGCAATTAGCAGGGAAAAGAAAGGGGGAGTCTGAAATGAGGGAGAAAACAGATGACAGGAGGGGGGTAAAGGGGTTAGGAGGTAGAAAAGGGGGAAAGATATGACAGACAAAGAATGGGAAATGAGAAAGAGAGAGAAATACAGAAAAAATACACTCACAACAAAATCTGAGTTGAGAAACAGTGGAGGTTTAAAAAGAGAGGACCAGGTGGGGTGGAGAGAGATGGCCAGAAAAACAAAATCTCAATTTACCAAAAATCAGGCTGCCAGGGAAAGTTAAAATAATTGTATAGTTTATCACTTCCTTTCTCTGGTGAAAATATGTTTATTTTACACAGACTATTGCATTTTCAAGGGGTGTTCATTGACTATAAAAAGAGCACAAATGCTAAGAAGCATATGACATTTCATCCACAAAATTATGTTGTTCACTAAAATATAGCTTGTCATTAGAATGATAAAACAGTAACAAAAGCACAAACAGGACACTAATAAAGTTCTGAAGAGAATTTATTCATGATTACATCTTTGCAATTTTTACACTGTGCTAATTTCAGGAAATGTCTTGAGACAAGGCAGTGTGTTTGTTGTTTACACATCAGTGCTAAACCATTTTTTTAAAACAGTTTTGTAACACCGTCATTTTTTTCTTAATATTGTGGTTCACTTTTTAAATTTTATTCTTGAATGATGAGGATTGTTAAACCAATGAAGACAGCACCTCTTAAAGCTTCTTAAGAGTGTGAGAAGGAAATGTTGATATGAAAGGATGGAGGAAACTAAGCAATGACAAAAAAATATATGGAAGTTTGTTTCACTCTATGATGGAGGCCTATACATTTCCGTCTCCTGTTTGTGTTTATATTTCCATCTATCAAGATCCCTCACTACGCTGTCTCTTTCCTTCTGTCATTCAGTCAATCTGTGTTTCCTGTTTCTCTCTCTTCTAAATACATGCACACACACACACACACACACACACAAAAATACATTCTTTTGTTTGCCACCTGATAACAGGCAGTCATTCATACTGCCTCTCAACCCCCATGACCCCTGAACCCTGAGACCTAAATAAGGAACAGAACTGAGAGACTGGTCATGCATTTGCTGACAGAGATAGAGACTGCTCACACTGGAGAATGCAAAAAGCTACAGAGAAACTACGTTTTCTAACATAAAAGGGAGAACCATACCAAACCCATGTAAAGACGTTCGAGTAAATACCATTCAGAAATCGAAGCATTTTCAATAAGTACATGAGTGAATGATTAATAAAATAAACATCAGGAATATATGGAACTGGCATTCAAAATGTCAGGCTATATACTTTTAATGCATCAGTCTGTAAATCAATTAGGCTTTTATCTAACCAACTTCACAGAATTCAGCTTTACATAACTCCAGTGGTCTGTCAAGTTTAGTTTAAATAAAGTTGCATGTTTGGATGTCTGAGGTTGGCATGAATAGGCTTCACCTGGAAGGTTCAGTTTTCTAAGCTGCTATGGGTCAGTTTTCTAAGTTGAGATTATACGCTTAGTAAAAGGCTCCATTCAAGGCACAGTGTAAAACCTACTGGTAATAATAGCACAAATACCTCTGATATTTACTTTCAAAGCTTTGCCTTTGATATTTTACTGGTTCAGTAATTGGGAAGAACGGTAAGCTTTTTTGAATTGTCTATCAATTTGTGTTCAGCAAAGTTTATAAGTTTTAATTTTTTTCACATGTAGTGTAAAAGTATCTCATACATTCTATCCTGTGATGTTTTTGCTACTCATGGCTAACTGTCACCTACAGAAGATAATAGATTTTTCCAGCATCAATGTACTTGCATTGCAAGCAGAGAAATGTTACAGAAAAAGGAAAAATGGTTGGATTTAATACACCAGAGAAAAATCTAATGGATAACTACATGGGAAACTAAACAGTTGCATTTTCATCTTCTCATCTGTCAGTGACAACAAGGAATACACAATACACACTAGCGCATGCATATGTACAAAGACACACAAACACACCAAGGTATGATGCATTACACAATACAAAAGAGAATAAGAAGCAGAGAGAGAAAGCACTCACACACACACACACTTATTTGCGTGTCCCCGCTCTATACAACCCTTGCCATGTCCACACACACCCACACAAAAACACATACACACACAGCCGGCAGGTGTGGGGTCAGTGTTAGGGTCAGTATCCTCGGTCCAGCTCCCAAATATAGAGCATCCACTATTCGGGGATCCTTAAGATCACCGCAGGTTCTCGTATGTCCACCATGGACCCTTTATGTCCTGAGAGAAACACACATACCTAACACACAAAACATTCATTTGTACATACTCTCACATGCACACCACTCAAGAAAAGTGTTCACACTAATGCACCACTTATATATATTTATTTTTAGGCAAAATACATATCCACACATTCACATGCACACACACACACTGTTACACACTCTGTTACCCTAAAACATCATTAAGATTTCTATCATCCTGCTATCTGAAACTTTTTTTGTGTTTTTTCTTCTGTTCCTCCCTCTTTCCTGACTCCTACCATCTCCCTTTTTATCTCCTTGAAGACACTATTCACAGTGCCCTTTCAGTGTGTGTAACAGAGGACCTCTGCTGTAGCTGAAACATAAGACTTACACTCTGACCCCTCAGGATGACCTTTTTCCTCAAGGCTATCAGCTTTGACACGTAGAAACATGCCTATATGTGTGCGTGTGTGTATGCATTTGTTCTATGAGGAAACCACAAAGTGATCGGCTTTACCTCTGTTGGCTGTGCAGTCAGTGTGAGCACATTTCTGCCTTGCCTGTGCAAATGTATGTATATATACTACAGAGAGATTTCAATGTTTCAAAATGAAAAGGGAGAAGCCTTTGACTAAAATTATGTAGCCTTGTGGGCTTTAGATTCAAGCATTAACTAATTACTATTTGAATTTATAATCTCAAAGGAGGATTTTTTAAAGAAATTTATGATAGCTCATAAATTGAGAATAATATATTATCTTAATTTCAGTACAAGTTCCCCACTGACTCATGGTTACGAACAGTCTCAAGCTATAAGTATATTAATACGTATTAAAAATTGTAATAATAGTTCAAAAGCAACCTAAGAATTGATTTGCTAAGGACTAAGGATACATGAAATGGGTACAAGAAATCCCACTGATAAACAAATGACTGTAGCAAGACATCTGATCTGAACATCAATCGCACATCTGTTTAACAAATGGCAGAGACAGCTTTTTAAAGTCATTTGGTTATGAATAACCCTCCGAGCTTTGTAGCTCTTGATTAGTTGAGCATGTGATAAAAAAGGCTATTGTTAAACTGGAAATCCCTTTGTGAACTTATATTTCAGTCTGACCTCATTTAATCAAAAACTGCAAAAATACTACGCATACAAAACATCAAGGACAATGCTGCTTTCAGCTGGTGTGGGTGATTAGGAAAAAAAAAAGGAACTATCACTCTTTGTCACTCAGTGTCTGTACACATATGCAGGTAAAGAAAACAAACACACATACACACAAGCACTCGCACTCACACACACACACACACACACAAACACACAAACACACGACCAGCTGTACTAAGAAAACCTAAATTCAATTTCCCTCTGTCTAGAAGCGCGTGCCTGCACAGAAACACTGTAACACACAATCTAATCGGATTATGTGTGTGGGTGTGTGTGCTTATGAATGTATATGAATTGGATTGAGTGTTGAACAGCACTGTTTCTCAGACAATTTTGAGGACGTTCCTCTAAAAATTAAATCCTCCCACTGACTCCCCGTGATGTTAATTCATATGGAGCGTATAGCATTACATTAACAAATATCCCCACATTGTAATATATTCCAACCGTCTCTTTTAATTACTATAATACGACAATGTTTTGATGCGCTTTCCAGCTTCCTCACATTACTCCTAAAAAGTCTTAATGTTACTGTCTTTGTGTGCACGTGTCATCATCATCATATTCTATCATCTGCCTTCAAGATGTGATTAAAAATGTAGACTTTATGCTTCAATTGTGTGCGTGTGTGTGTAGGGTGGCGGTGGTGGTGGTTAACATAAATATTCCATTAACCATTTAATTATAGCCATTTTTACTCATAGTCTGTCATTTTCAGAGGCTAAAAAGTAAGTAATTATAAATAAGGACTATTTTTAATATTTGGATGATAATCATTTGCAGTTAATGACTGCCTGAAGTTCAGAACCCATGAACATCATCAAATGCTTCATTTACTCCCCAAAGATGCTTTCCCTGGACTTTACTGCAGTCGCCTTCAGTTGCTGCTTGTTTGTTTGTCTTTGTGCCCTCAGTTTTGTCTTCATGAAGTGAAAAACTTGCTGCATTGGTTAGGGGTTAGGTGACTGATTGGTGATTAAAGAATATTCCAGTTCTTTGCCTTGAGAAGTTCTTGGGTTGTTTTTGTAGTATATTTTCGGTCATTATCCACCTTTACCCTGAAGCAGCATCTTATCAGTTTTGCAGAATTTGGGTGAATTTGAGCAGATATTAAAGCCCTGAACAATTCGGAATCCATTCTGCTGCTTCGATCGCCAGTGACATCATAAATAAACACCAGTGACCCAGTTCCATTGGCAGCCATTAGTGTCCATGTCTGAACACTGCCTCCATCATGTTTGACAGATGCTGTGATGGATTTGGATCACGTGCCGTTCCTTTCCTTCTCCATACTCTTCTCTTCCCATCATTCTGGTAAAAGTTCACTTGGGCTCATCTGTCCAAACAATTTTGTTCCAGAACTGTTCACGATTTTTTAGATGTTTTCTGGCAAAGTATAATCTGGCCTTTCTGTTCTTGAGTGGTACCAGTGGTTGCACCTTGGGGTAAACCCTCTGTATTCTTGAAGGCGTCTCTCGATTGTAGACTTTGATAATGATAGGGCTACCTCTTTGAGTGTGTTCTTGACTTGGCTAGATAATGTGAAGGAGTTTTTCCTCACCAAGGAAAGTATTCTCCAGTCATCCACTTTCATTGACTACTGTGGTCTTCCAGGCTTTTTGGTGTTGCTGAGCTGGGCAGTGTATTCCTTCTTTTTAAGAATGTACCAAATTGCTGATTTGGTAACTCTTAAAGTTTCTATAATCTGTTTGTTTGTATCTGTAACCGTATCTTGTTTTTTTTTTGTTGTTGTTGTTTTGTTTTTTAAGCCTCTTCACTTGCATCAATACCTCTTAAGACCACATATTGAGAGTTCCCATGAACAGCTACCAAATGCAAAGCTACTTGGAATCCAATCAAGACCTTAATCTGCTTCATTTCTCAAGAAATAATGAAAGAACAGGCCACACCTAGCCATGAAACTGATTATCAGTCAACTGTCAAATTAATTTTGAGCCACCTAAAATGTGGTACAATGCATAATAATGGCTGTAATTCTTAAACGGTAAATGTGATGTTTATGTTAAACCCCTTGAATTAAAGCTGAAAGTCTACACTTCAATTATATCTTGATTTGTTCATTTCAGATCAGACCGCGGTCGTATACAGAGAGAATACTACCTCATTACAGAGGTATCAAAGAATCTGTATTCAGCAACTAATGTATAAAATCATGTAGGTGGTCTGTATTTGTGTGTGTGTATTTGTGTGTGTATACGCCAAAATTGCTGTGCTGATGACTGGAGATACGGCAATGTGACACATCAGCAAGCCTGTGCAATAGCTGAATTAAAAGAAGTGTTAAGCTTTAATCTTCATTTGTCATGTTCATCTTATTTGTCCAAATCTAATTTGAACTAAGGCGGTCTTTGAACTTATAAAGTCATATTTAACACATAAAACAAATCATTTTATGCTGGATAGCCATTTCATTTACTATTCATTATAACTCCCTTAAAATGCAGCTTGCGGTAAACAAGGTCAAAGGTAGGCAATGGGGAACATGCACTTAAATTTGTTAAGGTATCAACAACAGCACAAGTCATTCACTGTAACTCAATCTAGTGATTACTCCCAAAAGGGGCACAAAAGGACCCCTGACATGTGTTTGTGTGTGTGTCAATGTGTGTGTGTGAGTGTGTACTGTGGTTAAATGAATATATCTGTACTAATTTGCACTAATGAAGTGTGTCCTTCAGGTACAACTGCAAGAAATGTGGCTGTTGCCCAACTATATTAAAGCATTTAAGGGCTGGCGACAGCATTGCCTATAGGGCCTCCAAAGTGCCAGGAAATATCCAAGTTTTGATGTCTATATCAATAATCATCTCTGCTACCGTTAAAGATCAAGACTGCATTTCCTATAGCTGCTCAACAATACTGGCATTCCAGTGGTTTGAAAGGGAAGAGCTTTTAATGTGAAGCAAAGAGTGTGTTAATAGATTGTGTGTCAAGATTTTTAGTGGGGATTAGTAAGTGAATAGTATGAAATTTGTAAGCCCTCCAACTATGCTTTGTACCTTGCACTGTCTAAAAACCTTGTTTTCATTATTCTTAGATTGATTTACAATAAAACTCTGCAATATTTACATGCACTTTTAAGGGAAATACATAAGTAAACGGAGACATGGAGTAGGCAGATTATAAGGTGCAGTGAATTTAAGAACAGTCTTTCATACAAATACTAGCAGTGTGTGTGTGTGTGTGTGTGTGTGTGTGTGTGGATGTGTGTGTGTGTGTGTGTGTGCATGCTTGAGTGCATGCGCATGTGTGTGTCCATGTGCACGTATGCCCTTGTGTCCATGTGTAGAGGCCTAGGTAGTTGTTAAAACATTATTGGATATTCTAGATGATCCTCCTGTGACATTTAATAACAAGATCCCGTCTTCTTATCTAAAATACGTAGAGGTACCTGGTCCAGCTCAGTATCAGGTGATCAGCTGGAGAGAACAGATGAGGGTCTAAGCTGGTAAAGCACAGCTTCACATACACAAACACACTTGCATGTATGCACACATTCAGTTCTATCTCAGGTTTCAACAATGCCACATTTGTCTAACAGCTGATCTCTATATGATAAGAGATAAAAGTAAATTATTCAGGACACTCACACACAAACACAATCATGTCTTCAGAAGGTTATTGTGTTTTCATAATCATTAGCTGCAGGTAAGACTCTGTCACAATCTGTGTGGTATTAAAAGCAATTATGATCTCAGTCATAGTCCTACATGCACACACAAAAAGACAATATATGTGTTTACGGTGTATGCGTGCATACAAACACACATGCATACATACATATTCTCATACACACTGAAAAGGAGCATTTATTTTAATTAATACTAAGGAATCAAAAGCTGGTATGAAAATGCAAAACACAGCAACACATCAATGTAACAGTTACAAAACTAACTTGTTTTAGAAATTGGGACACAGACAGAACCACAGACATCACAACACAGACACAGCCATACACACACACACACAGATACCCACCCCCACTATGGCTTAGAGAAATTACTGCCACCTGAAGCGGAACCACGTCCATCATGCAGAGGCCCCCTAAAGCCCCACAGGTGTCCTTTAACATGTCCAAAGGTCCCCCATCCCCCCTGGCTCTCCATGTGGCCATTCATCTGGCTGCAGTGGAGGACATCAAAACAAAACACATCCCTGGGGGTAAAACCTCACAACTAAACATGCACATGAATCACTCTGCAGTGGAGACACAGCTTGGTGCTTCAAGACAATCAGACTATCAAAAGTAGATCTTACATTATGAACTTTAAGATGGTTTCTTAGGAGAGAACAGTATTCCTCACAAAACTGAGATTTTATTAGTATTCATGCTGTACCCTTGTTGCCATCAAATCCTTTTTAGTATCTGCAACACAGGTTGAATCTAGTTTTGTTAATGTAGTTCACGAGATCTGTTATTCTGCTTCTCATCACCCCTTGAGAGTGTTTTTTTTTTTTTTTTTTAAAGCAGGCTGATCTGTTGCCAGGAACCAAAGAACAAATCACTTCATCCTGACCAGACTTGTGGTGTGAAGAAGAACACAATGAGAGACAGGTGGAAAACACTCCAAACCACAAAGAGCACATATGTGTTTCTCAACAACATTTCAGCTGGCTTTGGTTTAAAGGGGTATTTCTAAAGAAAACAACATTTGTTTAAAATGGAGAGAAATGGAGCAGTCAACAATCTTTGCTAAATGGCATTCAAGTGAAAAACACAGAAGAACTGGCCAAATCCAGTCACTCCACATTACCAGGCAGTGGGCTGACAACATAATACACATGGCAACAAATAAATGCCTTTTCATTGTAACCTAAAGCTCATATTTCCCTACAGTGAAAGCACAAGTCCTTCTTTTTATCACAGAAGCTAAATAAGAAAGAGAGTGACCGAGAAAAAAAGAGTTGTGCAGATACTTTGCAAACAGACAAAGAGGAAAATGCAGGTAACCACACAGACAGATAGGCACAAGAGCAGCCATTGCCTAAGACAGACAGAAACACAGAAAGTGAGACAGTGAGACTTTTAGAATAAACACCAGAGCTTTCCATGTCGCCCAGGAAGAAATTCTTTTCTTTGATGTCAAGCCATGTGACCTTGCGGCAGTGTCAGGAATTGAAGCACCGTTCCAAACAAACGTCAACACTGCTAACACCCTCAAGGTCAATGTGTGTGTTTCAGTCTAAATTTTGTTATGCGCATGTGTATGTGCACCGAGAAGATGGGTTGGGCTTGGTATGCAAGTTATTTATTTTCATGGCTATTCTCTTTTCCTAATGTATAGAATTTTTAGGAGATAGACAGCCAATATTTTTCTACACTGACCCAGCCATGACAGCAATCAAACCCAGTTTAATTAAAGTACATTCTATGTTCTACTTAGCTATCCTTTTAGCTATTGTAAATATTGAAGATGTCAGTTTCTCCTATAAATTTTTCAACAATGTTCTAGGAGTCGCATATCAAATTGGTGTAGCTGTATTTTAAGATATACAATCAATCTTTCTTACAGCTTTCTCTACAAAGTCCCTGAGAGTAGATTACGTGTAAAGCAGAGTGACTCAGTGTAACCATTACAGCATTAATAAATATAGCAATTACGTTATATTATAAACTGTAACTTTAACAATCTGCAAATGTCCCAAATTGTCTGTTATACATACAACAAAGTTGTCTGTTTCTCTCTAATTAAACATAAAAAAAAATGAATACATGAAAAACAGTTTTCTCCTCTGTGCCGACATCTTGTGGCAATGAAAGTTTGGGAGTAATTTTGCTTCATGTCATGCTTTATTTTGGATGATCAGAAGTGCTGTACTAGCATTGTTTATGGTGCTAAAGATAGCTTATCGCTTAAACAGGCAAGTTGCAGACACTAACTAAAATCTTATTCATACTTTTTTTTTTTTTGAAACCTCCACTCTGATGTTTCCCACTTACTCATGCCAGTCTTGGCTTTTGGCTCATCACAGCTTAACGACCACAGAGACAACACTGCTACACTTTGAATACAGTCCTCTCATTGCTGGTAAACAGTGGTGTCCCATTGCAGCAGTTTATTTAGGAGTCTGTTCTAGCCCAAACAGGGCTTATGACAAAGCCAACTGCTGCCTCTTTTAGACCACTAAGTACTTTCTGCTGCTGCTGCTGAATGCTAGTAGGCGCTGAAGCATGTGGACAGCTGTTTGTGCGTATTCGAGACATAGACAGAGAGTGAGAGAGCGAGAGAGAAAAGAGATTTAGTGAAAAAGAGACAGAGGCAAGAAGAAAATGGGAAGCAGTGAGAACAACCATCATCTCAGCAGCTCACACACAGTGATGAGTGAGCAGCACTTAAGATCTGTCTGATAAAACCTTGACTTGGTCAACTGAGTGGAACCCTATAATGTACTTACTGCATGCTTGAAAGTCAGTAAAAGCTTGACTACAATACACTTACAAAGGCTATAACATACTATAAAGTGTGTGTGTGTGTGTGGGGGGGTGTAACTCCCCTAGCATAACTTCAACATGAATGTATAAGAGAGAAAATGATCTTCCAAACTTTCAACTTAAATTATATGTTGATTTTCATCTTATTAAAACAGTTAAGAGATACCTATAGGTTTGGGGACAAACAGCATGCACCCCCATCACCGATGAAGGGGGTGGAGCCACCTGGTTCAGAATAAGATTTTTGTGTATTTCATCTTGTCAGTGTTGTTAGTTTTGAGTTGTTGTACAGTGATATATTTATATATTTTTTTCAATTATTAACACAATAAACTGTCATGTCTTACTCTCATTTACTGATCATCTTTACTTGTTCTTGTACAAGTATTTTTTTTATGGCTGATGTTAAAACAATTAGCAGTCACACAAAGGCTAATATGGCTTTTGTGTGGCTGCTAATGGTTTTAAAATCACTGGAAACCTCTGCCATGATAATGCCAAGGCCTGCAATGGAAACTCACCTATTTATTATGTCTCTCATGATAAATGATAGGAACAAGAGCATTTATCCATTGAAGAGAATATTTATGCACAACTTGGTTGGTATCTACAACAAATGCACAACAGTCCTTGGAGTGAGATGTAATGGAAAAGCACAAGGAAGCTTCTTTTTTTCCATCTACAAGTTCATGACCTCACCAATTGCTACTTCCCCCTTTTTGTACACTCACAAATTTGCGTTTGTGCACGTGCACACACACGCATGCACACACACACACACACACACACACACACACACGCACACACACACACACACACATTTGCACTGCCTCTCCATTCTGCAGTGTGTACCTCAGGGTAGAGCCCTGTCATGTTGAAAGATGCTGTTGTCAGCACACCTGTGTGTGCATGTGGGTTCACATGTGTATTTCCATCTGTGTATCTGTGTGTTTGTGAGTTTGCCAGGATGTATTGAGCATGTGAAAACACCTTCTCATGTTACAGCAGTAATGGCCCTGGTGAAACATGTGTCTCCCACTCAAAGGTTCCAGGCTGCTGTTTAACACATACTCCCAAACACAGTAGTGTTTCCTCTACAACCGACTCTACTGATGGTGGGTCACCCACCTTAGAGTGTAGTTAATACAGCCACTAAAATGACTGTGATGGAACCGGTTGGATCAGTAAATAATTCTATACTGCACTAGACAGAATAATAGGTAATACTGACACTAAATACTGACAATATGCATTTGCAGTGAGGTCACTGTTTGTGTTTGAATTAAGTAAAGTTGGGTTGATAGAATAATTAGTTTTGTATCAATTTACTGATTTAAAACTAAAAAAGCCCAATTTCAAATATCTGTCACTACAATATATATCATACATTATGATTTATTCAAACCCTAGAGAATATCTAGTGTAGCAAAGTTGAAAATACCTACAGTCACTCAACCAGGACACGCAGAATAAACACTGAACGTTAAAAGAAATGTGATACATTCAAAGCAAATATTGACATCCCTAAAGTAAATTTGGAACCAACATGCTTTTAAGGCTATGCTTGTCTTTTTAAAACTGAACCATTCTTAATATAGATCATGGTACCCAGAAACGTATGGACACATAAGAGAAAGATGTCCTATTCACTCAAGCAGTGTGTCCCACACATCAGTCTTACTTCTTAACCCTCTCAGTTATGATGATCTCATTCCCCTGGTGAAGACCAAATGGTATTCTGAAGGAGGTTTAGCTACTTCTGAATGTTTGTTGGAAGGAGGTTTAGCTACTTCTGAAAGTTTGCCGTGCCATGGTCAGTTTACACTTGCTATGGCCTGTTTCACTTTGTTGTTCAGTTTTACACTTCATGTGCCATCACCTCATGTGAGAAATGCGTCTTGGAAGATATCATGTATCGGGGCTGCAACAATGCTAATAGTTAACACAAGCTATTAATTTTTATTAGCAAATCCGCTTTGGCACTCGGTTTATAGCAGCATGGATGGGTACAGTTCTTTAGCAGGCTATTGTTGCATATATACATGTCTCTTTGTGCTTTAAGAGGAATGCCTGGTCTCAGCAACTGACAGTAGGCTGCTTGTAAAACACGTGATTATGCATCACAGATGTACTCAAATGCTGAATAGCTCTGGTTCAGCTCATGGGGCTTTTACACGTTACAAACCTCCCTAGTTGCTGTAGTTGTGCATGCAGCTGGCTATAAAATGCTCCCAGATACTAATAAATTTCCTCTTGGCAACTGAGACTAAATCACTTGTGTTGGTGCAGGCTCAGGTTACAGATTGCTGTCCCCCAGGGAACATTTATTTTTGCAAGCAAGCAGTGCTCACAACTTGGTGGTTCTATTGCCAAATTTTCATAAGTGTATGTGAACAAATGAAAAGAGCTTGATTTTTTTTTCACACTATAATACTACCTCTCTTTTAAGAGTCTCTCTTATGTTTAAGCAGAGACACTGCTCAGAGACACTAAATTCTTGTTAATAGACAATGGGCTTATGGCACTGAGCGTGTAGACTACAACAGAGTCTTTTACACCTCAAGGTAGATATTTTAAGACATGTAAAATATACAGTAATTTATGAAGGATATGTTGTCACTGTCTATATGTTGCTCTTGGCAAGTCTGGATTTCAGAGAAACGTGCAATGTGAGACTTTCTCCTTTCACTACCATCCTTCTCTTTCCGAGATATACTGTAGCTGTACTCTGTTGGCTATTTTGGTTAGTACAGTTAGCTCAAAAAAACAGGTATTGACAGAAACAGTGGTAAGGTGATCCCAGTGCTTCAGTTTTCTCTTGAAGAAACACCTGACTATTCGTGGTTTGTATGACTACCATCGTGGACCACACAAATCATCCTCTGCATCTTTATTATAATTTCAATATGCTTCAGTATTTCTATTTATTTGCATGCATATGTCCAACTTTGATATTACTGATAAGTTATTGAATAGCTAATAAATATAATCCTTACTTATGCTCCAGTACTTGGACTGGAGTGTTTGGTGGATATAAACATATCTGGCAAAGCAGTCCGACTTCACAGCAGGAGATTTGCATCATCCTTACAGATAAGATTGTGATGACAGCAAAAATTATATAAATCACTAAAAGGAAATGTGATGTACACATTGGACTGAAATATATGCATTCTTTCACTCTGATATGACATTTTAAGGTATAGAAATAATTAATTTCATTGACGCCACTGGGTAACAGAGCACTTTCATGAACTGGTTAAAAAATGTACTTAAGTGACATTTTAGAGAATATATTTGCTATTTGATGAACATGATAATCCACAATATCAGTATTTGTGAGGCTACATTATAGTGTAAGCAGCTCAAAATAATAATGTTAAAAAAAACGTATCATAACTCTGGCAATCATAGTGATAATGCATGCAAACAGCATCTGACTGAGTGAACTGACTGACTGATCAATTAAACCCCTGAATGATAGATTTTGCCCTTACCTGTAAATTAATGTTGATATAAGTGGATTTTTACTTTCACAGATGGGGTTGGTCACACAGCTCTGCAATCTCTGCCGGCACACACACAAAAACATACACAAGAAAATACGGTAAGAAAACATGGAGGCCCCACCACAACAACACAGATAATCAGAGTATGGTAACTGAAAAAAATGTGAAATAGACATAAGATGGTTGAGTAAAGAATTTTATCCAAACACAAAACCAGTTGTCCCCTGAAGGTAGGCTTCATTCTTTCATTACTTTGTTAATCTATAGTATTTTGACTTACGAAAAGAACAATGATTGTGGTATCCAACAGCATCAAATGCATAAGGGTTCCTAAAATTCATATAAAATCTTTGGCTTTATACAGTAACTTTATAACATATTGTTTTCTGTAATAAAGACACACAGGTTGAATGCCAAGGATTGCACATTTTATTAGATCTTGTCTTTGGAGGGTCAAGTTGTACAGATCCCCACCTGTAGAGCTGGAAAATTAAACTCAAATAAAAATTCTTTATATAAACATGACACTGTGGGCAGGTCCATTTCTTCATCTCTAAGAAAACACAGCCTTCAAAACACTGTAACTCACACTGGATTCATTTCACACAACGTTTCTTTTTATTGCCACCCTATAAAGCACTCCAGACTTATGCCTTACGCCTTGTGTGTGTGTGTGTTTGTGTGTGTATGTGTGTGTGTCTCTGTTGTATGTCTGTCTCTGGCCTTTTCTGCATGTGTTATCCCCCATAGTAAGAATTACCATTAGACAAAGAGGTCAATTCATATTAGGTGTTAAAAAGGCCAGATTGTCCATAAATAAAAAGCTCTACAAACTTTAATACATCTCTCAAACCGCAACCAGTGGAAAATTAAATTTAAATTATTACATTTACTCAAATAAAGGTGCCATTCAGTTCCTGACAAAGAAAATGACATGCCATTTGGTAATGCTGGATAATACTTCTTTTAGCAACACACAGCTCCAGTAAAATATAGCCCTCAAGACCAAAGCTCCTCCATACTTTAATAGTCATGATGGGGCCCAAGCCTTACTCATATTAATATCAAATGTATGCTTAGATATACCTTTAAAATGTCGCACAGATTTAGAAAATTAAAATGAGTTTGTTTGCTGATAGATGGAAGAAAATGTCATAATGTCATTAGTCATCATTAAATTAGTCATCATTACATAAGAATCTGAAAACACAACCCAGGTCTGGGCTTGACTTCAAGAAACATGGAAGATTTATAGAGCAAGATTAATTACTCAAACTCATCTTTTTGGAAACTGCTCTGCTCTAAAGACAAAGAAAATCTGTTTGAAACAGGTTAGACTGAACTAACACTGATTATCAACTTAGGGCAAAATTGAATATCAGTCTTCAGTTGATAAAAATGTGGGTAATATGTGGAGAAGCTAGACCGATGTAACCTGCTAGGCACCAGTCTGATGGAGAAGTTTACAAGTCAGTCTTTGTTTGTGCCAGATGTTCTTAAACAAAATAATCCTGTCTTTTTCTATTTGACCTGACCTGAACTGTGAAAGGGCAAAAAAACCCACATATGTAATTAGGGTAAACCAAGCAAGTATAAGCATACCTGCATGTAAAAGCAATAAAAAGTTGCAAGCAATTGACAAACACATGGAAAAAAAGACTGAAGAGAAAAACACTATCATAAATTTACCCCTTGGATACAGACATCAGCCCCTCTTTGAGCCAACAACAAGTCATTTTACCTAGTAGGAGAAACAGCTTCAATCTACCTAATGTCTGACCTACAATATGTGGGAAGTAGAAAATGCCACTGTGGGTATCAGTTTACAGTCCAGCCTTCAGGTATCAAAAGCGGGCGTGTCATGGCGAGAGCCAGGCAGTGTGCCAGACAGTTGGTTGTTTCTAAAAAGGATCAGTGAGGTGGATTACTGCATAAATCCCTTCTTTCACCGAGTTCCTACAAACCGTCATTTTGCTCTCTGCTTCACAATGGCCGATAAAAACACTGACAGGTAGGATGACTTGAGAAAAGAAGCAGTCTGCAGTGGAAACACATGTACATGTAGATGTAGAAAGACACAGAAACATGTGCAGTGTCCCTCATCTACATGTGTTTTTGTTGTAACAGATTTACTCTTATTTATGTGAAACCTTAAACAAATGAGAGAAAGGTGTTTGGAGAATATAGATGTGCAGGTGATGTATTCTGATGACTGACTGACTGTAAAACAAACAAGCATTTACATGTTTACATGTATCCAGACACATAAGCACTCATACATACATGTGGACATAGAAATAAAAACACATGTAACGCCTGAGTTTGCACTATTTAGTATGCAGTATAATGAAAGTTAAGGATCGAATATAAAATCAATCTAAATATTGTTTTTCATTCATTAAAACTCAGATATCGTGACTACTTCAGGGACTTTCCACAGCATACATCTCGACATCAGTGTTATCAGGTACAAAAAAAAGGTAGTCCCTGAAAGTAAAGTTTTCAGTGTAATATATGACAATGTACAACCAGCCTTCAATCGGTTCCACAAAATATGGAACCCAAATAAGTTTAAAGAATTAGAAGTTCGATGCAGGTCTGGGAAGCATGGACTCACAATCAAGGAAGGAGAAGGAGAAATGATTGTGTAGTGCAGGCTGTGGATGTCACAGGATATTATTTCCAATCTATACATCGGAGACAGCCATAACCGACATGACCATTATTTGCACATAAAGGTTATCCACCTGTGTTCCTATATTTATGTCATTAATTCTTGTTGCATATACATACATAAACTGTCTATGAAAAAAGGTTAAAATCTGTATAAATAAAAAATTAAACACCCACTCTTCCTAACTCTTCAGCTCCAGTTCTATGTGGACTCTCTGCCCATTCATTACTGTATTTATAAAATTGTGATCAACAACTGTCCAATAGTAAATTTGTCACAAACTATACAGTGGCAAGAAAAAGTATGTTAATCATTTTTGAAGGACCTGGTTTTCTGTCTTAACTGGAAATAAAATGTGATCTGATCTTCATCTAAGTCAGTATAGACACAGATAATATGCTTAAGATAATAGCACACAAAATTTATAACTTTTCATGTTTATTGGGCATACTTTTTAAACTTTCATAGTGGTGAGGGAAAAAGTGAGTGAGGTCTTGGATTTATTAACTGGTTGAATCTCCACTGGCAGCAGTAACCTCAAACAAACACTTCTGGTAGCTGTGGATCAGACCTCCACATTGTTTAGGAGGAATGTTAAGACAATTCTTCCTTACAGAAATGCTATAGCTCAGACATATTCTTAGGATGCTTGTTTTGAATGGCTCTGTTGAGCTCATTAAAGAGCCAGACTATCGGGTTTAGGTCTGGCCTCTGACTGGGCCACGCGAGGAGGTGGATTTTCTTTGTTTTAAGTCATTCTCTAGAAGATTTACTTTGATGATTAGGGTCGTTGTCCTGCTGCATAACCCAACTTCTACTGATCCTCAGCTGGTTGACAGCCACCTGGGCATTATCCTTTAATGTCCTTTGATAAACCTGGGAATTCATTTTCCCCTTAATGATAATGGTGAGCTGTCCAGGCCTAGATGCAGCAAAGTAGCCCCAAATCATGATGTTGCCTGCCCTGTACTTCACCACTTGAATCACATTTTCATGTTGGTATGCAAGTGCCCTTTTTACAACATACATAGTGCTGTTGGTATGCAAGTGCCCTTTTTACAACATACATAGTGCTGCATGTTCTACCCTAACAATGCAATCCGGGTCTTATCAGTCCACAAAACAGTTTCAAAGTAGCTTTATAAAATGTCAAGCTTCTCTTTAGCAATCTTCCAGAGGCCAATAATGTTTTGGGGGGTTTTTTTGGAGCAGCACCTTCCTCATCCTCTCCTGCCATGGACAATATGGTGCATGTAAACATGCACCATGATTTGCGTATAGTGGACTCAGGAACACAGAAGTTAATCAGCTCCAGTGATTCTTTTAAGCCTTTTCCTCTAACTCTGAGTTTCGTTGTAACCTCACTGAACATTCTGAATCGTGACTTTGGAGTCAGTGCCCACTTCTAGGGAGAGTAGCCAGAGAATAAAACATCTCCATTCATAGACATTTGTGTACCTGTGGACTGATAAATACCAAAGGCTTTGAGATGACTCCGTAACCCTTTCCAACTCCTTGCAAATCAACAAGCCATCTGAGATGTCTTCTTTTTGTGAATAGCAAACTCAAAATGTTTGAGTGTTTTTTTTTTTCATAAATCAAAGTAGTAGTAACCAAGACCTCCAATCTGGTTTCATTGACTGGACTCAAGGTTTGCTAACTCCTGGCTCCATTTAACTTTTGCTGATATGATTAGCCTCTCCACCCTACACTGTGAATGTCTGAATGATGTATTCAGTATGAACAGAAACAATACAATGATATGTTGATATTTATCAAAATTGATTGTGTTGGGTCATAAGTATTGCTTAGATGAAGATCTGAACATGTTTTAAGAAAAATTTACACATAAATGCAGATGATTCCCAAGGGTTCACTTACTTTTTCTTGCCACTGTATTCTGATCCAAGACCACTCTACAGGCCGACATACCACCCACACTCCACCATCTGCAGTGCTGTCCAGTAAAACAGTACTGCCATAGAGGTTTTGGTAAATCCTAGAAAACCATTAAAGGAAAAAAACCTTGATCAAATTCATATGTCTGTAAATAGCCAAATGTCTTAACAGAAGATTGATTCATAGTAAGGGTTAATGTGGCAATCACTCAGCAAGCCTGGCCTTTTACCCTGCTCTCACACATTACTGCTCTGAGGCACTTCTGTTAGCTAGTCTTGCACGCATGTACACATGCGAATGCACACATGCTTGCAGACTCACATGCATGCAGGCATGCATGCACACACACACACACACACACACACACACACACACACACACACACACACACCACCCACAATGTAAAAGTGCACACCAGGAATTAAATTAAAACCTGTATATCTACCTGGCAGTGTGCCCGATGCCCAGTTTCCAGGTCTTCTAATAGGAAAACCCCCACACACTGTATGTGTTACAAACACAAACTATTGTTAACAAAAATCTTAAATCTAATACAATATTGATCCAAACCTCAATAAAACCAGACTCAAGCAGACAATGTCTGTCTTTTTCTTTTACCTTCTCTGTTTCTATGTTTTCACCCTGTCTTTCTGTGTGTGTCTATAACACACGTTCACAGGAAGGCTATATTCCACAGCCAGCACCAGCTCTGTAATTATATTTAGAGCAACCTGGCTGGATTAGATTACAATGAAAACCATCCAACTCATTTAGAGGCCAGAAACTAACTCAGAAAGGAATCACAAGCCATGGCTGCTAAATTCAAATAGCATTTCAGAGCTGGGTATTGATATATTACATACATGGAAATAAGAAAATGTTACAGGAAAATAATTGAAAAACAAAATAAATGGAATTTCTATAGTCAAATAATCTGATCATTTTAGAGCGAGTATGAAAGGGGGGGGGGGTATTTTTTTTAAATCCCAGTCTGAGAACTTTGCGATTTGGGATTTAAAATCCACTGATGACTGCATAGTTGCTGTATTCTCTCTACACAGTGGGTTTAATACAGACACAACAACAAATTTTTCAAATTTTGTTGAAGGTAGAATGTGTTAAAGAAGCCCCTGAGAAAGACAGAAATACTGCATAGAGAGTAGGGAGGCAGAGTGAGCAGAAAGAGGAAGTGAATAGGAGTGATACTGAAATAATTTGTAACAAGAAGCAAAGTATGTATTCTCCAGCTAGAAAAGAGATCTCACACACAGCATTTTAAATTAAAATTGAACTGCTTTTGTATGCACATACACACTCATAGTTTAATTCAAAATTCAAAGAGTTATGCAAAGTGGAACACCATGTCAAGAACGTTAATCTTATTTTTATTCTCTATTGAAAACCATGCTCAGGGTCTATTTATGAGATGATGTCTATATTGACACCAGCAGAACAAAACAGAGGATGTAAATTCTGTGAGGAAAACTCCTGCCAATAAAATCCAGGCAACCTATTTTGCATGAAGCCAGACCTCAGCTGAACTTTTCCCCTTCACAAACCTTTTTAATGTAATATAGGTACTTTATGTCCAGCACAGGTGGAAGGTGTAATCTCTGACAAGCCAACTTTTTAAAACGTAACTTTTGTTTACAATTTAATATCCTCATTTATGATTTATCACAGGTCTAATCCCTGTAGTTCTAATATATTTGATCTGTATGTTGCTTTTAGCTATCTGCAGGATGTTATCACTGCAATATCTCAATTTATTTTGCTAGCTGATGACAGCCTGCAGGCGGACTCACTGCATCCCATAGTCAAACTTAACATGTCTGCAGACCACCCCTGCTGGCTGCACCCCTGCCAAAAAATGTCAACTGTGTTTACAGAAGTTTGATTGACGAGCTGACGTTCGTGACCTACGTGATGTGTTTCCCCAGAAAACACCCCTGAAGGTGTGAAGTACAGTATGGAGTCATGAGCAGGTTATAGCTGTGTGTCTGTATATGTCTGTATATGTGTGTGATAGTCATTGCAGTGTAAATTTTAGGAGGTGTCTGAGATAGTGAACAGAAGTTTGAAGGATATGACTCATTACTGGCTCTATAGACTCTTGTACCTTCTCTACCTGCCGACTGAAAACCAGGAAAAAATCTATTTACCTGCCAGGTTACAAAATCTTTTCCGCCTGTTCGCTATGGAACCTTTTCCCCTTCAACACGAGGTTGAAACATGTTGCGTGCAAAATAAACTTGCATAGTTTAACAGGTTAATGTGAGTGCAACACAGATAATTAGATTCCTTAAGGCCAGTTCTTGTTATAATTCTTACTATTGTAATTGACTGAGACAAAATATAATATTACCAACCTCTTGTTTTTTTTTTACTACAAAAGTGTATGTTTTGGACTCTATTTTGATCCTTAATGAGCTATGACATAGGGCCTTTACTTGTAAACCAGCAGGTTGCTGGATGGACTTTGAAAGATCAAAACAGCTGAAACCTGAAGCACACCAACAATTGTCATACCAGTTAATAATGTGACATCTCTCCTCTTCTTTGATTCAACAAAAACATTGAGCATACAGGGATTCCACACCACAGAAAAGCAGTCCAATGCTCCTCCTGAGTAAATATGAGGAATTTTGCTTTCACATCACAAATCAGTGAGAAAGTGAAATGTTTTCCAATGAAAATTGCAGCCACTACTGAACTGCTGGCAAGGAAGTTCAAGTTGTCCTCTCTGAAACTGAAATTTTTTGAGCCGACATCACACTAGAAGGTTGATGCAAAGTATGTGAATTCCACTTTAAAACATGTACTGTAGAAATTTAAATTGAATGGACAACTGTAAACATTTTAAGGATTGTTTCTTTGTTTCAAAACATACATAGCACCACACCGCTGCTATAGAGCCTCTTGCTCATAGTATATCCACTCATGGCCTTTTTATAACTTCTTATATGTGAGGCCTAATCTTCCTGCACCCTGGTATAACTAAATCCCAAAGAATGTGGAGGAATAGAGCAAAAAGAGAGACAAGGAAAGTCTGATAATCTGATACTCCTAAATTGTTGTTACGATAAAGCATAGCACAAGAACAAAGCTGGAAAAAATTACATTTTTGTTAGCGAGATCACTGTTGTGATGTTTTTTTTTCTGTACTTACTTAGCAGTTTAATGGCAGCTTTGTTAACAAATCCATAATAATGTGATTATGGCCAATAATCAGGGCAAGGCATTACTCCAATTGATTTGTTTACATGGTTTAGTGAAAGTATAACACTGTTCCTTTCAGTGTTTAGATTAGAATTAAAAATGTGCATGTTCCCTAAATCAGCAGCCTGCCCATGACATATATATGTTGCTTTTAGAGAAAGTGGTCTTTTGTCTGGTATGATTCTATAAATTTAAGGCCGGAGTTTTTATGACACAAAATGATTAAATAAAAAAGAAAAAAAATATATAAAATGTATATTTTACATTGAGACAACTGCGTAGTTGCATTTTTTGTGGAAATATTGCTTTATGGATTCAGAATAGTTCTTACCTGTGTAATTTTTTCCCCCAAATGTATTGTGAAAAATAAACTGAACTAAACTTTACCTGCTTTCAATCAAAGCAGAAAATACCTGAAATACTGCAAGGCCACAGAATCAGCCATAGACCTACACATCACTAACAGTATAATCTGGGGAGTTTTAATTAACATTATATATATATATATATATATATATATATAGTAAAAATCATTTGTGGGATGCTTAAAATAACTACAATATACAGTGCATACAACAACTACACTGTCTAATAAGTGATAGTAGAGATTTATAAGTAACTGTGACAGAGATTACAGATCTTGTCAAAGAATAACAACTTTTTTTGGATGTTTTGATAATGATTGGATGGTCTGTCATGGTTATGGGCCTAGGTCTGAAGAAAAAAAAAAAAGCAGACAGCAGAAACTCAGACAGAAAACAATATTGAGAGGTAACTAGAGGGGCACAGTCAGAGCAGAAACACGCAAAACTAATTCATACTGGATGAAAACCAATCTTGAGGGAGGGCCACTTCACCTTGAGAATGCCTTGTGGCAACAAAGAAGGTCCACAGCCTCCAGATTATCCTTAATTTCCTGCAGCAGAGGGCCTGGTTATGGCAAAGCTCAAACTAGTTCTCATTGCTTCATTAAATACATTTGCAATGGGTCAACAAAAGGTTTCAAATCAGCTCTTGAGATCTGCATGGCACAATAGTAGCCCTGCCAATCAGGAAAAGAAGTCCAAGAGAACTCACTGTGATATAAAAAAACAGGGTTTGGTATCTTTTAGAATATGCAAGGAAGATGTACAAAGTCAGCTGTTAACGAAATTCCAAATAAATGGTGCTCTCTGTAGGTGTAAGTGGAGAATTGTAGGGTGATGATTTCCAGACAAGAACAAAGAAAAAGTAGAACAGCTTTACAAATAAAAGTAAGACACATAAACCTACTGAAGCATATTAACTCTTTGTGCATCTTGGAAATAGAATAAAAATGATGGAAATATCTCAAAAACTCAACAGTGTGGGTATTTTAACATAGACTATTTCAGACAATCTATTGAAGCGTTCATTGATTTACCAGTGGCATTTTGAAAATAACTTTTACATTTTATTTGAAATCCGGCTACCTCTGTTGAGTTTAAGTTCACCCAGCAGAGTCACTTCCATTTTTCTATGCCAGTTTGTGCTTATTAAGTCAAAACAGAATATGATGCTTGCCTGAATATGATTGTTTTACCATGTTGTTAGCTTGTGCCTCATTTCTACAACCAGTGTTTTTCCCGTTTTTTGAAATTACAAGATGTCAAACAACAATATGTAGCCAAGTGAAGATCCCCCCCAAGTATGAACAAGAGTTAGTGATCAAAGATACCAACATTGGAAGCCTCCTTTACACCACACCATGTTCATGTTCATGTTCACCATGTTGTATTGTATACAAATTATCCCCAACATTTATTATCTTTTTTTTTTTTTTTTTTTTTTAATAGGAAAATATTTTGTTGTTTGAACACTGAGTCAGCATTGCTGCTCGCTGGAAAGAAAAAATCATTTAAAATAAAATACAACCAAATCTGATGTAGCTTAAGTGTTGATATAAAAGGTAAATAACAATAATTGAGCAATAACAAGTGCCTTTTCCCCTCAACAATCAAAATATGAACCATTTCATAATGAAATAATAATCCAGCACAAACATTTTAGCATTACAAAAGCATCAACAAAGCACTAGTTTGTCAAATAAAATCTGTTTGCTGACCACTAATTCTCCATCATTTGCTCCCTATTTTCGATCTCACACTTTCTCAGACAACAAAGGACAGCCTCGTTGGGTGGATCCCCCCCCCCCTTCCCCCTTCAGGCAGTTGCAGGCCTCGTAAATGGCTCCAGACGCAAGGACTGTGTCCACCATCTGACAATGATTAGGGCATGGCCGCACTGAATACAAGTAGAGTCTGCACACTGAGTTGCTGCAACACACCTTTATATACTACAAAACTAAACATGCCACCCACAAGTTTCTAGATTCAGGCTGGACATGCCAATCAGCATCGAACTTATGAACAATGACAACTGAGAAAGATGCTACAGAACTAATGACGAATAGATAACTTGATTTGAAAATCTTAAATCTTCCTTTTTTGTACATCGGTCTGACATACTTGTTTGGGTACTGACACTGTAAGTAATGACGAATTCTTTTAAGTGAAGAATTGCTAAAAATCTATCTTACAAAGTGGAGCGGTACACCAAAAGAATTAGGTAAACGCTGACTGACATTAATACATAATGTGTAATGTCCGGTTAATAGATTTTTTTGTTATTATATAAAACATATTTATTATAAGCATATGCCATATTAGCATTCTTTGTCATGCATGTATAGAAGCCACATCAATTTTCTTTCTGTCTCTATTTCTCCATCTTGATTTCTGTCTGCCTTTCATTCTTTCTTTCTTCCTTCTCATTCCCGCACACACGCACGCACGCACGCACGCACGCACACACACACACACACACACACACACGCACACACACACACTCTGTTCCTGTCCTCCACCCAGACATCTGATAGTGATTATAGCACAGCTTCAAAAACACAACTCACTTAACTCTCCACTATTAACTGACTTGCTACCACTGACATAATTTGTTCATCTACACACTGGTTTGCATACACACACACAAATACACACACACACACACAGACCCCTGGAGATTTTGCACAGGCAAAAAGACAGTTGTTGAGGCACATGAACGCACAACTCAATCACACCACCACATGCGCTAACTCCCTCCTTCTATCCCTTATGCCCCCATTTCAGGCAGGACCCTCATCCTGTCTACCCCCTCCCTCCCTCCATCTCCAGTCCCCTGGAACAGAACAGTCACGGCTGTGTGCACCGCTGATTAGCTAGAACCTGAACCCAGGGGCAACACTGGAACGCTCAGTGTTCTTTACTGCGTTTCCTTCTTAGAGAAAGGGAGTCTCTGACAATTTGGCTTACCCAGAACTATTACTTTATCTTTTACTAATATAAACCAATAAGCCAGTAAATAGTAAGGAAACTTTCACTATTACTAAGATAACTTTTCTTCACTATCACCAAGATTCAGAGAGAAGAGAGAATTATTTAGCCGATGCTTACAAGATTATAATATCAGAGGAGCAAGTGGGGATGTGTACAATGGTCTGGGGTTGTAATTGTGAGTGTTATGTGGTGACTTGAGTGCATGCAGGCTTGTGTGTGTGTGTGTGTGTGTGTGTGTGTGTGTGTGTGTGTGTAATTGTTTAAGTATAATTTAAAAATCTAAAAAATGTGCCAAAAAACATGCCTGAAACCTGCAACAGATGCTCAAACACGTGCTAAAAAAAAAACAAAAAAAAAAAAAAAAAAAAAAAAAAAAAAAAAAAAAAAATTAATCCCAGTGCTCTGTGCCTGCTGCAGCCAGTCACATTTTAAAAGGAGATCTGTAGGGAAAAAAAAGATGATATGTAGATACATGTGACCTGATGGTTTGACCTTCATAGTCAAATAATTCTGGACTAATTCTGTCATTTTGATTTGGTTAAATGGAGTCTTAAAGAGGGCAGAATCAAAAAATCCACACAGTGCTGCTGATATAACTAAGCCAGCTGGCAACTTGAAACACAATCATGTATTGTTTGATCATGTACACTACTGGACAATAAGGGACTTTAGGGTTTGAATAACATGAAGCTCAGTTATGGTGCACACATTGCTTCCATCAGTGCATTAAGTTGGAATTGTACATTTGGGAGTGACTAAATCTCATTTTTCAAAAACTATATGAACAAGATGTAAACATTGAATAGTGCAGGTAAATAGTACAAAGTGAATGCAGAAATGATGGTAATATGAATGCTGACTGTCTTACATGTTGGTACATCATTTTCCTGGTGGGTCACCTGGCAGATGCCCATGTCACCTAGCACCTGCAAAAAATATTTTAAGCCACTTTACCTCAGTCCCATTCTACCATGTATTGCTGACTAGAAAAGTAACAAAATAACTTTTAAAAGCAAGTATCAGTTGCTATATATTGCTTACTGCTAGGTGAGAGCCAGGGTGGGGGGGCATTGCTGGGATAATTTTTTTTCCCTCAACAGGAAGCTGAGTGGACATGGTTCAGGGGTTTCGGCTTGTAAAAACACTGCTCCCAGCATATCACATTGAATATAAAACTAGCAAGCATATGGTGCAGATTTGTGTGTAGGCACGCACACCTGTTTGGTTGTGAACATGAAGCTAAGGATGCTGGTAGCTCATATTTGTGTGCAGGAAAATATATGTTCAGCATACATGTGTATGAGCAGCAAGAATGTCTCTAGAAACATGAAAAATTTCAAAAGAGAAAAAATTATTTTGTGTTCAGATAACAGTGTGCATAAATAAATAGACCATATTTTCTATTAATGGCTACTTGATGACTGATCCTTTCTGTGTAAGGTCATAATATATTGGGAAATGTTTCCAATCACTGCGTGTATAGGTTGACCTGCTATATACTCATTTGCCTGGTGTTTCTGCTAGGAATTTAAAACAACAGCCCTCCTTCTACCTCCTCTGAACATTTCCTCTGTCTACTTCCTGTTACTGGTCTCCAATTAAATTCATGGAAGGTTTCTAAAAAACTATACATCAGACTAGATCATAAATATCCTGACTTTGGTCACCCCACCAGCAGATGTCAGTGAACAACATATTTGCCCCTGGCTCCACCTATAAATAAGCTGATTCAATAAGCATTACACTGTTGCACAGTACACAGCACAAAGACTCCCAGAGGCCTGCTTCACATTGTAACTGCCTTGTGTGATGGATATGTATAAATCCACCGGACATGTAAGTGAAGAAACAGGCCCCCTCGAGATTTGATTTTACATGCATCAGATTCAGTTTCTTTGGGGAAAATCTCATTCAGTATCAATCGAATTTAATTACTCTGGAATAATGACTTTGGAAAACACATTGACAAGCCCATCATGAATTTATGTCTTATGAGAAGGTGGCGTCTGCACAAGCAATGTGGAAGCAATTTCAGCCAGGCGGGTATCAATGATGTGACACAAAGGAGTACATCTGCAGCAGCACATTAGCTACTAGTCTGTGCAGGGTGGTGGAGTGCTTTTAGAAAAAGAGAGAGAGAGAGAATGGGGCAGAGACAAAAAGAGAAAAATTACCAGTAACAACTTCTGAGTTCGATTATATCCCATCCTTTGCCAAAGACACATCTGCTCAAATCAAAAAAGCCATTTATCATTGCAGACCTATATGCATGTATGTGGAGAACTACAGTACAAGCCAGTAAAGACTACCTGGGTTAAAGAGTGAGAGACAGACAGAAAAACGGAGCAAAAGTCTAAGAAACGAATAAATCCCACAACCAGGTGCAGATAATACCTTTGAACTCTTTGAATAGTTACAATTTCTTATTTCACTTAATACAATTTTTTTTCTGGCCACCTGCCTCTCTCAGTGTGACTGACTGTAAGTCACCAGCGTCTCTTTGCTTCTGTTTACCTCATTTACATCTTCATGCTGAACACAAAACGTGGTCAGATTAAAATTGAATAAATTTAAAAGGTGGTCAAATTTTGTCTGGTTTGTTGTGATTAGACACGCTGACTCGTTGTTATATGCAGCAAAACACAGCCTGTCTTTTAAAACAGGAAGTCACGGTTTTCCGTCACTCAGTCTGACCTTTAACCTTTTCAGACATTCTGAGAAAATTAATAAGTGGGAAGGCTACAACTTGAAGTAATTTATCTCTGTCATTCTTTCACTCTGCACATATAGAAAGGGACTCAGCCTGAGTAACCAGTTTTTCCATATTTTATTAAAACTCCAACAGAATGAATATCCAGGCTAAGTGAGCCGATATCCAGACCAAGAGATGGAGAGGCAAAGGTTCTTCCTGAAACTTAAAAATGACACTTGCTCTCCCATCACTGATAGAATGGCACCTCAAAGGAAGCACCATGGAAATTGGGGGTCTTAGGTTTGGTAGGGCAGGAGGTATGAAATTGTCCCAAAGTGGATCCAGATGGTTATCTTTCTCTCGTCAGACCTCTCTTTCTTTCCCCTTCGTTCCGCCACTCATCACTGAATCATTTCTTTCTCATGAACTACAGGCCTGGTGATTACTCTGGTTAGGAATGAGCCAAACCAAATACAAGACGACCACATCTGTGGTCTACCAAATAAAGAACAGCCTCGCAGTTCAAAGCAAAACAGTGTGCGAGTTAAAGCAACCTTAGGGCTCAACCTGTTTATGTTTTTGATCATGGCTATTCTTATCAACAATACACAATATGTTTTTTATTAGTCATTGAAATGTGCATCGTTAAAGAGGAACGACTAAACACCAAAAGACAATTATAGAGGTGCACATTCAAGCACAGTGCTCATATGAAAAGGGGTGCAGAACGGAGAAAAAAAAAAAAATAAAAAAAATAAAGTCGCTGAGCTGTGTGATCTGTGTGAATTAGAGAGCAGTGAGAGAAAATAGCCAAATCATGAGATCAGAACCTGGCTGGTAGTATGTTTTAACATCCGCCCAGTGGGATGCAGGCCCAAACTGATTCTGTGGGCTATTAGTCTGGCTAATACATCATAATTTAAACATGTTTTTTCCCCATCAACCTATGCCGTTGTCGGTGCAGTATTATGGCCAGCAGCTTTATTTTACCGCAAAGTTTGTCACAGTAATTTGCTGATTACTATGATCTCTTTCTGGGTCCTGGAGCTGTCTTCAGTAAGCAGAGGGCTGGAACATTTCAAGTACGGTTTCTAGAAGGTGCTGATGCCAGCTCTTCGTCACATCATTCAAAGGGAAGGAAAAGAAGAACACCGGGGGAGGAGTGGCTGAACTGTGAGCCCTGTGAGAATTATAGAGCACAGGGACAGAATAACCCCATCATGAGATCAGTAGATATTGTGCATTTAAATGTCCACCCTGAGGGGGAGCAGGGGAGTAATGGAGCAGTAGATTAAGATAATGAGACTGTGCGGATGGATGATCTGGTTTCCTAAAAGATAAGCATGGACATGAATATAAATGCACCCTACATTATATATGTGCATAAACAAACTAACACTGTCACACGCAGACACATTCTTTTGACTCCCACTCATGCTTTTCCTACCATAATGCAGAACATGCGGTACATGCAAATTCATTGTTCATCACAGACATGCTAGTTGATAACACCCACACCTATTCACCTACACTCAAGTTCAGTCTTCATACAACCAGTCACAGGCACACACTTTATCTTACAGTCCTTAACAGTCAAACATAAAATGTTCACATATGCATATAACAGCCTTCAGGATACACCATTCTGTGGGTTGGTTATGCCTCTATCATCATTCATCATCCATCTACAGTACAACACCTGCATTTAAACCAGTAGGCAAATGTCCTTTCAGATGTTATCTTGTCTCTGAAGCTCATGCCCTGCCCTAAGTCTCTTTTTAACTAGAGGGATATAAAAACAAATGTATTATACACTTATCACTCCAATTAAGAACAGATTTTAGTTTTTCAATGACTGTCAAACTATGGTAAAGGTCTTTTACAATTAATGCTTTACCTGAAAAAGAATGACCCAAGTCCTGATTAATCATGTCAATTGCTTACTTACAAATACAGGACAAAACAATAAGCCTCGCTAGATTATAGAGAAATTTACACACAGTATTTAACTGTATATTCATATATTCACTGATGGCAGACTGACTAGTTGAACAGGGTAATGACTACAATCTTGTTTATTAAATGAGTAATCGTGTGTGGAATATTGTGGGTCTTTCACAGCCAAACTGTTTAATGCCACATGTGTCCCTGTAGGAGTTTTTGGTGGAAAAACACTTTTATTATTTTACATTTTTAAATATGTGATTTAAAGAAATTTCACAATTCCAAAGTTGTTTTTCTAAAACATTATCAAGAAAATCTCCAGAGTATTCCCTCTACTCTTTCTATAATTTTATCCCTACAGTAAGTAAGGAACATTGGTACTGTTGCAGGATAACTGATGTTTGCATAAAAACAGTCATTTTGTTAGTCATTGGACTATGATACTATACTTTTTTATGCTACATAAATAACCTGTTCTACTGACATGCACATTGAAGGTATTTTGTGTGGTGTGCACTAAAAAAAATATGTTTGAGCCTTTAGTGTGCACACATGTCACTGCATACTTGTTTGAACATATCAAAGCAGCACAGGCAATAGATCACAATTTCCATCTAAAAAGTCAAGTGTCAAATTTCTAACTCATCCCAGCATCAGAGGAAAACAGAGGAAAACCTGATGGGATCCATGTGTGTGAAAACAAAGATCTAACACACACACAAACACGCACACAAACACGCAAGCGCAAACACACACACACATTTTTGATCTTACTTATGCAATAACTTTTTTACAATTTAATATGTGACTTTAGGATGCATATACTGGAATTAACTTCTGTCAATAGAATGCCAGGACGGGCCTTTAGAGCAGAACACAATCATTTTTCAGTAAAGACATACATGTAAAGCACATAAAATATTTACATTAGGATATACTTGATTTGGTTTCTTGAGTTTCAGACAGCTGAGTGAACTTATAAAGTTAAAGTACACAAAAGCAGTGCGCCCCACAAAACTGAGAGATTTGGGGGAGGGGCATCACCTAGGGGAAAATGCAAGTCAAGGAAATAATTAATTTATTCACAGTTACCTTCGAAAAATCTGAAGAAATCCAACATGAAATCTGCAGTTAGACATGTGATTGCCACATAGCCTGCCTGATAGACAGAGACAACTCACCACACAGATGATGGTCTCACATGTTGCTTAAAAGATTGTTGTTTGTTTCCAACCTGTGCTTTAATTTTTTCAGTATTCACTCAGTTTGAGCTAACTAAATTTTTTGGTCAAGCACTTAGGTTTCAAATCAAGGAAAATTTCTGATAACATACCTAAATCCTAAACTGCAAACCTAAATCTAAGGCAGCCCACCATAGTGTTTTCTGCCTAAGAAGGCATGCCGATTAAGAAAAACACCTGACCGCAACCATAGTGGGACTTAAGAACTGCTAAGTTTTATTGTGATATAGCAGCAGGAGGTTTTAGGGGAGTGCAATTGGCCATAGCTTGGTAAAGATCTGTTTGGTTTAATTTAGGTTAGAAAGAGGTCTAAAGCAACATTTGTACATGTTTAGCCAATTTTTTGTAGCTGGATGTTTGTTTTTTTTTTTTTACAAAGGGGTACTTTAGGTGAAGAGCTGCAGGAGATTAGAACAGTTTGGGTGAACCTCAAACCTGAAAACACACATAATCAGGGTCAGCAATGCCTTTTCCTGTATTACCTTGTTCAATTTCTAAAGGAGTACAGAGCCCGGAATTTGAGGTATGGTGATGTGACACAGTTTAATTTTTGCACATATTACATTTAGTATTATAAAAAAAAACTTTTTATAGTATTATAAAAACTTTTTAAGGCTGTTTATTATCTCAAATCTACAAGCGCTGAGGAATTTTCAAGGCATGGTGAAACCCTGCTAAAGAATATCAGAATATCTGTTTCAGATAAAGATAAAGATAAATACTGGAACGTTTCTATAAATCACATTGACACTGTAATTAAGAAAGACAGACCTTTGAGAAGAAGGCCTCAGGCTTAAGGCTCTTATCTCTTTTTGATTGTTATCAACTCAATCTCTAAGTTGAGGAAACTGGTCATTAGAGAAGCTTAACACCGGCAAACTGTCCTCGGGTATAGTTATTTAGTACATCTCATTAGGTGTGTTTACCTACTCAAAATAAACGGCTGACTGTAATGGGATTCAGGTGCCTAAGGCATATCCATTTTTCTAAAAAAGTTCACCCCTATAAGTGTAGAATCGTGTGAGGCAGTAGGATCTGACATGCTGCCATCACAGCATCAGATGAAAAAGGTAAATAACACTTTTCTAAAAAATACTGTGAATGAATTGTCTTTTTGGTCTTTGTTCTCACTGAAGACTTTCAGACCATTCATATCCATTTCATGAGATGCCAACAAAGCTCATCTATTAAATATTTCTTTTAATAACACCCGTTGTTACATCCAGTTTAGCCTCCTCTGAACCTTCTGACACCTGTACATTTTTTTAAAAACTACATCAAATAAAACTGAGGTGTTCATCCAGTGAATAAAATCTACAGATTTGTATTGATTTTTTCTTTCTAATTTTGACCTTTAGTTTTTGCACTTAAAACAATCAGATTCAAAATTATATGTCATAGAAACAGAATACTGCTCTTTTGGGTCATTGAATATGAAAGAGTACTATTATTATATTCTCTGTCAGTCTTTTCCTCTTTGTGTTCCACTTACCTTTTCTCCAGACAGACTTCAATTGAGTTTGTTTTTGGCAAATTTGTTATTCTTGGCGTGTAGATTAAGCTCCAGCAATGTGATCTGAATTTCCAGCAGTCAGAATCAGACACCTCGTCTCACATCACGAGGTGTATGAAACTGTTAAGTGTCTCAGCTGATCTCTCTAGCACATATACAAACATATGAAGAGCAAATGAGGGAAAAGTTCTGTTTACAGCTGCTATGTGAAACTCAATTACCCAGCCAGTTGAGAATGTGGCTGTTTCTCAGATTTGTGTGATGTGTTCCTGACCTAAATAAAATTTCTGTTCCCAGTGAAGCCTCATCAACTGCATACACTTACTAAACTAACAGACAAGGAAAGCAGTCCACGCACACAATCACGGGCGCACACACACACACACACACACACACACACACATCTGGACCTCTGCCTCCTTCAGTCATGTTTGCTGGGTCATTCTTTTTCACCTCATCTTAGACCCCTAAGATGAGGTGAGGTAAGATTTGGAGCCAAAAGCATTATGCCATCTGGATATACATTTACTCATGCTCCCTCAAGTGCACACATACACACACACACACACAGATATGCTCTTGTCAAAACCCACACTGAAAAACACCTGGACCTGGTTACTGGAATCGGAGGGAAAGTTGAATACTGTGTGCGTGCCTCTGTGTGTGTGTGTGTATAAACGGAGTGTATGGGGAATACTGGGCTGTAGGTTATTCAGTGCTGGAGGCTGTGCTGAGGTTCGTTTTAATTTTTTTCCTGCTTTCTGAGCTCTTTAAGAAGGGGGCTCACTTCACCAAGTGTCAGAACTTAAAATTAGGTCATTGCTACTATGATATATAGACCCATTCTCCCAAATACAAAGAATCCTGACAGTAATTTTTTTTTTTTTTTTTTTTTACTTTTCTGATGGGAACTGAATGATGAATTTTTTTTTTTTAGAATTCATATTTTAAAAACATTTCATGTAAAAGTTCTGAAAAACACAACATAGGAACTTTAGGTTTCCCTAAAAAAAATAAAGCTGCAAATGCAAAATCAAAGTTAGGATAGTTAATGAGTTGCCCTCATGACCTCTCCTTACAAGATTTGTGTGACTGTGCGTGCAAATGTTTAATTCAAGAAAACATGTAACAGATATTATCAAGCTGTCATCCATGTTGTGTAATATATACAAACACAGGTTAGATTTTTAAAAAATCACATTTCCTCATCAGTGTGGTATAGTTCGTCAAATTATCATGCATGTCACTTTTAAAGACTCTCTAACCATAACTAGGCGTGTTTGGTTTTACGTCTGCAGCGACTGCCGCTGTATCATCCAGGTGCTTTTCTGAAAATCCCCTGTATCTATACCATCATTTCTATCACTTCCTACGCGGGCGAGGGGTTTTTGGTTTCAGGTTCCCTGAACACATGCAAACACACTCAAACAAAAACCGATGAGACCTCAGCGCTTCTGTCCTGTGGAGCAACGCGCTTCACGCACCGCACACGCCAGTAATGTCACAGTGTTTGTTAAATCCCAACGCGCATTTCCGCGGCACCGAATATATTAAAACATGTTCACGGTTACGTGACGCCGCTGAATCGGTTCCGGCGGGGAAGGGACTCGTAGTCCGACGTGTAGACTTTTTGTTTGTTTGTTTGTTTGTTTGTTTGTTTTTTAACGCCACCGACAAAAAACCTGAAACGCAAACACGACGTCGCGCAAACCGCTCGACCTCTTCCAGGGTCCACGTCCCCGTCCGACGTCGCGTCAAAGCGCAGCGGCGTCGACGCACGTGTGGCGGCCTGTCGACGCGTAGCGAGCAAACAAACAAACAAACAAACAAACAAACAAAAACAAGAGAGAGAGAGAGAGAGAGAGAGACGCCCGTCAAACTGTCCGAGGCGCAGAACTGGCTCCGGAGAAACGCAAAAGAAAAAGGCTACTGCGCGAAAACAAAAGCAGCGGAGGCGTCGGCCGCGGGGTCACCTGCCTCCAGGTCCGGTCCTCACCCACCTCACGGTGCCGTCCGGTCCTCCTGTCCCCGCGGAGAGCGCAGGTTGTCGGCGGTACTCCGGGTGCAGATGCGGTTCTGTCTCCACGCCAGAGTTTCAGCCCCCTCTCTCTCTCTCCCTCTCTCTCTGTGTCTCCCTCTCTCCCTCTCTCTCTCTCTGTCTCTGCTCCTCCAGAACTCGCTCAGCCGTATGAGGGGTGAGTAATGCCCGCGGAGAAGCGGCGCATTGGCAGGAGAGGAGCGGCCGAGCGGCTCCTCTGAGGCCGTGCGGCTCCTCTGCGGCCCCGGATGGCTCCCGACGAGCCTCCCATCGACCCGGCGTCTGATGAATTAATAATAAACAACCAGAATTTCCCGACTGCTCCCTCTGCTCGGAGATAGTGACCAATTCACCGGTAATTCAGAGGAAAAAAAAGAAACAATGGGCAGAAAGGGGCCTTGTCAAGTGGTTGAAAATCTAGGAAGTCTAGTTTATCCATCTGATTTATTAGTCTGTCAAGTACAGTATAATATCTGTCTACTGATAATGACACATTTTTTAATTTACTTTGTTTTTTTTTAACCCAAGAAATTTAATTTCAATAATAGGATGGTCAACAGAGTTAAAGTATGTGGATATTTACTGATGAAATTTTTCAGTCTTTGGAATTTCTAGCATATTTCTTTTTTTTACTCCTGAATTGATAAGAAAGTCCGATTTACAAAAAGTGTTGTGTGAGATAAAAGCATTTTATTTTTTTTTTTTAAGGATAATTCAAATCATTATACTGTATCGTGTAAGCAATTAGCACAACCAATTCAAAATCAGATAACTATGCCTTCATTCCATCCAGCTGCCCCTCACACACAGAGATACACCTCAAAACAGCTAAAGCATGCTGCTCCTGCATCATGCAGAAAGTTTAATATGGTCCAGCTACTTTTTCTTATCTATTTCCAAAACATGACAACTCCCCATTAATGTGTTAAGGGTCAATGTTGATGTGTGGAGCAAATGGGCCTGTGGGAGTACTTGGTTTGTTGATTCGTCTTGTGAAATCTCATTAGATATATCTAATAATCACATACATGTTGTGTAATGCACTGAAACCACTGTTGTGTGGAAGATGAGGAAATGACGTGCTGTTATCTCACTGAAGAAAAGAGCAAATGTTTCCAAGGAGGAACATTATCTCCCCAAAACCCAAAAAGCTTCTTTGTGGTTTCCATTGATTCTTACCACTGTGGCGTCACTCACATCCACATTCTGATGTGTTCTCTTCCTGTCTCAACCGTATGGACTTCACCACTCAGTTTCTCTCTACGTGTCTTCTTTGATCTTTATCAGCACTGTGGAGACATGCATTCAAAATCTGCATTTCACACTGCTTATGTTCTATACGACCGCAAATTTTCTCAAGCAATTACTCAGAAAAATTGGTAGGTCAAGATAGCATTACACTGAAAACAAACATAAAGAAACACAGGATATCTATTTTGGGTGTTTAAAGGTACATCATTTATTTAAAAACTCAAATCAATTTAAATGGTCCCAACTGTACTTTTATTGGTGATTCTTTCTCTCTTTCTTAAACCGTGTTTGGTTAAAACTGTAAATTGTACTAAACCTTTTTTGTCCCATAAAGTAAGAACCAAGATTCTTTTTTTATGCTAATTATGTGAAAATACAGATTTCAGTGACAGAGACAGAGAACTGTGTTACCATTTTCTCTGCCTTTAGGAAAACAATCTAGAATAGATCATATGTACCCCTCAGCGATAACAAAAAGTAAATATCTTCCAACCAACATGTTGGGACAGTTAAGTGACAATCAATTGAGATACTAAAAACACAGAAGAAACTACCTGCCATCCATTCACCCCTCCCCCCCAGTCCCAGTCCCTGAAGAGCAAACAGTTACCCAAACAGTTAAATATATATGTCTTTCTCCCCTCTATAAACAAAATAAAATAAACAGAGTTTATTACGCAAAGATTATAGTGTCCATCCACCTTATTTTCCTGCAGGTCAGAAAGGGCTTCTAACATTCATGAAGCATATAGAGGACCTAATCAACCAGAAATTAATGCAATTATTAAAATCTAAAATTGTATATATAAAATAACGAGGCAAAATACAGAAAAATATGAATGTTTCATGACATGGCACTCAGTATATTTCTGCCTTTGCTAAGCAGTTGTAAAGATCAGTTAGTCCACATAGCAAGGAGAAATACATGAATATACAAATATGAGCTTTATAGTATGTTATACATTTATTCATTTTGTATGCATATTAATTTATCTGATATTAATCGTGTCCTCCTTAAATCAAGATCATTTATCTTTCTCTTTGTCACAGATTGTTCCGAATGCATATTACAGATGTGACCTTTCATTTTGAAACGGGTAATATTTTTGAGAACCAGTTTCAAACAACAAATGGAAAATAAAATATATAGAATTCCTTCAAAAAATACAGAAAACATTAAAACAATTCTAAGCATTTATCAAAAGCAACAGCTTTAATCATCATTTCAGACATTCAGCCAACCCATTTTAAATCTTTAAATGCAGATTCTTCTATTTTAATCGCTGCTCATAACATGGTTTTGGCCTTAATAGCTGCTGGTCAGAGTGTAATTTGATTATAGCAACACAAACATTAACACTAACAAAAATAAATACCTGGTCAATGCATTCATATAGGATGGGTATGAATACATATTTTGACACATTTCTGGTGCTGTCCAATGACAGTAATTTAACAGGGTAGAATAAAAAAATGTGATGATCCAACCACTACCATTCTTCCATGAATGCTTCAGGATTAAATTTCTGGATTAACAAATAAACAATAGGATCAGAGAATCTTATGTATTATTAAATGACTGACTTTAGTTATTGTGGTTGTAGTGCACATACACTGCACCATTTGGCAGTAAAACCATTCTACTTTGGATCCATGAGCACATAAAATCCAGATGAAAATCACATTAAACCTATTAGTTCCAAATACAGTATTTTCTATTGAAAATTTCTGAAAACCCCTTGCTCCTTCTGGTAGGGATACCAAATAAATTTTAATTTTGTTTTCTTTATGATGGATTTTGGTGCCTAAAGAAAACTAAAGTAGCTCACGTGCAGGAGCCACCACCATTCATGAGTGATTATTGCTTGAGTTGTATTATTGCATGGACTATTATAACAGTAAGAGGTCCTCTTAACCCACCACAACAAGATGTACAGCCAAGAGAAGAGTGAAAGAAAGATTCATATCTTTAGTGTGTGAGCATGTTTCTTGCAAAGAGGTTTGTCTTTCTTGGAGAAGAAGGTCTGGCCTTCCAGTGTGGTACAGCACACCTGTAAAAATCCAAACACACACACATAAAAACACAAAGAACACAAAGTTACATAAGTTGTCTGGAATACTTTAAAACTCCTCAGTGATCTATTATTTTCATCTTCTTAGAAATAATAATAACACTGCCAGAGGGTACTGTATATCTATCACATCACTTTGAGAGACTGAGAATCTGCTCCTGACTGCTCTCCTGACACTCCATTGTGCAAAAACTTTGGATACACATGAATTGGTATAAAATGGACCCTGTAGAAGGAATGTAATTATGAGCAAATGTGATTCCAAGTTATACATGTAGGTCCTGTGATGGACTGAATTGACTGTGATGTGTATCCTAGACCCTCACTTACAGCACAAACAAAGCAGGTGTCATGCCAGGTGTAACCAAGGGCCTCCAGGAACTTGTCTCCAGCCTCAATGGGGAACTCACAGCCATGGCAGCCAGTCCCAAACAAATTATAGAAGTCTGTTTAGAGACAAGGAAAGATGGAATATATGCCAAATAAACTGACCATGGTTTCCAGTCATAATGAGACCCAGTCAAACTTGAGTACTCAAATCAGAGGTAATAAAGGGTAGTGCCCAAAATGCCATCAATAGCAAAGAGTTTGAATGTTTACATTAGACACAAACATTACACCGGGTAATTTTACTGATAAAAACACCTCCCACATAGTTCTGAAAATACTTAACTTGAAATATAAATATACAGAAATCAATGAAAAAAAGATGGCTGCTTCTGTTTCCCCATCCACAGACTATTAGGGCTTTTGCTTTCAGGTCTGAGACAGCTTTCATCAGCAAAATTACCATGTTCAGCATGTCCAATTAGCACACGGCTCAGAGTCATCATCACTCACCTTGTTCACAGTATGGTTCTCCATCCTCCAGATGGAAGGTGTTGTTTCTGATTGGCTGCTGACAGCAAGCGCACAGAAAACAGTACACATGCCACGTCTGTTTGAGGGCATTTATCACCTCCTGGGTGAAAATGCAAACAATGTGGTTAGCTGGTTCCATTCTATAGTTTGTTAGGAGCAATTATCTATGTGTGTTTTTGTGTGTTGGTGACAGTAGTTGGGAAGTTAGAACCACAAGAAGGTGGAGGTAATACAGTGACTTTTGGAGGGATGCTACCATGTTACCTTGTTCATTTGGTCATTATTTTTAAGTTGGTTGTACATGCAATTTGTCAACAATCTGTTGCTATTATAAATCCTTAATTGATCAGAATGAATAAATGTATCTGTTTTATTAAGTCCAGAAGGCCCAGCCATTAGTACAGTCGGACCATTTCTCATGTCACACTTAGACATTACTTTTTTTTGTCTTGTGGGGCCGCATGACCCAGCTTAAAATAGACATACTGCTTTCTTTCCCACCCTTAAACTGTGAGAACAAGACAGGACAGGGGATCAATGGAAAGTTGGTGGGTCGGAGCAAAATGAAGGATTAGGAGAGAGGGAGTGAGAAAACAGGTTAATAAGAAACCATAAGCCGGTTGAAGATGTGTGAGAAATAGAGGGTTGAAAGGGATGGAGGCTAAAGAGGTTAGAACACGTGAGGGATGAATGTCAGAGCTGCTACAAAAGCAGAGATTTCAGCTTCCTGACACTCTGGGTTCAAGCTACACCTGCAGCCTCTAGGCCTCTGCGCCTTATTCTCCTTACACCTTAACAGTTACTGCATTCCTGAGTTTCTGTAGTGTTCACTATGGAAATTTCCTAAATCTACAGCTTTACTGCACTGGTCTTCTATGTATTTTTTCCTGTATCTTTGGACTTGCAGCAACAATGTGGCAAAAATGCAGCAGCCCTTTCTTAAAATTGACCTTTGAAGATGGCACCATTTCTATACATTAAATCCCTTGATCCCTTGATTTGGTCCTAAATTGATAACAATAGCTCTTTATTAACAATGTAAATAATTACTACCCAGATTATTAAGCGCTAATGCAAGAATGGGGAATGACACCTGCCCATTCTGAAAGATAATGTTTGGGTTAATGTGGAAAGCTACTGTACAAGAGCTGAGATAGAGAAGGTTCAGATTCCATAGTACTGTGCTTTTGCTGCTTTTCGAACGAAAACAGAAGGACAGAAAAGGTTTGGTGTGACAGCTTCCTGCTGAATGACGCAGAGGAGGACTATCGCTGCTGGTTTCGAAACAACAGGTGTTGGGAATTTGAAAACAACACCCACGCACAATGTCAGGGCCAGCTGTACAGTAAATAGATAACACTAATGTAAAATCCTCTGACAAATGGCTAAACCGGGGCCTATCCATGTTATCTTTCCCTCCACTATTATGTAAGTTTAGATGTCATCGTCATTATCTTTTGCTTTTCACTGATTCTTAGCTGTTACCTGGACTACATGAAGAACCTTACCCTCTTCCCACACGCAAAAATCCTACCGCTCCATTTCATTTCACACTGACTCACCCCCAGTATCTTGGCCTGGCAGCGGCTGCATGTTGGAGCAAAGAACTCTTCATAGCAGTGCTCACAGTAGACATTTCCCTGTTCCTCCACAAAGCCTACGTCTGCTAGTGATGAACGGCAGTGGGCACAGTTAAATTCTTCCTTATGCCACGATTTGCCCATTGCTACCAAAAAGGGCCCCCTGAAAAAAAAAGAAAAGCAGAGACAACAGGATAAGCAGAAATCAACTTCTGATTTTTGCCTTAGGTTGCGAAATAAGAGTGCATAGCAAAAATTAAGCCATAATAATGAGAAACTGGCAAACTATATGAATAATTTGTATTATTAAAGAAACATTTATGCATTTACGGCCTAAAACCTCAAAATACAAAACCAGCAACATTTGCTAAGGAAAGTTAAGAGACAATAGACACAGTATGTATGAAGGGCTGCAAGTGGTTATCCTTATTCTTGATTCATTGAAATTGCTTTAATCCATTAATTACCTATTTTAATGTAAACAAATCCAAAAAGACTTATGCTCACATTACCAAATTCATGTTTTTTGACAATGAAATTCCAAGAAGAACTGTCCTTAAGTCAAAAGGTCCATTATTTATAATAATACATGACACAATGACGTTCACAAAAAAATCGTATTTGAGAGGTTGGTTTGGTTTCTGTGCTTTAAGGAGGTAAACAATTAATAGGTTTTCACATGTGCTGTTAGATTAATTTTCTGTCAATAATTGTTGAATGGGTTTAGTATTCGGTTAAGGTCATAAAAAGATGCAGAAGAAACGAGGAGCATATTTTCCAAAATCCAATGTGTTTTCTGACTACTTAAGGTCTACTGTGCCCATCATCCTCTGCTTCCACTCAGATAGCACCTTGACCCTGTCCACTTTGATGATTGTGTAAAATGGGAAAACAACAGAGACTAATTTAACCCAACCAAGAGCTGTGCTTATCTGAGCCTACTCTGATATTAGCCACGATAGAGTAGCCTGTGAGCAATCCTAGCCTTGGTGATAGGTAATGTAAGATGACATGAGTTGGGAGATAACAATGGGGTTATGGCTGTCAGTTACCGGATAAGGAGAGAGGTAAACAGGAAGTTTGTACTTTTATAGCATTATTATTATGTTTTTAAGACTTTGTGCAGAAACAAAGCCATTTTGCCTCCTCCTGTTCATACAATCTTAATATACTTTGGCCTTATGTGTCAATTTTTCATTTTTACCAGCATATGTACTATTTGTATTAGTGCAAAAACAAACATACATCACAGGGACATCCTCTAATTTGATTCTCCCTTCTTAATCCTATATCTTTAAATATGAGACTGAGAGTGATCCAGTGGGAAAATAAAGGGGTGGTATCATCATACTGTGTGTGCATGCAGCGCTCTATGTGCAGCATTATTCTACAGTTTGAACTACTGCGGGTGCAACTTAATTCCCCTTATCCTTATCTACGCTACAGTCAGAACTTTGTAGTTTGCAGTTCCATACACAGATTATTTACTGGAGATGGCTCAAATTAAATTTGTTATGTGCTAAATTGGGTCAGTAAATAAATTTCCCATTCTTAATATGCTTGAGAAAAAAATAATATCTGTGCAGCCAAGTTGAGGACATCCTCTCTTTTTTATTATCCTTTTGCAACCACTACATGCACATTATATGACGGAACTAAACACCACACTTGGGCACTGTTTTATTTCACAGTTTTAAATATAAATGCTCATGACAGCCTCCTTCCCCACTGGTTGACATTGCACATGGATTCTTAACATTTACATAATGCATAGTCCTATTAAGAATGACAAAATGCTCATTCTATGGAGTTGCCTGCTAAGTTTCATGATTAAAAAGTAAAACGAAAATTAAATTAAAATTAATCGAATATATGACAGATCAGTTTTTCCTCACCTGATGACCATGTTGCAGTGGGCACACATGGGTGTACGAGTCCCAGCAGGGATGTGTTCTGCCATCTGGACCAGACTGTCCTCATCTTTAGGATGGGGCTGAGGTACAGGTCTAGTTGGAACAGGACCTCTTGGGACACTGGCACTGCCATTACCCTTCATACCGAAAGATGGAGTTATCAAACCAATCTGTGGACGATGACCTATGGATGGTGGGAGAGAAATAAAATTCCATACTGCTTAAGAAGAAGAGATGCTGAGATAGTAAGAGTAATGAGGAATGGATGGAAACTTACAACACTTACAGCATCACAAAAAATGTGTATGTCTGTGTTTTCTTCCCAGGTGTGTGAATGATTTGACCTCTACCTTCTTTTTCTATAGAACCAGCAGATGTCATGGCAGTACATACAGCTGGCTAACTACTTTTGTCACTACTATGGATTCAACACATCAAGCATTAGCAATTCGAAGAATATTCCACTCCACCTGCAACACATTCCTCTGATGTATGTGCATGCATATACTTGACCAAACATGAAACCACACACACATACATCACAAAGAAATTCCCTCAGCTAAACACCAGATACCTCACTTAATATGTAGTTTGGCCTTTCATCTCCACATTTTGGATAAAGATGTATTTTGTTACGTCTGTGCATGGTGCGGGAAGGGCTACTTTTCTTGTTTGGCTTTACTATGACATGCCATGTATACTTGTGCCTGTTTGGCCAAAGACCAGAGCTGGGTTTAATTTTGGAGCTGGTAGGGTATATGCACATCATAAAAAACAGAGTTTACGTTGAAATGTGTGTTTGACAGTGCTAGACAGAGGCAACTCAAAGTTTTAAGATTCCATAAATATTCATGCTTCCTCACTGTAAGATTGCTTGACCAAAATTCCCAGCAAAAAGTGGCAGTAATTTATTACATGTAAGAAAAATACAGTTTTAGGTTGATTTTGCACAGTTTATATGTCAACCTATAAGAGACGCCATTAATCACACCAGCATGCACTTCACAAGGCTTTAAGTTGAAGGTAAAGCGGCTGAAGGAACAAAGGGAACCAGTAAGTGAAGGACATGGATGACTGTATTAGTGTGTGTTTGTGTTTTCAGATTTTAACATTGCTAATAGTGTTTTACAGTAGGCAACAGCAACAAATCAGCAAATGAAGGCCTGGTTTCTTCAATTGCTGCTCAAGATTCAAAATTGGGTCTGTGGCTTACTGCGGCTGAGGCCCCATATGGTTAGCAGTATATTTTGACGATCTAGGGACCATGGGTAAGTGACTACATTTTCATTTTTATTATGTGGCAGTTACAGCAGAGAAGGAAATGGAGGAGAGTAGAGGATTTGTGCTCAGAGAATGGATGGGGTAGATGCTGAAGCTTAGGCTAGTTACATTCAAAGAGAAGTAAACTGCATGCAAATAAACAGATAAAGATAAACAGAATGTATTTATATTAAGTATGTACATGATAAACAGAATAATGCACAGAAGTGATAGTCTCAGAATCTACGAGCTTAATGCAGGTGGAGTACAGGCATTATGCTGCAGCTCGTTGGCTTTCCTTTAAAACTTTATTCATAACTAACAGGTCTGTTCAGTAAATATTATCTTTCTGACAGAGTAGACCCGCTGCACGTGTGAATGAGCAAGGCGCCACAGGCAGAGCAGGGCATTTTTGCCTGCTTAATGGGCTTCCACATAGTAAAAGGACAAGAAAAGAAAAAAAAAGTCTGCAATAACCTATTTCACAACATATGTCACGCCTCAACCATGGAAAATAAGCCTCTTTCCCCTAGCTGACTGGCTGCAACAACATTCAATCCAGCAGCAGTAAATCAGTTTCACACTATGCCAGGATTGGGAACCAAACATTTTTTGTATGAGAAGAAATAACACCTTTTAACTATAGGAGGGAACCTATTAATCATTCAAAAAAACACTTAAAAGAAGATTTATCTCAATTCCTATAGGAGTTTATTTTTAGGATTCCATTTGGGGGAGTCTACATTTTGGGTGTGCGTGCAGTCCCCATGACTTATACTATGAAAACAGCTCAGGCACCTTAGTGTGATTGTACTCCGGCAGTTAATTTAGTGACAAAATACCACAAAATGTACAGTAAAAACAACTCACACATAGCCACACAGATATACTGTTGTTCAATTTGGCAGCATACTTAATGTACTATTCCACAGATTTCATTCAGCATTGGCTTGATGAATAAAAAATGTGTTTTAGTCACTGAAACCTGTGTATTTTGTACATGTACTTTATTCTTTAATATGGGCTCACAAGAGAAGATATTCTATATCAGTTAACATGTGACATGCCAGTTGAGGCTTAGTCCAAGCTTCAGGAATCATATTTTATACAGGTAAAAATGACACCAAGAGATAATCGTAACCAGCTCTAATTGTTAATGGGTATGAAAGAGTAAATGAAAAACCTTTTAGGACAGGCTGCCATCAAAAGATGACACGAGAAAATACACAAACACCGTTTACCCTTGGTTGCAGCAGGTCCTTTGACCATGGTCTTCACCACTGCGGACTCATGGCTGTTCAGTTCAGGCTCCTCACTCTCCTCACTGCATAGATACACATAATGGAAACACAAATGGTATGAAAATACCTTAATTTATTTCATAATTAAATTCATAATCAAAAATAGTACACCAGAAACACCAAAAGCTACATAGACTCTATTTGCACCACTTTGATTAAAAAATACTTTGTTACTATTTGTATATGGTTCATTCAGAGGGATGGGTCATACAACAGTAAACTATTATTTACAAAGCAAAATATATTGTGAGCTCACTGTATTAGTAGCCAACAGAATAAAAAGGGCAAAATGAACAAGAGGGAAAAGAAAATGATAGCATGGTCTAATTTTTCTAGTAATTTTTCTGGTAAGACAAACTCCAGATCACCTACCTGTTGACAGAGCCAAGACAAATATGGTACCAACCAAAACACAGAACACAGTGACAGCAAAAAACACGGCAGTACTCAGCCTCGTGGCGCACTTCCTACTTGTGAGTACACACAAAAATGTTGCCCATGTGGAACACTGACAGCAGAACAGGGTCCAGCGACCACTTCCCCAATTAGAGATTGGACACCAGTTGGTTTGAACAGCGCTAGTAATACCGTACGCCAATTCAAAACTGATACCAGATTATCAATCTAAACGACTCAGTCGAGAGTGACTGACTACAGTGGAGTGAAATAGAGCATGGTTCCATAAACTAAAGTGCCAATTCCTGTGCTGTAGACAGATGCCAGACTACCAGTACTAATGATGGTGGGGAGACAAAGTCCTCCTGGTACAGTGCAAAGTCTGACCACATTCATTCCACTTCATGCAATGACTTATGTGTATATTTTTACAAAAGCAATAGTATATATATGGGTAAACACCGTTGCCTCCTTTGTTTCTCATTTTGAATGTCCCCTCTGAATGCGCAACAAATGGATTAAGACACTACTGAAGTTGTGAAGAGAACAACTGGATGGCAACATTATAGTCCTTTTTCATGGCCCCCAGAAATAAAACTAAACTTCTCATCTGGATCAAAGGTTGTAGAGATTCTGTTATAAAATGTACTGGTATTCACATCAAAAGGCGCCAGAGCACAAATTCAAATGATGAAATAGAGAAGATGCCCACCTGGGACTGGCAGTTATTCTCAGCTCTTTACACTTTACACAAAAATTAAATTCAGACTAGGATAGTGCTACGCTTGGTTGTCAGTTCATGTGTAGTGAACAGTGCAGTGGCACAGGGTGATATATTTTGTCTCTAAAGGAACGTAAACATCCAGTATATCTGTGGTATTGTTTTTAGTACTTGCCCCAAGGTTTGACAAGCTAAGATCTAAGGCCAAACATTTTTTTTCTGAGGGCAACATATTCTTTTGAAGGGTCACATTCTTTTCTTGGGTCAAAATGTTCTCTTGTAGGGAAAAGGTATTAAGGAGCAAGAAGCTCCCCCACGATAAAAAATGTTCTTCATTTGTTAAATAAGTTTTTAGTAGTGCAATTCTCTTATTAGTAAAAATGCTGTTTTGAATCTACGTGGAGGGTGACATCTTTTTTCTTTCTCTAAGAAAATATTTGTGGGGCACATCTCCCATATGGAAATTTTTGTTCTTTTGTTTTGGGCTTTATCAATTAATTATCCATTACTCAAAACTGGCCAAAAAACATCTTAAATCATGCATATTCTTTCATGTAATGTGCCATCATCAATCACAGACATAATACACAAAACAAATCTGGCAATACATATTTTCAGAAAAGTGGTCTTGTCTCATTGGCGTCTCAAGTTATTTTGACTAAATATGAAATATTTTTGCAGGTTTGGATTATAGAATACCAAAATAAAAGTGAAACTAATTTTCTAAGGCCAGACCTTGTCTCGTTATTGTGGTGCAAGGGAGCAAAATGTCTTTGCTCTTCAATCAAATGTGGCCCCCAGGCTATCAAACTCGCCACTGCCTTTAAAAATGAGGCAAAATGAATGACCACTTCATGAGTTACATCAAGGTACTGTTTTTGTGTATGTGAGTACCTATGTGTTTGTGTGTGTGTGTTTGTGTGTGTGTGTGTGTGTGTGTGTGTGTGTGTGTGTGTGTGTGTGTGTGTGTGTGTGTGTGTGTGTGTGTGTGTGAGTGCGCGTGCGTGCATGGGTGCATTTGTGTATACGTGTGTGTGCATGTTCATCAGCACCATCTGAGGAGCTTGGGTGGGCCAACAATCTCTCCCCAGATGTAGTACACCCATAATGAATTGTTGTAGCTGATGCCAACAGTTGGATCACTGCTGTCCTCTCCTTGTGTCTGGCTGTTAGGGGACTCATGGGAGACAAATGTTATGTGCGACTGCATTCAAAATTACACTGAGTTGTTACTATAAGTCTTCTGTGAGTGCAAAAAAAAAAAGAGAGAGAGAAGAAGTGAGAGAGAGATATAGTCAGAGAGACCGTGAAAGGTAAATATGCAGGAAGAGACAGAGAGAAAGGCAGAGGAAGTATGTCACATGTGTGTGCTGACTGAACCTCAGTAGAAGCTCTGTGCTTCGCTGCCTTCCCTGCCTCTACCGTGACATTCCTTGAGCACACAATTCATTTGAACACACGGGACATCCATAAAATGAAATGGTCCCCACAGGGCAGGGGCTTTACTTGGTCTGCTACTCAGGCTACTCAGACTAAAATCGTTGATTGCAAGTTTGTGAATAAGTGCTCAACTATGTGGCTGTGTTATTGTAGTTGTGGGATATGTGGGTCAGATATATAACCCGCAAGGAAAAGAGAGGAGAGGAGAGGAGAGGAGAGGAGACTTTAAATTTACCTAAAGATATAGACAGCATTGACTGGGGAAGAGAAGAGAGGGTCTCCCTCTTCTGTGGCAGACTGATGCCAAGACACCCTTTTGATATGTGAAGGGAAAAAAAGCACAGAAATAAGGAATAATGTTAAGGAACTAACTCACAAACTGACAGAAATTAAAAAAAAAATGGCATTCCCACCCTTGTCACATTTACATGTAACTTTAGTAGATTTGATGTTTTTAAAAAGAAGTTAGCACCCGACTAAATGGATAAATGGTTAGAAAAGTAATCTGAATAATATACACACTGTTAAACACTGCACAACAAGACGGCAAAGTATCAGTGTATTGACAAGCATTGGGATAAATGCACCTAGTGGACTGTTGTGTTTGTATTGATTCCAGCAAATCAGGGTATAGCTGGTGCAGTCCCAATTTTAGTACTCCTCATAGGAAAGAGACTCTCAGATTGCAAAACGTCTCTCTTTGTTCTCATTATCAACTTATCTTTTCATACAGCGCATGTCTGACAGGTGGAGCCAGTGGATATGGTGCAAACTAACTTCTTATATCCACAGCCAGAGACAAAGCTAAACAAGTATAGACAGTAGGCCCAGGTACCAGTACATTAATGTGCTCTAGTTCTGCCAAATGGAAAAAAACATGATTCATTCTTATAACTAATCTCACAACAGCAATGGCGATTAACATCTTACTGCTGTCTTTGGGGATCCTTTGATTCATAAAGGGGTAAAGAGGGTGCATCAAGCAAGAAAGTAACCGTTCATGGAAATGGAAACAAAAGCATCAACTCTTATCAAGCAAAATGGTCCTATAAAGATATAGGAATGACCTCATCCTCATCATACTTTCAGTTTGTTTAACTCAGTGAGTCTAGAGCCTATAGCGCCATCTATTCGAGTTATCTTTGCAAATAACCTAACAACATTCATTCACATTAGCTCTGGTAACCGGCTAACAACAGGTGACAAATAGAGCAGGAAATAGGATGCTTCCCAGTTCTTCATTCATTAGGGCCAATTACAGTGTAGCTCGTTAATATTCTCCACCAATCAGTCCAATTACATAGAAACTTAATTGTATTCTGCAAGACTGTGATTGGTTGATTAATGGAGAGTCCCGCTGCTTTGATTCAATAGTGGCCAGTTAGGGTGCTTACCATCTGGACACACTGGGCCACATATGACCCTTGTTAACCGAGGGGATAATTAAAGAGGGACTGGAGGAGGGAGGAAGAGAGGAATACATTTATTTTCTTTTTATCTGTCTTTCTCTCCTGTTCTATTTTGATATCTTCTCTTTTATATTTTTACATTAAGTGTAACCGTGAGTTTTAGACTTATGTACTGTATCACTACTACCACTACTACCTCTATTACTATTAATCAGTTGCTTTCTTTACATCTCTGTCAGTGTTTTCTGTGTTTTTCTACTTTCAGCACTGTATGCTCCCTAATTATGAGACTTCTTGTTTGCTAGTATTACACAATATTTTAAGTCCCCGGAATGTTTACATATGTAAAAGAACCCCATATGTACTGTAGCTCGACCAACCTGTATTATGTATCTAATAACTGTGTTGGTTTTGTTTGACAGTTGAACAAATTGTCCATTAACATAGCTGACTGCAGTCCAGGAGCTCTCCCCACCACACAACAGATGGTCTATAATTTAGTATTGTGATATTTTATGGATCAAATTCAATCGTCATACACTATACGGTCCATGCATGTTCATTCACACACGCAATGACAGACACCCATCCACACAGACACCCACTCTCTAACATGCACGCACACACTTCATGGTTCAAATCTGTACAGTTGTGTTAACTGATCTCTCTGAGATACCGCCAAGCTGTTAGATAGTGACTACAGAATTTCATAGTTTGTATGAGTTGTCTCAACGGAGACATATGGACCGTGTCTTTTAGTGCTGGCATGGTTTGAAAAAAAAAACAAAAAACCCCGGCATTTTCATTGTAATGAATGGTGGAAAAAAAGGCCCTTGTTAGATTGTGGGTTAAAAATAGGTATATTTCTAACAATTCTTAGAAAATAATCATTTTAAGAGTAAAACTATTTTATGATAAGAATTAATAACCTGCCCCTCCTCTACAGCTCAATAGTACAACAAATAAAACACATTTTCCAATCCGAAAGTCATCTTCCATGTAACTTTAGTAGTTTGCTTACGCCGTCGGGATTAGTTGATGAGCACTATGATTGAGAAACTGCATGCAACACAAAAGATGCACAGTGAAAGAGCCTACACGAGTTGTGTCTTATTATTTGCAAACTACATGATAACATCACTTTTTCGTGGGTCCAGACCTGGACAAAAGGAAAAAAAGATAAATAATCATCGGTGTTTGAATTAAACATTGATTGTTTTCCAATGCTTTGACCTTATGTAGAACAACAATTTTCAAGCAGCCAAGACCATTTTGAGTACAGGATAGTTTTGTCCAGGTCTGCCCTATCTACCTCTTGTTCTTGGGCAGGTGCAGCTCACTGACGCTACGACGCTTCTTCTTTTTCCTCATGCAAAGTGGTGGAGCTTTAATGACTGGAGGGATGAGCAGGGCGTCCAATAAGAGCTGAGACGCTGCCGTCTCAGGAGGCCTAGGATTGCTCTGATAAGTTGTGCTGATCAGAAAAGATAGAGGATGATGGATGCGGGATACCAATTATGAATCATCATAAAAGGGACACAAAGAAAAAGGAGAAAAAAGATTTGAGAAGTAGTTTATTAAAAGCCTAAAGGAAGAGGTTGGAGTACACTGAATAAGCTAAATGATAGGGTTCCCTCCATTTACCTTGCCTGCACTGGACTACGGCGCTCTGTAAATGTCAGTCGCGTGGCCTGTTTTGGAGCACTGGGGGTGAGGGGAGGGGGGCAGGGGGCCGCTCTGGGCAAGAAGTCCAGAGGACTTAACAGGAGCTCTCTCCTGTTCACAGATACATACAGTAAAATGTCAGCCTCCCATAATTTTCCACCACTGACTTCCTTTTTCTATCTCTCTGCAGTAGGATTGATTTGAGGCTACAAGTATTGACAAAAATAAGGATTCGAACCAGACAATGCAATACTGGCGCCTTACGATCACAGACTAACCCACCACAACACCAAGTCCCCTTTGAATTAAGAGCTTCTTTCTGAGTACTGTTCTATCTTCAGTTTTGGTGTTCTACTTCCGAATTCACAGAACCTCAGAAGTACTGAACTAAAATTTTCCTAGCAGTGCCCAAACAATATGAGCTACTTGGTCAGGCAACTCACTCTTATTTCCTCAGAGATTTTGATCATGGCACGATTTTGGGTGCCGGATGGGCTAATTTGAGTATTTCTGACACTGTTTATCCTTGGATTTTCACACACAACAATCTCTAGAGTTTACTTAGAATGGTGCGAAAAACAGCAAATGGCCTATGAGTGGCATTTCTGTTAACAAAAACACCTTGTTGTTAAGAGAGCAGGGAAGCATCCAAAAATGCAAAAAATGTCGAACTTTGAGGCTGATGGGATGCGATAGCAGAAGAGCACACTGAGTTCCACTCCTGTCAGCCAAGAACAGACATCTGAGGCTGCAGTGGAGACAGGCTCACCAACACTGGACAGTTGGAGACTGGAAAAACAAAGCCTGGTGTGATGAGTGTTGATTTCTGCTGAGACACGCAGATGGTAAGGTCAGAATTTGACATCAACAGCATGAATCCATGGACCAAACCTGCCTTGTGTCAACAGTCCTGGCTGGTGGTGGTGGTGTAATGGTGTAGGCAATGTTTTCTTGGCACACTTTGGGCCCCTTCATACTAATTAATCATTGTCTGAAAGCCACTGCCTATCTGAGTATTGTTGCAGGCGATGTGCATCCCTTTATGGCCACAATTTACAGTCTTCTTATGGCTACTTCCAACATGATAATGCACTATGCCACAAAATCTTTTGAAACCCATGCCACAAGGAGCTGAGGCTCTTTTGAGAGTAAAGGGAAGCCCTACCCAGTATTACAATTGTCTTCCTAATAAAAGGATCAGTGATTGTATTCCTAGTAATTTCCTCACAGCCTAAATTCCTGTAAGACCTCAAGCATGTGAACATTTATCAGCACTCACTTCAAATTTGATGCCCGACCCGAAAGTAAATACTGAAAAACACTCAGACAGAAGCTCCCAGTACGGTTGATAGCGTGGTGGTTGGTTTGTGAAGTGGTGCAGCGTCTGGTTCAAATCAAAGCAGATGTTTAAATGTTAAAAAATATAGATAAATGGTCCATTTTAACAAGATTTCAGTCTTGTGTCTTGTGTTTACGTCTTCATGTCCCACTCTATGTTCACCAGACAGTTCCATTAAAGAGGTCCCCTCTTTCATAGGTAGACCCATAGATAAAAAAAATGTATCCTTCTTTATTTAAAAATGACAAAATTGTTGTCCAGTTTGAAAGTCTGCCTTAGGTAAGGTAGAGGTAGAAATCTGTGCATGAGTTAGCTTTGAGAGGCAAATCTAGACTGTTATTATGGCTCTTATGCACACGGACATACAGACACACCTACGCGCACACACACACACACACACACACACACACACACACACATACAACCACACACATACATACACCCCAATATGCAGTAAGGCGATGGCAAAAGAAAGTAGCATCAGACTGTTAGTGATATCAAAAGTCTCCAAAGAAGATAAGAAATTATGGCAGGTTGTCATTTTTCCTGATAACAATGAAAAAAAGGCTGATTTGTAGTTCTTGCAACACTTAAAAAGAAAATCGTCATAACCTTGTACCTGACTGGTTTGGAAGAGAGCACATGATGACGAGCTGACATACGAGATAGATGAGTGTTGACTAGGACTGGGGAACTGAGAAGACAAGAGAGGAAAAACTGACTGGAAGTCTGGGAAAAAAAAGTTGAAGCGATTACAGTAAATGATCAGTCACTGAAGGGTTTTTTTTTTGTGTGAAATATTAGGAGTGTGGTTTAGCACCTGTGCTGAGGTGAAAGGTGAAACTGAGTTTGCGCTGCCCTCAGAGACTCAGCAGAGGGATTATCTAATTTATGGTTGTCATCATCTTGGCCAGTAAAACAGTTAATGGAATCAAACTTATCCAAATCTTTGCTGCCATCTAGTGATGTCACAGGGGAACTGCTAAACCAATGCAAAAAAAAAAAAAGAAAGTTATTGTTCTGATTACAGTCAAAACTTCTGCTATTATATGTGCATTTTAGGGTGAAACTGTGAGTTTTCATAAAGTAATTTACCTTTCAGCAGTGACTAGTTTAAAGCTTTGTGGAGTTGGAAGAGCAACGTCTGAGGTAGATGGTCTATGGACAGGGACTGGATCAGAGGAAACCCCTGGTGCTTGGTTTTGAGCCGGTACAGGTCTGGTACCGCACGAGGAGTATACTCCAAGTGTTTGGGCAGGTAAAACACTAAAAACAGGCAAACACAATGCTGGAATCTGGGTACAAACGTGACTCGGCCCAAGAAAAGAATGAGGCATGTTGGCTGGCGAAAAGACAGCATCAGGAGAAGCGTCATTTAACTTTTGTGCATCTGCAAAGCTGTCATGATAGACGTGAGATGACGGCGTTTGGTTTAAAGCTGGTACAAGCACTGGAGCTAAGGGATAGTTCATGTTAGACAATTGCGTAGGGTGTATTTGACAAAACATGTCAACAGAATTTGAAGACGACATTGGGATGGCTACTGCTCGAAGGTTTGCTGTGGATGATATGTTGTTCTCTTGATTTTGGGTTTTAAAGACGCTGTCAGAATCGTAAATGAGGACATCTTGTGGGATTACAGTGTCCTTCTCTGCCCACTGCTGATTGGCTGATGAGCCTGCTGCCTGTGGCTGTGGTTGGTCATAGTGAGCAGATGTGGGTCGGTCCTCTGCACCATTCAGGTCGCTGATTGTTGTGAGTGAAACACCTACTTGGTCAGAAGATTGATGTACTGGAGATCTGTCACTGGCACACATCAGATAGCAGAGATAATGTTATTTGGTCCACAATGTTTATTTTTTGGTGTGTTTTTCAATTAAAAATTTAAACTGAAGGTTGAGTTTGTTTTAGTGGAATCATGTGAAGCCTGTAAAATATCAGGAAATGCACTTATGGGAAATCAGTGTTATAGTTTGCTTAAAAAGCATCGCAGATTAAACTTCTTGAGTCTGTATCATATCAAATTATTTTTTTACATTTTTCTGCACATCAAAATCGAAGAGGTCAGTTAGTTCCCGTGATTAAATTAATGGACTTTATGTGTTTTTTTCTGTTAAAAGTTATAATTGTGTTTAGGGACAGTTTAGGGTGAAAGGTGATAAGGTGAAAAAGGTGTCACAAACTTAGCTGATGATTTATACCTGACATTCCGACTGTCTGTCTCAGAGTCAGTGAGACAACTAGAAGAGGAAAGAGTGAAGGAATTGAGGAAGCAGGTGAGAAAAGAAAGAAGGACAGGGACACCAGAGAAAAGAGAAAAGGAAACAGGGAAAAACGTAATCACTTTATTTGCTACAGTATAGGATATGTTTTCAAACCCAAAACACAGAAAATTTATTTTAGCCACTAAATTTTCAAGATGTTTTCAAAATGCAACACTATTACAACCTAGAAAGAAGAAACCATCATTAAAGTTAGCAAAATCTGCAGAAAGTGAACATGGGGATGAACTACAGTAAATGTAAAGGCACTGGAGGAATATTTTACAAAGTAAGGGCCTCAAATAATTCCTTTCCATAACAAGCCTTTTATAACATTTATACAGTCACTTTGCACACCATCGAGCCTAAATAACCTGTTTACCAAAACGAGCCTTCCTTACTTGCATATACCTTATACCATACAAATGTCTTATAACATCAGTCTGGATTGTAACATCCCAGCAGCATAGCATATAAACCATCAGTTTATATATACTATGCATACATGCATGACAAGTTGAAATCTCTTCCGCTTTTTCAGATTTCACCATATTTCAGGATTCTCTGTTTATAAAATATTTCCAATGCTAGCAGATACGATAGATATAAACAAGCCATTAATTGATAGGTATGAAGTATCTTCCGTTACAGATATTCAAGTCCAAATTAACCATAAGATTATACCCAAATGTCTAATGCAGTCTAGTGCTATCTTGGGTTAATACAGAAATAGACTCCTTCCTCCAAACTACACACCTTCCGCTTATCTCATATCTATGTTACCATAGTACAGAAGACAAAGAGGGTGAAACAATAGTGTAATAATGTGGTGCATTTGTAAAGAATGGGACAAACTATTTTGTCAGTCCTTTTCTATGCATTTCTTTCTCATTTACTGTAGGCAGACCTGCAGGATGTGGTGCATGTTTTGTCTAGTTATCAGTCTCAATTTCTGTGTATCTTCTTCATGTTCTATGTTTCGAAATGAACGCAAATGAAGGATCCATAACATGGTGTATATACAGTAGGCCGACTCAAGCTGCTCCCCTTATCTTGTTACTGTGGCAACAGGTCCTATAATTGTTATATGGTATGTAATGATGTACATAAAATATTTGTGAAAATTTGTATATGCACTGTAGTCAAGACTGAAGGGGGCAGAGATGTGGATTGACGACTGTATATCTGACTGAGTATGTTCAGACAACCTATTTGAGCTTTCACGCTTGAGATTTCACACTTTTAATTGAAAACTCTGGATTCCTTGTCCTCTGCCTCTGTAACGTTGGAAAGTTATGTCACACATAAGCAAAGAATGACTAAGTTGAAAACATATTTAATTTGCCTAAGTTATTTCCCACTTCATTCTAACAAACCACTTCAATGTTTTGGTGTCTATGAGTATGAAGATACAGTCTTCTCAGTTAAATCAGAGATTGATTTCAGTTATACACAAAATGTAGCATACAAATGCACTTTAATGTAAGTCAAAATGTATGTTTAATGAGGTGAAAGTAGATACACACTCATAAAGGTGTGTATTTAGACATCTATACCTTTGGGATTGGAATCAGTGGAGTGGGCCCAGCACGTAAGCGACAGTTAAATAAAGGTCTGAATGAGGCTGGCAAAGTGCAGGCACATAACATATTAAGTAACAGTGAATAACAACTCCACACACACGCACACACATACACAGACACACACACACACACACACACACACACACACACACACACACACACACACACTGCAACAGTTGCTTTGCGAGCTCTCACTGCAGTATTCTTTCCTTTACTTCCTATATTTCCTTTAGTCCACAAGGTTGTATCCCTGTAACAGTCCAATGAATTAACAACTATCTACAGCAGTCAAACTAATATAGTGTACACATACACAGGTAGACACAAACAGAAACACGCAGTCTACTGGACATTGAGGGCGCGAGCTGACACTCCATGGTGCCAGTCTCTCAGCTCGTTGTACTTAGGGCCAATCACCAACCGAGTGGTGGTCTTGTTCACTCTGCCATCCAGGTCACAAGAGTAAGAGGAGAGAAAAAGGAGAGAAAAACACCAAAAGAGAAAGAAAAGAAGGATTTAGGAAACAAAGTTGCCCTGCAATCTTTGATGATACACACTGTAAGCCAAGCCACAAGGAAGGCTTACGGACACAGAAGCAGCTGATACGACAAACTAAAAGCTGATGATACACAGAGAATATTCAGATGTAGTGGATTTGGGCAGAATTGTTGTCATCATCAGAAGAGAAAATGACAGAATCAATCTTAAGAAAAGAACAAATTGAGCTGTAATGATTAGAAAACATCACCTTTCATCTCCAGTTTCCAAAGAGTCCATTTTCATTCTGTCAAAATGTTGCCCATGAAATATGGTCAGTATGGACTGAAATTATGAAATGGTTTATCTATGAGGCCACACACACACACACACGCACAGACAACTGGAATGTCTGCATGTTAACATGAGCAATCACAGACACACAGGGATCACATGTATTGCCACAAACCGCCGAGAGGAATGGACAGCCAATGGATCACGACCACAATCGAGCCATGTAACATCACGGTCACAGGTTAAACAACATGCAGCACTGCAATGCTGTTACATCCACACAAAAAAATGCAGACACAACCATGGCGAGCACACAAACCACCACATAATGCTACACTTTGATTAGAAAGCACAGATGGAGACACTTTAAGTGACTAGTATGGTGATATTTAAAATCTGAGAGATTTCCACATTCTGAGAGAGCAATTTAATCAAAATTGCTTTCTAATCTTTTGGAGCTACTGAGAATTAAAATACTGTACATAGCACAAGTTGGCTTTTGACTTAATGGATCAAATGTGATCCTTCCTTTGGTGTCTAGACAGGAAGGGCCCATATAGCATCAATACATTAGCCCGAACTGTGCCACAGAGATTCCGAGTCAGATTTACTGTTGCTGCATGGATGTGGACTTAACAGTTCAAGTTAAAATCACACAACTGAACAAGTTAAACGAAATAATCATGAAAAGAAAAATCAACAGTAAAGATGAGAATAGTTATTCTTGCTCCAAAAATACAATTACAAATAGGGAGACTGAAGTTATTAAAACTACAATCTCCAAGTCAGCATTTTCACTGGCATGCACTTACTTTGTCTTCTTGGATTTGTCAGCGTCTTCATTGTGAGCTGCAAGGGAAAGAAAGAACACATTAATGAGTGCACTCTCAAATATAATGTGACTCAATCTTCAACAAAAAGGCTTTGTTTGCTTCATAAATAAATTATATGTTAAACAGTAAGCATCATGATTTTAATATGTGTCCTCTTTGTATGAAGGATCCACTGTAATCAGGTGTGTTTGGTAGCTCAGGTGCACTAAAAACAGTCCATGTTATAACTCTGCGAAGATAGTCACTGTGTGTACATCAGTCAGTCAGTAATGTACCATGCTCGGTGCCAGTGATCTGAGCCAGAATCTTGAAGGATCTGGACTGGGTGGTGCCAGTGCGCGGGCGCCAGTCCTCCGTGTCCTCCATTATGCGCTTCCTGCTGGCATCAGCATGAGTGGGCACATGGTAAAAATGGATGTCTGTGTCCACAATGTGTCTCCTGGGAACTCTGGAGGAACGGGGTAGAAAAGGATGTATCACGTCGGCAAAAGGCGCTTTTACTCATTGCCTCGAAAATCTCGATCAAAGTAAGTAGATGAAAAATGATGAAATTTCCTCTGCATTATTACAAATTATTACAGTGAAAGATATCATTTCTAATTTCAAAGGAACCCATAAGACATTTCATACTACTACTTTCAGTACCGTAAGTAAGTCATAAGTAGGTAAAGTCATGTGAGGTAAAATCATGTCTAGTTTTCTTTCAGATTTCTTTCAACAAATAAATTAAAAGTCATATTTCATTTACACGATTTTTTACTAAGTCAGAGGAACTGGATTAAACTGTTAGATGGATACAGGTTACATGAGAAGGCAAGGTGACACACTAACAATAATATCCTAGCAATTAGGCTTATTAGAAAGGAACTTGGGTGAAAAAATAAGGCCACACTCTCAGATGTATTTGGTATGCTAGATCTATACCAATCCGATACCTTGGTGGCTGAGGTTTTCTTGAAAACCAATGAAAGACAAAAAAGGGGAGAAGAAAACAGTGCAAAATAAACGCAGGGAAATATTAAACTGCAATATTCAGAATAGTCATAAAGACACCGTAGAATTATGAGAAAAGACTTACTTCAAAATACTTTGAGGTCCACTAAGGGTTTAAGTACAGAGAGAAGACATGGTTGAGATAGAAGTATGAATCATTAACTTTTAAAGAATTAATAAAAGGAAACAATGACAATTGAAAATGAGTAGAAAACTGATGGAGGAAATTAGAAAAAAGGAACTAAAAATGCATGCACATCACAGAGCAAAATATGAGGAAAGGTAATTTATCAAAAGGAGTGCTATTTCCAACCACATGGTGGTGGTGTTGACCTGTCTTGTCCTGTCATTTGGACAGTCTGGGATGTGATTATTCAAATGGTACCGAAAAACATGCTCTTTTGTTTTGATGAGTGTGCAGAATAATTATGTGTGATTTGTGTTTGAATTAATGCATGAACAGCAAAATATGTGTGGAGCTACAATCTTTCTTGGCAACAGGGTTGCTGACAGGCCTGTTACAAATTGGCTGTCAGTAAATTAACTGTAGAACAAATACACACTCATTCACACAAAGGCAAGAGAGATGTTTTTGGCACTGCTGTCAATAAATCACCTATAAATACACAGTCCCACCAACATGCTCACCTAGCACATTGAATAGAATAATTTATGAGTGTCTCTCAACACATTCTTGTCCCAGCAGCTATGTGGGTGTGGGAGTGTTGACAGCTCTGTGTGAGTATGGTCACACACTTACAGTTACAGTGTCTCACAGTATGGTCTGTGTGTATGTGAGTCTCTATGAGGGTATGTATTTGTGTGCCACTCAAACAATATCAGAATTAATGATTTACATTTGAGGTAAAAATATACTGAGGCATTAGATTCATTTTAATAAGTTGAATGAATGTCTGCTACAATGCTGCAATTCTTGCATAATGTATAGATGAATTTAAGCAAATTAATGATTATAACAATTATTATTGTTAATCCTTATGTAATTTGCCGATATATAAAATGTTTTTTTTACAAAAAGCTATTTATTTCTGCAGTAACTCTATAATCAAATGCATGCAGATGCCATCATACAGTATTCACACAAAGATATACAAAAAAATTGGTAAAAAGGAAAACAGTCACACGTTCATAATTAGACATGCTTCAGAGACTAACTTTGTGACCAGAGGAGGTGCTGCAGTCTGCAAAGCAGAGAAACAAGGATTGAAATGAAGAGAGAAAGATAGAGAACACCGACACACACAAGTCCAAATTATTGCCATTTTTTTCAAAAATCCCCTCTGAAACGAACCACACAGCACATTTATAGCATGCAGACAAGCAAGTGGGATGCTAGGATGGACACACATGCTTTTTCATAGTGTCAGTCTGTATGCATCTGCATATGCAGCAGGATAGACAAAGAGATTTACTAATACTGGAAAAAATACCTGCAGTTAAGTATATAGAGCAATTAAGATATGGGAATTTGGAGAGTAATTCTCAAATACGTTATTACACAAGGAATGTGCTTTATCAAAACAAGAATCTGAATAATTATATAGACTACTATTGATGACAATGCCTTTGCAAAAATACACGTTACTGTATATTAATCATCAGTGAGAGTGAATCAGTACGTTGACCTCTTCTGTAGATGACCAAAATAGCAATTGTAATAGTTGAACAGTCTATCATATGGAATATGAGCAAACAGAAAGAAAAAAGCCGAACAGAATGTTCAGGGAAAAAAAATGCTATGTGGAAAAAATTAGTCAAAACTTTACAAAACCATACATATCTAAAGATCAAGATTTAATAAAGTAGTCTGTATTACTGAATTTGTTATTAAATGTCATCCCTGATACTTGCAGAAGGCTATGTACCCGACTCAAATTCAGCTTGGGTGTCTGTATGTGTGTGCACAACTCCCTGGCGTAAGATTATATTGTGCAGATCACTGGTGCCTATGAGTCAGAAAAGGAGTATATTCCGTCCATTTGATATCCTGAGTGAAAGAGATCAAAAACGTCCAAGTTTTAAGATTAATCACTAAGAGAATGAATGAAAATTTGAAGAAAAGTGGCTGGATGATGGTGCGTTAGTCTGTGAAGACAGACAGCGGATGTGTAAATCTACTTGGATTCAAGGCTGAATCCTTCACCGACCGATTTTCTAGAAGAGCATAGAGCGTGCCACACAGCTCCAGTTACCAATGCTGGCTATATATACCAAGCTTAGCTATAGCATCATAGAACAGTTATAATCACTATGCCTCTGGAGAGACAGGGGTTGGGATTGTGACAAAAACTGAGGGGGGGGGGCGTGATGGTGGGAATTATGTTGAGAAAGACAGGAACAAGCAGCTGGGGTGTGGAGAATGGCAGGGCAAAAATTAAACATGATGAATAAACAGATATATTGAAATAAGAGGAGGAGAGACGTAGGCGAAGAGGACGACCGTAATAGACAAAGATGGGTTTTCATTCTCCTCAAATGATAGGGACAAATAATATTGATATAATGTGGTTCTTTCCTCAGACGTCACACTGAGATTCAAAGTTGAGGTCCATAGTGGACAGGTCCATTTCCACTTTGAAAAGCAAAGAGGTTTCTTTTTTAGAATATCCTGATTCAATGATTCAGGATAAAAAACAAGGTAAAGAAATGACAGGGATATACTCACAGCCACAAGTGAATGGGAGAGTGAATGTGTTTCAGTAGGTTAACCATATAACCATCACACCAGGGATATTTTAGTTTTCTCTGCATGTTTCTAATTATTTTAGCTCTACATCCTTTTTTAAAGTTTTACATAAGCTACGTGTTAAAATCCTAAATTTAAGGATTTTAACCACGAACAACTTCAGGTTATGTTTTACAGTATGTTCCATTATTTTAACAGTTTTCCATAAGCTGATTTTAAGTCCATCAGTTCACCAGTTTTCCATCATAACAAAAAAGCTACTAAATGTCTTTCAGTTAATTTTCTCTTTCTGAGTTGCTGCAGTAAATAAATGGTAAAAAAACCCCATTTTGGTTTGCTTACATATCAGTGTCTCTTTGTTTTTTTTTTTTTAATGTCAACCAAACCAGCTCCACATTGCTAAATTGAAACGGTCACGTTTCAAGTCTAAAATAAACAAGACTCCCAAACTAAGGCATCATAATGAGGCTTTGCTTATTAACCTAAACCATGGATTACAAAACTCTGTTTAGAATATTCTGCTTTGTTTTTAAATGTTTTTTTCCTCTAAACAAAACACCGACAGACATTTGCGTCTGATTTAATGATGTGAAAGCTCTGACAAGATTTCAGAATTTTAAGTTGGAGTCTGGCAAGCCTGATCAGGGGCTGCATGTAATAAACATTTTTCAGTCAGGAACAAAAACTTTGAAATAGGCTTGGCCAACACCATGTTTGTAAATCATGACAGAAGTGGATTTTTTTGTAACCATATACTTGTCTTATTCAAACAGAAACTAAGTGCAGACTTCAAAAATTAACACTGGTGCCATAAACTTTCATCTCAATGTCTCTCAACTACATGTTTGGCTACTGCGAATATTGTTATTTTAAAAAATGCCTTTTATTATTCCTAAAATTGTATAAACTGGTGAGGAAATAATCAGAAGACAGTAGAAGTAAATTAAAAATAAAAAAAGCAGATGTTTAACAGGTCAATAATATATCCCATTTGACAGCTTGAAGAAAACCCAAACAGAGAAAGTTGGAGAAGAACCAAGAATCGATTCGTTTGATTGGCTGGAGAGACCGCCACTCACCCATTAAACTCCAGTGGCAAGGCTCCACCCTGACTCTCCAACAGGCCCCGCCTCTGCCCCATGGCCACCTCACAGGCGTTCTCAGTGGAGTATAGGTTGATTGGTGTGTTATACACTGACGGCTGAGGTGGAACGAGGACAGGGGGGGAGGAGGAGGAAGAGGATGGGTAAGAGACAGGAGGTGGAGGAGGAGGACTGGTGAGGGAGGAGGCAGGAGTGAAGGCAGAGGATGGGGATGGGATGAAGGCAGCAAATGGTGACTGTGACGGAGGGTATTCGATCTCTGATCCGCAGCCCCCATAAGGTCTAGGGGCCTTATTGTAGGGGACGGTGGAAGGACTGGAAGAGTGAGGGTGGGGATGGGCTGGAGGAGGGGGGTGGGTTAGGGCCACTGGTTTTATGATGTCTGATCTGTTGTCCTACCGGCATGAGGGAAGAGCATGCAAATACACACACACAAAAAAAAAATCACATCACAGCACACACTATACCGATGACTCCCAGGTTATAACGTATGGGTATTTGTTTTCGTGGTGGTTTTCATGCAACAAAAAGTCTGTAGGGCTACATTTCAGAAGGGTGTAATATCATAGAAAAGTGTTCAAAGCGTTTAGAAAATGATACCCCAGGTGAACGACTTTTTCATACACTTTGTACTGAATCATCCAATAAACTCAATAACTTTCACACAATGAGTATCTTTTTCCTATTCAACACAGTGACTCCATACGATACAATTTTTGGAATAATAATAAAATGTTTATATTATCATATCTAATTGTATCCAGGCAGAATCTCATTCTTTACCTGGTGTACAGTGCCTTAAATAACCAGTAATATTCTATCAGTGCCTTGTATCTATAAATGGATATGCCGTGCACTCAAGTCTAGATAATTTCCTTATTTCAGTCACATGCTGTGTTACAGTACCTTTGGTGCCACAGGAGGAGGGTTGGCAACTTTGGAGAGCCTGTAAGATGGGAGGAGGAAAGGAGAGAGAGAGTTTATGAGTTATGATTGCACAACCGCAATTCTTTTTCTCCTCAATATTTCCTTTGAAAAATGTCTGGTTTTGATATCTGAATATTCATACTTATTATAGATTTAAGTGACTGTTAGCCAACACTGTGCCAGTAAAAGTACGCAAACTCCTCAAAAGTGTTCGCTGATATTTATACTACCTTTCAAAACTGCTAACACTTTGCAGTAAAAATTCAGATCTTACCGAGGTCAAGAGAAACTGTGTTTACGGTGAATTACAACTAAACTCGAGCTCTCGGCAGAGAGACCAACATGAAGAGGTTTCTGTCATCAGCTATGACAGAATCCAAAAGAGTTTTACTCCGTCTGTGTGTCGGACTATGAAACTTGAGTTGCTGGAGCTGAAAACTGTGGGCTCTTTCAGTGTATGTGTTCTTTTGAAGCCAGCTGCTTTTAGTATAAAAGGTCAGTCTGATACTCTCGTGTTAGATACTCTTGATGCCACTTTGAGCCATGAGCTCCCCAAAAGGTCATCTATGGAATATGGCTGTAACCACCCACACTCTTAAATGTACTCAGTGATCTCGGCTTAACACTTTATCCTAGTATTAATTTTATTGAGATAATATTTCTGCTTTCTACAGAAGTGCATCTAGTTGACAAGCATGATGTAAGATGATAGCTCATTATAGATGCTAAAATAACTGAAACAATTCATTTACAACAGTAGAGAATTGTACTCTCAAGTTAAGTGTTCAAAAGGGTGAATTTCACAATAGTACAAAGTTGCACACATGCAACATGAATGCACCTCACAAGGTTGTTCAGTGCGTCACAACTTTTTAGGATGATATAAAGGGAAAAATACGAGTTACCACAAATTAAAGGTTAAGTATACTTTTCAGTAACTGAAGACATGTCAATGTCAGCAGCCCCGCATTCCTTTTAGAGCAGCAATTCTAGAAACTTCCTCAGGGAGGTTCATGTCCTTCCCCTCTGTAAATTTGAACCGATAGTAGCTAGAAACACATCAGTCCAAAGATACAGCTACTCACACCCTTGTACTTTCACTCTCTGTCTCTTGTTCCCCGGTAGTTTTGGTTTGCCAACAGTGTGTGTCGTTTTTCTTCATGAGATGTGAGCATTTGCAATGATGTTAACACCTGGAGGAAAAATGGAGTCGTGCCATAAGATTATGATAGAAATGTATATATATTTTTTTTTTAAAAACTCTACAAATCCCCTTACTTGCCACAATAACAGTTTAGAGAGACAATCTTAGTCCTATTTTGAGATGTCACAAAACAGCTTTCATCATGTCAGTGAATTTCATATATACATCATTCTCTGAGAGAAGGTGCATGGTGTACTTCCCATGTCCAGGTACAGTGGGGGGGCAATAATGAATAGATCTGAGCTAAATACTTGAAGGGCTTTTCGGCCCTGAAGTGAGCCTCCCAGACTTTATCAATAAGCTACTATATGGATGAGATATCGATGTTTAAAAAAAGACTGACTTCTTTATGATTTGAAAATTGTAGTGAGAGGGTGTGATCTGTATGCTGCCTTAACAAAAGGTGTCTCTTGAAGACTCAAGCTAAAGGAAATGACCACCCTGAGCAACTGCTAAGGTGTGAGGGAATCCCTGACATCACATGAGACAATACACCTCACCGTTTTTTTGTCCTTGTGAGACTATGTCAGCAGTATGCCTGCCCTGTGAATTTCCATGGAAACACTATTGGAAATAGTCCAACAGGTCAACAAGTATCCGGTCAGCGCAACAAGTGTTCATTGACATCAAGGCTAATCTAAGGGCAGCCATGATCTCACTTGCGCAACCAATGGCATGAAATGAGGCAGATGGCGTAGGAAGGAGAACACCAGGCAATCGAGCAGGTATTTCAGATATGTCACTGTCATCCCTGCATGCTGTAGCCTTGATTACACTGCAGCTATAACTGGAAACACCAACTTGGAAATGTGTTGGGGTCATATGGTAAGAGGCCTGCTGGAAAGAGAATGAGAAACAGAGCCTAATTTAATTCAGAGGCTTTGAAACCTTTTCTCTTGTGATTTATATCGTCAAAGGTAATTTTAGACTTTCAAAACAAGCAAACTCCTGTTTTATCAGGACACATTGTTACCGGGAACTGACATGACCTTGGGAAAACTCACGAGAGATGTGACTATCCAGGTTGATCTTGCTCGTAAGTAGCTGTCGGTGTGAACTTAGCCTTAGAGAAAATGTTTTGAAAATGTGTTTATGCTGCAATGGATGTATACTACACAGACAATACAATACCAAAATGAAGAAATGCGATTTTGTTTTCATTTTGGAAACTGCAAAAGCCAAAATAGAAAAATGTGCCATCCGTTGTCACTTATATCAGAGGAACAACAAGGCCTTACACCATATCAGACACTTTGCCACAGGAATGTTTCTCCATAACTCAAATGTGTGAGGGTCAGAGAGTAAGTGGAAGCAATAAAGACACTGACAGCGTGGCAGTGACAAACATGACATTTCATATGTCTACCTCCTGAACAGCAGATGGAAAAGTTTAATGGGCCATAAATGTATGTGTGTGTTCTTCTCACTGTGGAGACCCACCAGCAGTTTAATTTCATAGTCTATGAGCATCTGCTATAAAACATGTGTCTGTTCCATGTTAACTGTCAGGCTCTACGGGTCCGTGTTTTGTGTAATGTGTTTCATGTTTGTTGAAGTTCTGTATTATATAATACAGCAACTCATCTGTTACTGTAACTGTGATTCTGTGCCCCCCCCCCGCAATTGTGTGCAGTGAAAGCAATTTTGGTTTTGCTTTGATACCTTTCCACAGCCGAGTGCATGCTCTTCTTACGTAGCACGTAAACATATTTCCTAATTTGATTAGTCCAAAAAGAATTTCTGTTAACATTTATTCTACTTCTCTGAATATTGTTCATCGTGGCATGCATGTACGTTAACTTTTTAAATGTTTTTTCTTTGCATGGTCTGATTTTCTATGTATTCGTTATTACCTTTATGCTGCTTTGAGTCTCTTTACAGGTTTTCCTACATTTACAAATCAAATTGACCTGCCGTCAAGAGGATGATGCCATTTTTTTCTTCATCTCCTCTAAAACCACCGTGCCCTTGCGGCTGTTCTGTGTTCTTGGTTGTGCATTTGTGTTTAATCTCTCTGGTCTATTCTTACTCGAGTGAGATCACTGACCGATGTTTCCAGGGCTGCGCCCTGACATGCCATTAGCTTAACCAGCAAGCAACCAGCCACACTGAATCAATAAGAGATTGTTGCCTGTGTGGGTGTGCATGTGGTCAAGAAGCAGGAGTGGTTTTGGTGGCGGTGACACTGGGATCTGTTAGCAACACCAGTGGAGGCTGAACACACACTCTCTGCGACACAAGCACAAATATAGGCAAAGATACACAAACAGGCACACACGGCCAAGCTATGTATGTCGGCAGGAATTTTACAGTTGGAGGTGATTCTGACACACACTGGGTGTATACAAACGCAAACACATAAATATACACACCCTACATACATGCATGCATACATGCACTAATAATTATATTTCAGCATTAAGCAGGAATTTAATGAAATGTGCTGCCATTTGATTGACATAATTGTTAAAGAGAGTGAACAAGCAAAGGCCAGTTAACATGCGGATAAAACCACAAATATATTGTGTGTCCAGTTCTATTTTCAGATTGACCGCACCTTGGAAATTTCTAAATGTTCTACGTGTTAAAAACCTGAACTTGAGTGGCCAAGTTGAGGATGGTTTGGTTTGCTTTAACAAAACTGTACTGTGGTCCTGTTCAACTCAAATCTAGTCTGTTTTTTATGAGCCACTATTTTATCTTAGATTTGCAACTAATTTGTTCTGGTGAGACATTTTTGGCATCTCATGCATGTTTTTGTGGTAACTTTAAGTCTTCCTGCCAAAGACTGAAGGGAATGATCTTATCCAACTGAAATCAAGGCACTTTAAGTCAATATTGAACAAATCAATAAAACATTTGAAAAATCAAGTGCTCCTGATATTGGTCATTATTCAAATAATCTAAATTCTCTGTTTTGAATTTCTTTCCTCTTTTTTTTCCTTTCCGCACTTTAAATGTAACTAGGAAGCCGACAACAGCATAAGGGAAAAAAAAACACAAAAACAAAAAAAACATTTGTCTTTTCATTCTCACGGGACCCAGCACCAAATCTGAATACGAAATACATGATTCATGGAGAACAAGACGTTTCCTCCACTTCATCTGTAAATGAGGAGCGTAGCAGTTTGCTAATTTATGTAAAAGCACAACTGTGCCCCTGGGCCATTAACCGAATGCATGGCTATAACTTTGTTTTTTCAGTCCTAACTAAAAAAATCTTTACACTTGACTGTCATTTCGGTCCATTTTTCCCTGCTCACCTCTCTTTCTCTTTTTATTCCATCTTTGCACCTTTCCATTCTTCTCGGTTCTATTTTAATTATCGTGCTCTCCTCCACTTACTTACTCTCTCCTGCCTCATGCAGTTTTACCTTCCCTTGAAATGAGGTCACCCTTTTCAAACAAAAGTGATAATGATTAATAAAACAAAGCCCTCTGAAATGTATGCAGTCGTCATTCTTGAAGGAAGGAGACGAATGCTCAGAGCACTTCTGTATTTATTTCTTTTTCTGTGCCTTATTAGGAAAAAGTGAAAAGAGTGGGCTGGTTTGGTTTCAGGCGTTTTTTTCAGTTTTACCTTAAACTGAAGCAGACAGACCTGCGTGACCAGGAGAAAATGCCAGGGCACCACTAAGCACAAAGTGACTCGTTGCCACGTGTTGTTAAGCATTTGTATGAGTGAGTTTGTGTGTGCGTGTGTGTGTGCGTGTGTATGTGTGTGTGTGTGTGTGTGTGCGTGTGTGTATGTGTGTGTAGGGGTATGGTTCAGAGAGCCAATGTAGGTATGAGAAATATAGACATGTATGACCACATATTCATAAGTGAACAAAAACTATAACTCCAGATTTCACCAATATCCCATTGTTGGTATGATTAAATCCGAAAACACCTCTCTTCCAATTGCAAGACCAGTTTGTGGGTTTATCTAGACATGGCCTTTAAATAGATCTGGAAACTGAGTCTGTCTGTCTTTATCAGTCCTCACATTAGGCCAGACCAGAGGAGACAGGGGTCACCCACAGATCACAAGTACTGTAGGTCTGTGTTTAGTGTATGTGTGTGAGCTCCATATCCATGTCTATTTATCTTTGTGTTTGTGTGCACGCGCTCGTGTGATCTTCCCTTTTCCTTATCCACTAGCTCCCACCACTATCTCTGCAGAGGCTTCGACAGGCCTTTCAGCCGAGTATGACATCACACGAGATCCTAAAAGAAACGTTGACACTGACCAAAGCAAGGGAACAAAATATGTTAGAACTTCTGTGGTTTCACTACAAAAACATTACTCAGTAAAAAAAACTTTAAAAAAAAACTTGCATTAGAGTGTCTGAACAAACACAGTCACAGACAGAACAAAAATGTAGTTGAATTTCCATTGTTAAATTTCAGCGACTGTTTTCACGATTTGGTTTCCATCAGTTTTTCTCATTCAAGAAGACTCCCACATAATGTTGCTCATGTTTTAAATGAGAGTTTATGTTTTATAGCTTACTGTATTTGAGAGTACAAATCCACTGTGGCTTAGATGAAAAGTCATCGTCTGTTCATCTGATGGAAAAAAAACGTTAGCATTTAACACAGATCTGACCTGACCTGAAGCCCAGCTACTTCATGTTCAGGTCAATATCCCTTACTGTATCTTACCCTACTGTGTCGATAAAGACACATTTTATTTTACCCTTAACATGAAAGTCTTTCGGTGTAATTAGATTACGATTGTACAGAATGTCCTTCTACATACTGCGGGTTACCGCAGAAGAGGGTAATGAACTGACAGAAAATGCCTAAACATATTACAACCATGCATCCTGTGGTAATGTAGCAACAAACAAGCACATTTTATAGGAGCTCACTCTAACAAAAACACGCAGCAGTAGACCGGTACCCTAAGGAGTCTTAAAAGCAGGCCATGAGAGGAAACAGACACAAAAAGTTAAACCCCACCAGGGTAGGAGAAAGGAGGTAGTGTTTCTAGGGGCCTGCAGAGCAACAGCCCTGCATCAAATCCCCAATAGATCAAAGGAGCAGGGGGATCGGTGCCTCTAGGTAATACTCACCACTCCCAAGTGAGAGGAAGGATGGATTCCCTTACTGTAGCTAACTTATCTTAACTAAATAAAAGGTATAAAATACAAATAACTGGAGGAGAATAGAATACGTGTGTGAATAACAATGTAAAAATAAAAACAAAAGAACTGATGAATGGTAGTTAGAACATAGTGCTGCTATTCATATTTTACTGAGTTTTGGACAATGGAAGGCATGAAGTCCATTGAACAGTAAATAACAGGGATGGAGAAAAGATACATTTGGGATAAGAAGTTGTAAAACTTTATATACTGTATGGAATTTTTTACAGCATCAAAACGGAAGAATTATTGTTGTTACATATACATCCAGTGGCACACCAAACCTCATATAATTTCGGGTAGTAAAACTGAAGAACAGTCTAGGTACTGTTAGAGTGTGTAGTTCTTCTTAGATGTTCGCCAAAGATCATAAAAGTAATTTTATGTAACATTACATTCATGCAAATATATATCTTTTAAGAGCATAGGCAGATGTTTTCTTTTTCCATGAAACTGTAATGCAACTGTTTGGACTAACGGTAGTGTCTATCGGAGTATGTCAGTCTCATTGCCTGCGCTGTCTCTGGAGTCGAGGGGCAGTAAAACAGTAGATGGGAGGACTGGAGTCCAGTGTTGCCTTCTGAAATCTAATTTAACCTCCTAAAATTTTGTTTAACTGCAGACTGACCATGTTATTAAAAATTGTACATATAAAAAAAGGAGCTCACATGAAGGCGAGAGACATACAGACACAGAGACAGCCAAACGTTTGATGACGCTCAGTCACACACAAATAGCAAAACACAAATACACCTACATTTCCACAGTATTTTTCTCCCTACACACCCAAGCCCGCAGGTTTAAAGAACTTTTTCTGATTGTTAATGATTCATAACCTGATTATGTTTTGTCATACCTCTTTGCTCACTTCATGGCAACTCCCACACTCAGCATTGCCATCATCGCTTCAAAGATTTAAAGTGTAACTGAATGACCTAATGAGTCCATGGACTGTAACTGGAGTGTAGCCAGCCCTTTTGGCGCAATACATAATAGACATTACCGCACTGCAGCCACACATACTGTATATGGGAATCACAAAAGTGAGCTTTTTTACTCATTGCTATGGATTGATTAAACACACTATGACAATCTTGACTAGAACCATAAAACTCGAGGAGCAGAGAAACACCAGACAGATCCTCAAAGCGAATCTTGATTCATAAAAGTCATGTCGGTGCCGTCAGACTTTTTTAAACTGCACAACAACAAAGGTTAAACCCAACACAGCCAAAGCCCTGGTGTGATTTCACTAGACTGAGATGAAGATTGCATTGTTTCAATTATGAGTCTTGGAAAAGAGGAGTTTAGGAATCACAGTACTCAGTACATGCTGGGGCTCTGAAAGGGAAATCAGTGGTACTGAGGGGCCCAAACTGGGTGACGGAGGGGGCCCAAATGGGATGAATTAAAGCAGAGATTCACCATAAAGGGCCTTTAGCTCTTTAAGATATATCCAGGCCTGAACAATGGTTTCAAATTTTTTTCTTATCCACTTACTACATCAGCCCTGTGTGTATATAGCAGAAGAATAAACAGTGGAATACTGAAAGCTACAAATCTGCCTAAAATGTATAATTAATTTAAAGAGAAAGGAGAAAAAAAAAGTTCCATTTCTTACAATTTCAGTCCTGTCTATTTTACAGCTTATTTTTTTTCTCTCTGGCAACTCATTTATTTTTTGAAGGTAGCAACTACAGAAAAAACACAGTACATCACAAGGAAGAAAGGAAGAAAGGGTAAAGAGACAGCACTCCAGCTGGGTCCAGCACACAGCGCTGAGACAGCCTGCCCATCAAGATGATCCACAGCTGGACCAGGAAGTGTTTTTCGTATTCAACATCTGGCCTTAGGTCTGTTGAGAAGGTTATGGATATCAATGTGCGTCAGTACCACTCACACAGAGTCACTCACATAGATGCATGATTTGTCTAGCTTACTTTTAATTCCTTTTTTTTTTTTTTCATCTTGTTCTTGATTCGCTGTCCAACTTTCTGTTTCTGTTTACCTGACCCATTTCTTGCTTTCTTTCTCTCTCTGACTCTTTTCACTAACACACACAAACACACGCGCACTCACACACACACACACACACACACACACACACACACAAACACTGACCTCCAGATGTTCTCCGAGTGGCACTGAGTCAGATGCCTCAGAAACCTATGTGACAGTGATACAACAGTGTTCATAAAACGATCCTGGCTCTTCTATTGAACAAATGCCTGAAGTTATGGAATTCCTTCAGCTTCTTTTTTCCACTATAAAACCATTGCATTTTCAACAGATGAGCATGAGGGAAGATGGTGGAAATGGAGGAAAAAAGTAAGTGAAGGATGAGAGGGGGACAAGGTGCACAAAAAAGTACTCACAAGGTACAAACTAAACATTCCCCTTAGGATCACACACTCTGCCTAAGTTGAACATGGTGTCATCTGATTATGTAATGAAAACAGGGCAGAAATAAATACACAGTGAGTCACTTGACTGAATTTAAACATATCCCAGCCGAACTGAACTGATAACACAGTAGACTTAAAGCTTAATGTGAGAACTAAAAGAGAAGATAGCAAATCTCAAAGTGTATTGTGTTTCAAAACATGTTGATTACAATTTATTATAGTCATTTTTAACTACCCTTAGAAGTTTATTTTATTTGGAACAACATTGCTGACTGTACAGTTGGTATTCTGACTGCGCCTTGCGCCCTGAAACTCACTTATGGTAATTACTCAGCACTTATGAAATGTAGCTTCTTATTTTCTCTCTTCTAATCAGTCCATATGATTCTTCACACTCTTCCAGCTGCCCATTTGGGTATCATTCAGCAGTGCTGGCTGGCCTTAAGACGAGTGCATTTGGCTTGCTGTAAAATATACTTGGCAAATAGCAGAGAAGAATTAAAAATGCAGAGACAGATGATCTTGACACAGTGTTCTTGGCCTCAGAATATATATGGGCTACCTTCACAGACCCCTAGTGTTCTTGGGATTTGTATTTTCTTTGGCAAAAACAACAGACTAGCAGAAGACAGACAGAGACAGGTGTGTCTAGCTATAGCTGCATTCTCTTGGTATTAGGATATTACTGGAGAATAGTACAAGCCTCGCCAGAGATGATGGGCATCAGTTTTAGATGATCTTTGGCAAATACTACAGACCAGTGAAAGACAGAGACAGGTGAGCCCAGTTTAGTACTTCTGGCTCAGGAACATCTTTAGCAAATATCAGAGCGGAGTAAGTGGCAATGGCAGCTGCAGAGAGTGTCTGTTAGTACAGAGGATTTTCATAGAGCCATGAATTTCTGCAGCTGCAGTACAAGTCTTAAAAATTCTATTATTTTTTTCCTTTTACGCGCATATTGGCACAAAATCCTACAAACTCCCTTATGTAGATTAGAAATTGAGTTTAAATATATATACTGTACTTCTTGGCCTCTAGTCTGACAGTGGTGTGATCCCTGATCTGCAGTGTAAACAACAATATTGATGGTAAAGCCAGTGCCAACAACCTGAGAAGGTGGAGAAACAGAGAATAAAAATGGCATGCCAACCATAAACTGTAAGCTACTGATATCATGGGCATTCATTTGAGCTCCAGGGTTGATATCATTTTAGGAATAGGAACAGAAGCACCCTGGTGGCTTAGGGGTTTAGGTGCAGACCATGAACCAGAACATCCCAGTTTTGCATCTGGTCCTGAGACTTTTGCATGTCATTCCCATCTCTCTCTCTCTCCATTACCACCTGAGTTAAAATACAACACTTTAGATATATAGCAAATATGGTAATGGAAAATGGCATTAGTTTTCTGCCTTCAAAAAATGGGAGCTACAATTTAAAATCGGGGGATTCTTAATTTTTTTTTTTTTAACAGATCTCTTTTTGGATCACTGTGGTGAACATTTAATTTTACTTACAACCATGTGCCCCTTTAAAGAGAGCTGCTAGTCTTTGCTCTGAAACATTTCATCAAGCCAAATGGTTTTCAGTGTAGTTGAATTAACACAGGTATTTTTGTAAAGGCATGGTCTCTCTGTTTTTTGTAAATAGGGATTTCAATTATCTCTCCATCAAAACCAGGCTTCTCTAAACATGCTGTTCTTGTTACATGAAGGCTTGTTCCAAGTAAACACACTGTACTGGGTTTCATTACAAAAGGTAAGCTAAAAACAGGCAATAGATCATCTGATTAAAGTAAGTCTTACCTACAAACAGGTAACTGACCAATACTTCCTATACATCAAATGACCAATGATGTAATTTATACTTTCAAATAATTCTGATAGAAATAAGAGGCCAATTAGTTAGATATGCACGCACAACCAGTTTCAGATTTCATTGTGATGATGATTACATTATAAACAAAAGATCTGAAATAGGACATCATTTCACATCTATACCTTTTTAAGAAAAGATTAAACCAAACTCTGTGCTAGAAATATCTGGTTCCTAGATACTAGACTATAACTATATACCAGTGGTACACTCTGCAGCACCAGGCTCAACTAAACTGACATTCAAGCACAGGCATGTGCCTGTGTTTATTGGACACATGGCAATGCAATGTAAACAAAATGGAAACATATGTACCCAACCGTACACAAACTTTTCTTACCCAACCCCTTACCCACACCCCGTGAGCAAACTTCCACACTCAGTACAACTCAGTAGCTGTCAGTGTACGATCGTTGCATGTATTTAGGCTTGCAAGTGTGTGTGTATGTGTGTATGTGTGTGTATATGGGTTTGTGTGCATGTGTTTGTTAGGAGTAAATGTTAAGGTGAGTTTGCAAGATAAAGACTGCGGAAGTGAGCTAAACCTTCTTATTATTTGATGTGTACTTTTGTGCACGTGGAGAGGAGTCTTTAAATCAGTGCCACAGTGGAACAAAACCACTGCGTTACAATGCAGTAAGTGCACTTGCAAAAAGATCTAAATTGTGGTTATCCATGACTTAATATGGCCTGTCCTTGTGGCTTTCTACATGAATGCATATGATCTCACTGTTATAAATGTACGTCTGGACTCCTCCATGGAGACACTCAATCACAAAGAAAAGCATAGTCAAACACTGTAATTATCCTGTTTGAGGTCCTTTCAACAGGGTGAGATCTCCAATCTGATAAAAAAGAGAAGTGGAGCCAATTAACTCAGCACAACACAGAAGCTGTTTCAAAGCCGTTCCTCTTTGTGTGATAGCTTGTTTATTTATTTGCTTTGTACTGTGATGTGCCTACATATATGTGGGTCAGGATATCAGGTCAACCATGTTTCAGCTTGTAGCCTTTAACACTCTCAAACATATCAAAAGATTGAGCCTTTGCCATTACTAGTGAAAAACACTCAAACACACACATACACACAGGCCCATTAAATAGTCAAATGGGCTTTGAAAAGAATAATGCATTTAGCAAGACACTGGCTGTTGAGGTGCATGAAAAAAAGAACAGAAAGGTGGTTTTGTTGTGGCAAATGATGATTGGTTGAAATTAACAGTTTAATACTCTATTGTGTCTCTATAGAGAATAATTATATTGTTTAAGAGCCCAATTTAAGTGTTCAAGTGTTGTGATATCACTACATTAGTGGGACAACTTCAGGACAAAGCCATCAGCAAGAAGGAAATGTCCTCCTGCTTTTGTACTTCCAAATGTTGCCTCATTCATTAGCTTCCACGTCTACTTTCAAACTTCACTTCTATTTCTATTCTTCCCCTCCATCACTATTGTCCATTTCTCACGCTCCATTTCCCTTCTTTGTCCATTTCCTATTTCCTGTCTCCTCTCCTCCCTCTACTTTCTTTCCATTAACCTCCCCTCTGCCATCTTTTCATTTCTCAACTACAGCCCCCTCAGTCTACACAGAAAACACACGTCTGCTCTATGTTTTCAATTTTCCTGCCCATCACCTCTCTTGTTCCTCCAACTATTCAAGTAACATAAGGATATACTTCTTCTCTCCTTCATATATGATGGTAAATGAAATATGTTTTGGACTAGTTGGTCTACTTGCTAGTTTAACACAATAAGCAGTTCAGTGGGAAGTTGTGACAGACATTTTTCAGTTTTTTCTTTTACATTTCATAAATTGAATGATTAAATGTGAAAAAACACTGCAGATTAATTCAAAATAAAATAAGCTCCACTGATAAGACTGCATGGAAAGTACCAAAACCTCTGTGCGTGTTTGTGTGTGTGTGTGTGTGTGTGTGCGTGTGTGTGTGTGCGTGTGTGTGTGTGTGTGTGTGTGTGTGTTTGCACATGTGTACATTATGGACACATGTGCTCCACATGTGCCTAATATCTCCATCAGTGTTTTCCAAAGGTTGAGTATTTACTTGGTGATGGTTGTCGCAGCATGTGACTGATACGCGTGCAGAGATTAATGCAGTTAAAAGGGGGACAGTGCAAGCCAGGTTATTTTCTTTGGCTAGAATTAACAGATGTCCCCCAAACATCTCACATGCAGCTTATCTGTAGATGCTAGAACTTGCAGATGTCCCCTAAAAGCCTCACATGCAAGGGATCAGTAGACACTAGTTAGGCAGCTGCGTACAGAGGAGACTGTAGTACCAACTGAGATACTGCAGACAGGTGTGTGGCCAAAAATGAGTTGGTTTGAAATAAGGCATTCCAATTTACCAAAGTTGAAACTGAGGGATTTTATCTACCATGGCAGGTCGCCCAAGTCAAGCCTATGTATAGTAAATGCTCATAGTGAAATGGTCCGTTTAGCTAACAAGATTTTGGTTTGTTTTTATTGGTTTCATCAAATAGAATTCAGTTTGACGCTGAAGATAAGAATGGAAAAAAATGATTCATTGAGAAAAGAAATTCCAAGAAAGCATTTTTTTTTTTCACAGCTGTGCGTCAGTATTCAACGTAAAACTTGGAACATCTAAGAAACTAGCAATGATGTTTTAAAATTCTCACCAGGTGCCATCAAGTAGTGTGATCCATGGTCTACAGAAACTGCAGATGTCAGCCAAGTCGATCGAAAAGTGTGGGCCTCGGAGAATCCATCTCCATCACCGTTTATGTGCCTCTCATTCATCTCTTTGGCATGTTGTGACTTCTATTTGCTTGCATTGACTTCTTTTAGCTTTTTCCGTCCTTCCTTCCTTCATTCCTCTTTCTTTTGTCTTTCTAACTCACTTTCTTAGCAGGAGACCTGGACGCACATAGTTTGAAAGAAAGCCATTGAGGCTCCAACGATTGTGAACTAAAAGTTTCTGTTTTGAGAGCAATAATACAAAGAGCATTCCTGGACCAAAAAAAAACCCAAAAAAACAAAAAAAGAACCAAAAAAAAAAAAAAAACTCAGGCAAAGATTGAGTAAAACAACAAACACTTCAGATCAGCAATCAGTTACCATTACAATTTTTTTTACCTTACTGTTGGTCCAGGTCCGTAAGAAGTTATTTTTTTCAATCTGAGGGAAACAAGTGTCTATTCAACTGAATTTACAGATACATGAAAATATGCTGATGGACCGTAATTAAACAGTTAACTGAATCATTGCGTGCCACACCAAGGACACTGATCTTTGGAAGCCTACAGAATCTCTCACCCGCTCCCTTGATAAGAAGAGGTAACGCGACAGACTTACAGCCATGTAATTCAATTTACACACCACATTGCCAGGCACTTGCTGCTGGAGCCAAATATAGTTCTGCCTGATATGCTGAGATGTAGGATTTAAAAACACACAAATCAGAAACAATATGCCTGTGAACTCTGTATGTTTTATGGTCATCCTGAAACTTAACGAAGCAGGCTCTTGAACAATTGTTAAACAATCCAATAACATAAAGCGGATAGAAACATCTAAACCGTGAAGTATCTTTCCTTGATAAAAGATGATGGTCTTTTTTCAGTTCTTCATTTATAGAGGAATTGTTCATGGATCAAAGAAGCTGATAAAAAAAAGCCTTTGATGTATTTGAGATCTGCCTATAAAGTAAAAACGTCTATGACGTGAATATTTTTGGGAAAAGCTCCTTTTTAACGGGGGGACCAGCTGTAAGGGGGACTGCCAGCACCTACGTCAAAAATCTTAAGCAAGAGAAATAAGAGTTTCAATCTGCTGCTCATCAAAGTGAAATCTTGAAATTTGACCTCAGGATGAACATCATACCTATATACTGCTGTTGTATTGGCACCTGTTACCTGTAGTTCCACCACTGCGTGCATTACTGCACCGTGATTTCCACCTCAGACATAAAGAAAGACAGAAAGACAGCTAAATAAATGTTGGGGTGATGATTACGCTGGTAACCATGGTATTTGCATTCATGCATTTATCTGGCTTTACTTAAGAGTTAATAAATCCCAGTTCTGTTCCAGCTTTTTTACTGGATGGAGAGGTGGGTCAGTGCCAGGATAATTTGGCCCTCGTTACATCTGCAATGTCATCTTTAAAAACAATTGTAGTTAGGCTGAATTCAACCATAATGTCAGTTTAAATTTGTCCTATGGAGACAACCTCACTTTACAGCTTTTCCTTTGCTTGTCCTTCACACATCTGCTGTCCATCTCTTCTCTCCACCATCCCTTTATTTGGAAAGATAATAACAACATGTCTCCTTTCTAAAATACACACATACAGATGCCGCATGCATTGTGAACATTTCTCACTGTATACATTCCTTTCACTATCTGACCCTGTGACAAACCCAATCAAAATCTACAGACAAAGGAAAAATGAGAGGAGAAGCCCATGAAAACTAACAGAAACAAAAGACTAGATTGGTTCTTTCCATTACGCATGTAAACCCATTAAAGTCCAGATGTTGACCTAGGCATGACACTTTGAGTATACACTACGTCTCACTCACAGTGTCAATGAATGCCAAGCAACAAACAGAATGATCTTATTTCTTATTGTAAAATGAGTCTGGAGAAGGCACAGGAATTGCTGTCAGTCTTATGGACCCTTGTCCTAGTAAAGCAGTGGCTGGACCCAGCTGTCTCCAAAGTGGCTGCCTGGTCACACAGCTTTAATAATAGAATACTGCCACTCGATGAAATGAGCCATTCCATGTGTTTCCAATAGGGCACGAATCAGCCTGTCAAGAGCTGACGGCGATGAGGAACAGATAATCCTATAACTGCTCCCACAAATAAGCTTACCCATACATGAGATTTGTTCATTTACACTTGCACTTGGCAGCTAATTTAATGCCCTAATGAAGTAATTAGAAACAAAGGTCCGTGTCAGTTACTGCTCTGTTCCTCACTGCAGTTGTAAAGGAAAAAAAATGAAAATATTTATAACTGTAAAAGGAAAAGTTTGACATTTTTGGAAATGTGCTTATTTTCTGTCCAAAGTCTATTAATGGCAAGTTGTGGTTTTACATGGAGGTTATGTGCTTCCTGGAGTCCAACTAATGTTTTTTTAACCTTTGGAGAGAGACAGGATGGCTGTTTCCTCCTCCTCAATTCCTTATGCTAAGCTAAGCTAACTGTCACCTGGCCATGAAGAGTCTTGGAAAGTATCACTCTCAAATCAGCCTTTTTCACTGTGCCAAACTTTAAATGAAGCACTGATATGTTAAAGCTATTAGTTGTATTATTCAAATGTTTCAATACAGCTGTAAGGAGACAAACTATATAAGCAGATGCAGTGTGTTCCATGATATAAATCAAGAGCCAGGCCTTGGATCTCACTTCTCAGTACAGACCATAATTGCCCTAATCAGTTTATTGTCATAATCAATCAGTGAGATACCTTTTCTGGTGTTTTATCATTTTGCTTAGACACGCTGTACTGTGTATTTGAAATATTTTAAAGGCATGAATCAAGTGATTGCTACCGCTTCCTGCAAAACTAATTTCAGTTTAAGTGGCAACATTTCTTCCACATCGTTGTCAGCAAAATCTTGGTGAGATTCCTCCGTGCAAAAATCTTCCATCGGAATATGAACCCTCACTTTGACGAATAACTCATCCATCGATGAACTGTTTCCCTCATCATAAAAAAGAGTTTGACGATGATTGATGTCTTTTACGCACAGTAACACACACACGCACACAGAAACCTACACACTGACCTTGAGTTACTTGGGGCCTTATGGCAGTTTGTGTTCTCTGACACTCACACATCTTGAGTCTGTCATCATTTGGACACAAATTAAAGGTCATGCTCAGTTAGCCTCAAATGAGGGGAGGGGTGAAAGGAAGATGAAAAGTCATCAAGGGAGGACAGAATATGAAAGCCAGACATTGAGACAGGCAAGGATGAAGAGATACAGTGAAATAAAAAAGAAAGCAAACTGCGCATTTTATTGCTTCAGTCTATTATGATTTCAAGTATATCAAAATAAATGTATCAAATTTTATCTTTGTACACACCATATACTGTAAATCTGGTCTTACTTTCACGATCTTGAATCCAAAAGGACAAGTGTAAGAGCCCTAAATGTTTCAGTGTTTAAGTAAAAACACACTCATGCGTACAAGTGCTGCCAAAGAACCAGAAAATTCATATCACATGCAAACCAATATGAAGCCGGACAAACGCACACACATACTGCAACACAACTGCTTGTGATAAATCAGCTCCACTGTACAATAGGATTCCACAGAATGTTGAGGAGTAGGCTGTGGAGAAGCGGAGGTGGTCCGCATGTTTGATGCTCTTGCTGTGAATTCAGTTATTCCACTTCCTTTAGGGAATTGGAGATCAGGCAGAACTAATGGCGATGCTGTGTGTTAGAGCTAAGATCAACTCCTACAACAACACTTAACATCTGTCTGGGTGTCAGATGTCTGGTGTTGAAAGAAGAAGCATGGACTTTAAATCTGAAGCAAAGATTGGTTGTGCAGGAGGGTTTGAAGGGAGTGTAAGGATCCCATGTTGTCACTGGAGATAAATGGCTACATGCTTAAATTCACATGTTAAATATTCAGTAAAGTGGCTTGGTTTCAGTTTTATAACTTACAACACACATGCACGCACACCCGATGTGAGGTCATGGCTTACTTCTGCAGGGTAAGGCTGAGGTTGCCAGCGCAGCTCTTGATCTTGTTCTGGGCCTCCAGGTGGTTCATGCCCTCTGTGGTGATGCCGTCTATGGACAAAACCATGTCTCCAACAGCAATACCAGCTTTAGCTGCCTTCCCACCATCCGTCAGCTGTAAAAAACCACAAGCAGCTTATATTAGCACCACCAACCTCACAGTCAGACTTATTAAGCAGGAGGGTGGGTCAAGGTGATGAGGGAAATGCATATTCACTCTGTATTTATCACAAGATATATGGATCCATTTCATTACATACTGTAAGTATATGGGTAGATCTAATGATAGACCTGGTACTTTACCACATGATGGAGGGGCAACTGTACATTCCCTGATGTGTGTTTAATAGCAGGAGCCTTCAGCCTTGAGTTACTTTCATTTCTTTACTTGTTTCTTTATGACCTGCTGCAATACTGGGCTTCCAGCTTGTTAGAGAAAAGAGAAATGATCAAAAGGTTTCTTAACTACAGTGTGTGAGAGAAAACATCACAGCAAAAATGGAATTCCTTTGTCCAGTTTTTCCACTGCTGTTTGTCATGTCACCACTTCTTATGAGTAAGTTATTTAATGAAAATTAAGAAAAAGAAAATTATTTTTCTTGACAAACATGCACTGAAAATGTAAGAGCTAAATGGCCAAACATGACATTTTGAAAGCATGTTTGGTCTAGTAAACTTTGAATTTTAAATCGATCACAGGAAAAGCTGTATGTCATTAATTTAGCATATTGAAGTTGACGTGTCAAAAATTGATGGCGTAGGAAATATTTTTTTTAAATTTTAGAACCAATGCCTTTCACAAGCAGCAACGGCAGCAATTTACCTATAAGGCTGATGTTTTGTAATATCTGTATCTGCTTCGAGCAAAGGAATGTAGCTTATCCTTCCACATACTTTACTGTTACCATGAAGATAAAGTAAATTGGTCTAACTCCAGTAAAAAGCAATTATGCAATTATTCTCTATGTTGTTAAAAAGGTGACGAATAGCTAATGCGACACTACATGGTGTAGACACATACCAGTTTTACGGCCTTTGTGGAAACAGCAATTATAGGCCAGACATCACCAAGCTTCCACACATCATAAAATATGCATGAAGTCCATTTCTCTTGTCTCTGGTTTTCAGTGTCTTCCATGATTTTTGAGAGATGCTTTAAATATTGGCATCTAAACAAAGTTTAATTGCTGCACTTCCACTTGGGAGGAAGCTGGTTAATTTGAAACAGATTCAAGCCACACGAAAAACTCATGTCCAAAAGCAGGACTGGTCTATAGTACCAGCCCTGCTGTTCAACATGGCTTCAACATGCACAAAAACTGTACTGTTTCAATTCTGTTTTTGTCAGTAATGTCGAATTGTGATTATAATTATACAGCATAAACAACTAACATTTTCCACACTCATAACTGGTATTGTTCTCCATTTATTTGTTAGCAATGCTCAGCATATTTTGCAAACAAGTGTTGAAAAACAGTTGCGAAGCAACTAAGCATTTACCAGGCACATAAATTGGCCTGACTCCACACCGAAATAAAATCAAATTAGATTAAATGTGCAATTATGTGTTCTCTATTATTGTTCACTGTGCTGACCTAGCCATGTTTCCTACTTGGAAAGGTTAAAGTGTTATCCAAGCAGATTTATACATGTGAGAAAGACATGATTTCTACATAATTGTGGCTCGAATGGAAAAGAAGGAGGAACAGCTAATTCCTTAAACCAGCAGATAGGCCAACACATTGTGTTAGCATGTGACAGTCAGAGCCCCTCTTATCAGCAGGCTGGGGGAAGACAGTGACAAATTTGGAAATGTGCGTTAGATGGTACACACAGTCTCTCTTTTCTTTTTCCCATGTCGCCAAATCCTTGTACATAGGAACAAAGTGAAAGTATTACTACAACCTCCCTTCATAATAATTACTGATTTCACATTATTTTTATTTTTTTCAGCAATGAGCAAACAGCCAGGGTTTTGTGCGTTTGTTAATAAAATGGGACCTGGATACTGTTTTCCTTAGAGAATAAAAGCACCTTGCAGCTTTACTTCTGATCATTCCTGGTCACACAAATAGTCCAAGTGTGTCCAAAGGGGAGTGAGATCATTTGTTTCTTTCGACACCATGTAAAGGACCACACGGATCCCTTCATTGAACATACATGTAACCACACACAGACCGCTTTTGCGTTTGTTTGTTTTGTGCTATGAAGCAGTTCTTACTCCTACCCACCACGTATCCCTTCCAATGTAACTACTGAATTTGGTGGCTCTACAAGAAAATGTGTTTCTGTTGAATGTGAAGCGACACTCAGGGACAAGAAAGTATAACAAGGGTTTAGATCTAGAGACATCTTTGGTGTGTTACATCCCCCTCTCTTACTGTTTCCTTTGCCTCTATATTTGTCTCTCTCACTCACACCTACACACACACACACAAAGACAGACAGACACCGGCAGGGCTAATAAAAGAGGCTCTGCACCCGGATTAGTGTTAAGGCGCTGCGGCCCCAACCTTTTATAGTCATATTAGCCCAACATGCAACATCACTCACCACCACTAACAACCACAGAGGGCAGGAGGAAGAGAGTAATGAGGGATCAACTTGACATTGATTAAAATTGCATGGACGGAAAGAAAAAGAGAGAGGGAAGGGAAGAAAAAAAGCCACTGGGTACTTTGAATCTGTGGGCTCTTTATTCCGTACGTTTGACCCATTTCCAGGGGTGTGTTCATGCTAACCATTCTGGCACTGTTTTGGGCCAAACTCTCACCACAAAATGTTAAATTATATGTTTTCCCCAATTAGTCCTCTGTTCCTGCCCCCTACCCACACAAATGCTACCTCTCTCTCCACATACACAGAGAAACAAACACCCAAACTCACTAAACTTGCTCTGTTTCTTTCTGCAACAAAATAAACTGCAGCCATATAAGAGAGTTCAGCTGATTTTGAACAAGAGGCTATAAAAGAGAGAGAGAGTGAGAAGAAAAGCATTTTTAATTTTTGCTTTAAATATTTATTCTGTATGTCCCAACTCCATATAAGCTTAAAGGAATTGTTCATGCTGTTAGAGAGCAGTTTCCAAAAGCAAACATTTGTTCTCAATCACTTTGATTACAAAGATTTCAGAGCTCAAAGTCGTTTCAATTTTCATATCAAAGAGAGTGCAACAAATCATTGAGAAAATCAGAAACAGAAATCTAAATAATCTGTCTATGCAAGAAGCCAAGCCATTAAAATTTCTCTGGGTATTTGATTTATGGCTTTGTTTCTTTGTTCATGACAGAAAACAGCGATTTTGACACTAAGCATATATCCACTGCAGACAGTAATACACAAAAGATATACACACATACATTTAAATACATTCGATCCGTTTTATCAAGCACATTCTCTCACAACAACTGAGCGGTTCTTCAAATGGGCAGGGACCTCGGTTAACACATGACCTAAACTTATATTAATAATCCTCTTGAAATCTACCCTTTGATGAACCACCAACACAAACTTCCCAAAACAGAGAAAACTAAAACAGATGAGAAGAGTGAAATGCAAAGTTTGGCAGTTTTTAATTGCAAAGATGAACACAAAAATTTCCCTTTGCTTAAGTCTTGTCAGACTGGGACTTTTTGATCTCACAATCAGAATTTACACCTATGAGCTCAGTGACTTAACTGGCCAGGAAAAGCCAGCATTGAAGTCCTCGTCATAAGATGGCAGAAAATGTTCGAGTAGATACAAGAGCCCGTTTTTAAGCAAGGTCTAGTAAAGATTTTCTATATGGATCAAAGTGTTGCTAACAACAAAGTCACAGAGATGTTGCAACACCAACCCTGTTTTCAGCAGCAGAAGGCAGCTGTTTCCACAAACCAGTTTTGATACACGCTGTATGCAAAAGTGGGTGAGCAAAATGTAGCTGGTGATGGAGGTGCATAGCAGCTAAAGCACTAGATATTTCAGGAGTTAGTAAAGACCAAAACAGAGCTTAAAGGAGATTGAACATTGCACTTAAAATAATGAAGTGGCCAGAAATTTCTCTCTACTTCCTCTTTTGCTCCAAAGAAAAGGAGCCATAAATCCTACAGCCACTTGAGGCTTTTGTCACTTCAAAGTTATCAGAGTTTGTTTTGCTGAAACAACTGATGCTGTCATTTTTCTTGGGAGAGTCTCTGAGAGACGCATATCCAAATAAATGCTAATGTGTTCTGTGTCTGCTAGATATAATATCATTAATGATAATATTTTATATTATTTCTAAAAACAAGTTAAACACCTTATAGGGGTATAATATGCTAAGTTCTGTGTTTTTCAGGGTGTTTTTGAATTCTTCTGCCCTTAGGGGGCCAAAAGAGTCAATGATTTATGCAGTTTTAATTAAATGTCACAATCTATAAAAGCTGCTTTTACATGTTTTTTTACAACATCCTTGATATTCCATATTTTCAGCATACAATACCTTTGTGTAGAATTCCCCTGCCTTTTATATATTCATGAAAAAGCGAAAGGGTCAATACTTGTGTCATCACTTATTCAACAGAATGAGAAACACACATGCAGTTTGTTAAAGCCTTCACAAATGAACTTGCCATTATGCTTCCAGCTATGTCAGTTTTCAACACATATGCTGTCTGATTTAAGTGCTTTGAAAAAAAAAAAAAAAATCTGGTTTCAACACATAGAAATAAAGGGTTGCTGGAGCGCTGCAACATCGTCTGGTTTGAACATAACACTGACCAGTTGAAGTGCTTTGAATAATGCCTGCTTTCAACGCAAGGAGTGACAGAGATGGCAGGCAGATGGTTCATATCACGCTACAACTGAAGAGCTGAGATTGGGAGACACAATTATCTAGATTGTTACTTGTAACTCAAACATCCGTAAAAGCTGTTTCCATATGCCAGCATTCAGAAATATTTATTTCACTTCAACCTTGCTGCTTCAGAACTAGACATTAGGTTATTTCCAGTGTGATCCTACGTGTAGTGAAATGTCCTGTTTTGCAAGTTTGAATCCCACGTGGGAACAGGAAATAGTAATTAGGAAAAATTCTGCAGAAACCCTTGCAAAATATTTATCCATAGATATAAATTATAACCTTATTATTTATTGGCCAGCTCCTCATTTATCACTACAATAGGGCTATTATAAGGAAATGTGTGCAGGAAAATAGCAAAATCAACTACAGTGCACTTAGCAACACAGAAAACAGCAAAAATAACAACAAATAAAATGTTATATGAAGTTGCGCAGATAGTTTGAAGAATAGTTAGATAGAATGGAAGAAATATAGAGGTAATTTGAGATTCATCAAAGAGGTACAGCAACATAAATGAGTTAGCAGCATGAAAAGGGAAGATTAAGAAAGTGTAGTCAGACAGAAGCAGGGGCAGACATCACCTCAATGTACTTGAACGGATCCATCTGTAACACATAGTAAACTGTGCTCAGTGACATTACATTTGCTATTTATGGTCTCGAAGGAAGTAAATTGTGCTGTAATGTCAGCAGCATCATGGAAACACATGGAAAAGGATCCAGTGTTAATACGAAAAAATCCGTTGCTCTTTTTCAGCTGTTACAAAGAGTCATTTCAAATCTGTCTTTTGGAAGTTGTCTGCTGCTAGCAGACTGATTGCTTAAGGGTTATAAGTCAGGTTCCTGAAAGTGATGATCAGACGGAACGGTCTAAAGCCCATTGCATTACTAATGTATAGACACTTACAGTACACGTTACTGCAGAATGGACATAAAATATCGACACAAAAACCTGATAATGATTTCACAGGCTGAGTATGCCAAACATGATACAACAATATGAAATAAAGAATGGAGAATAGAATACTATAGAGGCTCTGGAGATCATACTCTTTATAGAGAAGGCAGCGCTCCAACTGCCAGTTAGAATCAACATAATGTTATACAGCAGGTTTTTAAAGGGCCTCAGCCCACTAGTGGTTCTCCCTAAATTCCTGAAACAGTATATGCATACAGTGTGTTAGCACATGTGCATGTGTACCCATGCATGCACACCCTTATGTTGGCACACTAACACACGCATACTTTCAGTATAATTAAAGTATCGGAAAATAACTGTTTCTTCCCCTAAAGCTGTGTGTGCACCGGTGTCTAATAATCATTGCCTGACATGTATGTGAATGTGAATGAGACGTTAATAAGAAAAGGCTATATCGTATTGAGTTCCCACAGATACCTCACTGAAGCTACAGCTGCCAAACCCACAAAAACACATTGTGCGCATTAAACATAAAGCTTTGCACATTAGATTGAGAATCTGGAGACCTGCCATGCTTACGAGCAGCTTCCCTATTCAAGCATAATCCAACTCTGATACAAGCTGATAAGCATTATACAGATTCAGCTGCTTTCCCTTGATATTATTATATCCACGAAAAATTAGAAACCAAATAATTACTCTGATATGGGGTTTCAAAGTATTTTTTTCCACAAATAATGATAATGTTCAACAGAGTTCGACAAAGGCAGCATACTGTGTCTATTCTTAATTACACTGAGAGGTTGTCAAAAAAAAGGACAATACAGTGAATGCACTAACAAGAGTGTTTAATCAATTTCCTTTATTATAAAACATTTGCAAGATCCAGTTTAAAAGATAAATGCTAGCATTCTTTTTCCCATGTTTGTGCTGGGACATCGTGTTTATTCCTGGCACTTTACTACCACGTGTAGAGCAGTGGACTCATGTGATATGACTAGAAGGAACATGTATAGTGTCACCTTCATCTTTGTACAGGTGCACAAGAAAAAAAAAACACACAGTGGAGTCCCGTTCATAACAGCATTGCTCCATAGTCCTAGCAAGGGTCAAAACCTTAACAGGTTACCTTTAAGTAATTTTTGGGAAAAACTAAATATCACAAACGTGTAAGTAGCAGTAGACAAGGCACAACAAGGAAAAGTAATAAACCCTGCCACTCTGTCAAAATTTAAAGGTTAGAAAACATTAAACCTTTCCTCTTTCACGGTACTCAAGAATTGAATGGTGGGTTTTCTCATCTACATGGGCATTTACATATAAATACACACAGGACCAACATCAACAAATCCACATGACATTATTTTTGCCTTGTAAAAGCTAACTGCACTTTTCTAAACTAGAAGTGAAAGAGACAGCATTCACAACTTGACTGAATGATGTGATTGTCATGGTGCTGTGAGACTTAGTCTTTGCAGGACTGGTAAACACACATTCAGGAACACAGCCATAAGAACATAAGAATGGATTGTGTTAACACACAGTAAGTGACTTGTGCATCATTAGCAGCACTCACTTACAGAGCATGTAATTAATGCAATGAACGTGTTAGAGAAAACAGTTATTCTTATAAACCAAAGACACTGACTGAGTTGTATTCCTCAGTATGAGAGACCCTGAATATGAAGACTTGAATAGATGGTGAGGCATGAGTATCAAGTGGTTTCTGGTCACAGTGGCAAATGAAAAATATTTTAAAATTACAACTCCTTATTGTAAACACAACAGCACATGCAAGATCCTTAAAGAAGCAATCCAGTTATGAACCCAATTACTGGGAAGAAACAGGAACCCTGTATATGGCTTATAAAAACAGAGTTTGCTTGGGGAGATAAGTCCTTCTAAGACTGAAAAATATCAGATAAGCTGACACATATTTTTTTTATTTGATATCCTATAAACTGACTACTAGCTTTTTGATTCATCTTGTAGCTATGGTAAAATATGCGCTGCTGTAAACTACAGCCAACTGAAATTCTCAAGCCCAAACTACAAACAAATCTTACAAAGTAAAAAAGCCAAACAGGAAAGGGGAGAGCTACTGTTTGTAAACCATTTGTTTCCTATTGTTTCATTTGGATTTTTTACCCAAAACCATATTAGTTTTATTTCTATCAGTCTTTGTAGTCAACCAATATTATCATGAATAAACATGATCCTGGCCATGAGGCCAGTATCCTCAGAGGAAAGCAGAGGAGGCATGGCAAGCTTAGCAGCTACTGTGGAAAATACATTATGGGTGAATTAAAACAATAGGGTATTCAGGTCTCTTCACTGTGATTTCACAGCACTACATGTTATGACCTGGCTGTGTTTGACTGTCAAGGTTATATACTTTTCTCGCCTCAAAAAATTCAGTTCATTCCAGTTAAATTAAAATAGAATCCCTCAAAAACATGTGCTTTCATTGAGAAATATTGTCCAGATATGTTGTGTCTCGCATCTAGTCTGTCAGTGTCCTTTATATTTTATGATTGTTGTTCTATAATTGACAACTATTGATAGGTGACTTACTGAAATCCTTCGTAAGGTATGGCCACTGTCAAAAATGACTCTCTGAAGTAGCCTTTCAACTGCGTCAAACTATTTCAAAATCTTAACTCAAGCAAAGTAAATTATCACTCAACAGCAATGTGGCAAATATGACCCTCTCTGACAAACCATCAGTGCATTAGACTGCTAAAAGTATTCAAGGTGTCATTTAATGAGGTTGAGTTGAGCACAGTTCCTGTAGTGGCATGTGTGGCACTGATAGGGCTTTTACAATGGATTAGTTAGCCCATTACCGGTGAAGACAGAAATGCCTGGCTGAGGTAGCCAGTAGGTCCAGATACCTGTCAACATGCATATGGAGGGATGAGAATATTTCCTAAAAGTAATCCCCTTCTCCCTCAATTTATCACTAGTATAATGGTGTGCACCAACCTTACAAGAGCTTATGAATATCTAGTAATAATAGAAAAATAATGTCGTAATAACTGAATGCCAAATCTTGAAATGCAAAGTCAAATCTAACAAATTTAAAGAGTGTAAGATGAACTCAGAAAAGTCCAGTCTGTTACAGTGTCCAAATACAACAAGTCTGCCCAACCCCGCACACACATATAAGCACTGACAGATTGATTTGTGGGAGAGGAAATGATAAGTTGTTGACTCTGGCTCTGGGATTATTTTACTAAGATAGACAGATACTCAGAGGGAAGCAGGGGGCTTGTTTGATTAAGATGGATTTAAGTATTATTAAGTCATATGGAGAAGCTGTCAATTGGCTCTGGTATTCCGGTATGAAAGGTTGATGCACAAAGTTTGCTGCGTCACAGGTCTGAGACCTGGTCAGTGATACAATCTAAGTGTAAAAGCAAGTACTGTAGGAGAAAGAAATAGAAGCAGGGGTTGGGGGGGGGGGAAAGGGAGGAAAGACAGAGACTATGTATAGAACCTAACAGTCTGAAATAGAACCATCGCTGTGGCCAGTTGTTATCATCGGCTGCTAAAAAGCATCTCTGGGGAGGCAGGAGGTAGCCATCGCTGATGCAGTTCCAGGAACTGCATTCTTCCATGAAAAGGTTTTGATATAGATTAGCTGTCCACTCATTTTGCTGTAGTCACCACACTAACTTTATCATGTCTGATTACCAATTTTTTTATAACCCGTTTTAACCTGTTTTGTTTGTTTGTTGTTTTTTTTTGGGGGGGGGGGTCTCATATACAGCTCTAGAAAATGGCAGCATTAAGGTTCATTATTATAGTCTTAGTACAGAATAATTTAAAAGAAACAAAAGACTATCATAACATGTAAAACCAGACCTTTTACGTAGCAAAATATATAACTGCTATATACATTTACATATGTCTGATGCAAACAATAAACAAATAAACCACGTAAAGGGATATTCATTCTCAAAGATACCCTGTGGAGTTTCTTACGACAAGTAGCACTATAGAGCAGTACCTTTAGAAACGAGTCTCTCACTTTTGTGTATGCACACTAGGAAGTGACACACATTCCTGCCAATTGTTTGACACTGTTCCACTGATCGAGGAGTGGTGACAATACACCGGGAAGAAGAAAGCTGCTACCTACAGGTTTCAAAATACTACAAATGACTATGCAAATGGTTTAAGAGGAAGGAAATGCATTCTAGGCTTATGTCAGGCCTCTAGGATTTGCACGATACATTTTGGGGAGTAACATTTAACACAAATATACACAAAAAAAAAAAAATCCACAGGGGACCTTTAAATACTGTAATGTTTTATCTTAATCAATATCCTGGCATAATTGCTGTATCTGTATTCCGTATCGTGTGTGTTAATATACCAAATATTTAGTCTAGGCAACATTCAGCCTGAATCCAGGAGCTCTTAAAACAGGGGTACAGATCTGAGACCATTTTGTCTCCTAAGTGGGTGTGGTCATGGGTGCTGACCTGTGAAAGGATGCATCTATTCTTAGAAACTTAATGCATCTACTCCACTGCGCTGCCTTCCCTTAAATTATTCTAGCAGTGGATCCTGTAAATGGGTTAGCCTCAGAGAGGTTTAAATATTGATTAACTCTTGGTAAATTTAACTGGGAATAGTAGACTGGTATTTTGTGAGAAAATGTTTTGATCAGTAAACGGTTTTAGTGAAGACTAACAGGAACTGTAATGGCTCTGCAGGTTATTTTCTTCCAAATCTATTTAACAGAATACCCATTGCTTGCTTCATTAAAACGCAAGGCATAAAGGTATCCTTGTGCTCATAGCAAAAACTGAACCAGCATCTCTCGCAAAACAGTATTCACTAAAAACCTACCAACAGCCCTTTGGTACAAGCAATGCCAAGGGGCACTGTGCCCTCACATATTAACTTTTATGAAAAAATAAACAGTGAAACTCACTAGCTGTTGTTCTGCAAACTGTACAAAACACTGTATAACTGTGCATAGAAATTTTTGGAAAATCCTGCTGAACTAATGCAGGCTAGGTTCAAGGTTATGCAGACTAATGACAGATATACTCAGGGACAACTTTGCAACTCTTCTCTTTCAGACTGCCTGCTTTTGTTATAATCTTTTCCTCTCTTCTCAAAATCTTTCCTATTATGGACTATGTTAAACTGTGATGCCGTGGTAAAACGTTTCACTGGCACTTTGAGAAGCAGCACCGTCAATCTTGGCCTCTTAAAAAACTGTTTTTCTACACAGTAAAAAAAAAAAAAAGAAGAAAAAAAGTGGCGAGCACAATTTGCAACCTGTGATGCAATACCAGGACAATGTGATAATACCGTACATCTAGTGCCATAAACGAAACACATAGTATATTACATACGTATAGACCTTAGCAACAGCAGCTGTTAGGGTAAGTGTGGTTTGGCAGTAGGGCTGCGTTTTCTAATAACCCCTAATCTGTGGTTCCTTCTTAGAACCAGCTCTACGGTTAGACTGGCAGTGAGCAATCTGTGTGTGTGTGGTTCAGTTGTGTGTGTCAGTGTGTATGTGTGTGTGTGTGTCAGTGACCATTGGTCAGAAGCACTGCCCTTCATCACCATAAACTGGATTTAATGGGACGGATAAGATCAGGGTTTGATGTGATTCTCGTATTTTAGACTGAAAACTATTGTTTGTGAGGAGTGAGTCATGTGTTACATAACATCTAACAGCCAAAGCTAAATGAGAGACAGAGGTACATAGATACAGAGGAAAAAGAGAGATAAAACAAATAGGAAGGTATGATAAGAATGAGGGGGGCAGAGAAACAGATCTAGATAGATGACCTGGTGAGTGATCTCATGCGTCACGTTATTCGTGCCATGTACACAGGCTGCCATCACCCCTCAGGTCACCCATTGTTTCTCTATACAGTGTGTAGATTCACTTCCATGCACTACATATTATAATGTAAATAATAAATAATGCATCCCAAACCAATTGCACTGCTGTTCTTGATTTTTTTTTTTTCCAAAAAAGAAAAATCATGAGCTTCAAGAAGCTGTTACAGAGTACAGTGCTTGAGATACCATTTGCCTTTTCTCACCACAAAAGACACTAGCTAACAGCATTTAAGGCGTTCAAAATGGGATGGTGAGGTGGTAGATAGGTTGTGTATTCCAATGTAGGCAATGGAGTAACAAATGAGGAAATTTTGAGATTTTGTTTTTTTCAAATAAAGTGTCACACTGAAATAGAAATAAAAGATTATTCTTTTATTTCAGCCTCACTTTGATTGATTTTTTGAAATCTCTCATCATGGCCGGACCCTGATCTGGATACTAAGTCATACTATGTCATTGAGCCACTTACTGTACATCTCATGGTCTTAAGCAGATCAGACAAACATGTACTCAATTATCACCCAAAACTGCACCAGTGCTTCGCTTATCCTGCCAGTGTCTTGAAACCTCAAACCATTTAAGTGTCATAGTGATACTGCAATAACGGTCAGAGTGGGCTGATGAGACTATTACGGCTTACTCTTTGTCAGCTTCTCTGGGAAGAATAAAACCTTCACCGACCATAACATCAACAACCCAATTTATTTTTCTAACTTTCAAAGAAATGCATTATTTGCCATGCAATAGTACGTAGAATATTTCTTAGACTGATATTTCAGACGTGACAGCATCCCTAAACCAAAAATTCAGCATTGAATATGTAAAGTTGTACCCAATGCTTTTGAATAATTTTCTCTATCTTGCTTTCTTTTTCTGGTTCTGTCTTCTGTCCGTCATTTTTTTCTCCCAGTTAATCAGATCATGTCTTCTGTGATATTGTGTTCGTGCACACAATCCCAGACACAAACACACACGCAAACACACAACTGTGGTAAGAATTCACATGGCTTCAGTTAGTGGGAAAAGTATCACATCCAAAGTAATAACACAAACATGGCAACCCAAAGCGGCCCCAAGGGGGGTTGGCACAGGACCTGGCAAGCCATTCATCAGTCTCATGTTGCCATAAGTCTGTGCACTGCCAGTTTTAGTGATTTGTGTGTGCGCACGTGTGAATGCACTGTATGTGTGTATGTGGATGCATTGCCTGTGTGTTTCACTGTATTTTGTGCGTGCCAGTCAAGCTGCACTGTCCCAACAGAACAGAACAGAACAGATGCTTGACCAAACTTAGAAAAGGATTATCATGTTTCGGGATCACACTACAGTTAAAGTGATGAGGGAAACCCACTGCTTCTTTTATGTGTGAATGAACAGCAGACTGGGTAGGCAGTAAGAGGTAATGTTAGGAGTAGACACTGAGAAGCACAGAAACCAAGGGACCATCAAGTTACTCTTCAAGAATATGGACTGCAGCCAAGATTTGTGTGCCAGAGCTCTGATTGTTGCACTTTCACTAAAGACAATCAAAGTAAAGTGGAATGCATAGAAAACTAGAAAATGTTTCCTGTTACATGAAAGATGGCATATGATTCAGTTGAGCTATCACAAGTGTGGTGGGGGTTGAGTCAAAGGGACAGTTGAAATGATGGAAAGACGGAAAAAAAAAAGGATGAAAGAAAGAAGGAAAGGAAGTATGGAATGGAAATCAGTTTTCATCTTTTCAATCACTTATCAGCCCTATGGCATTGCTGGAATGGTTTTCTACAGCTGCCCCATGATTAATGAGTGTATGCGCATGTGTGTGGAGATAAAATATAGGTGTTTGCTTTTATCGCATTGCAGAAAATGCTGGGAAGTGTGACGTAAGATGATTTAGAGTAGACCTATAGTCATGCCCCTTTGTCAGTCAGAGTGGGTCCACATTTGTTTGCAAACGTGCGTGTGTGAGTGTGTGCATGTGTGTGTGGGGGGGTGTGTGTGTTCATGTGTGGGTGTGTGTGTGTGTGTGTTTTAATCTTACCCTGGAGATGGTGAGGGGCATGTTGAAGTCCTTCCCTCCCTGCAGCCTGAAGCCCCAGGGGGCAGGGCCTTTGAGAGTGACGCTGTAGTTGCTGCTCATGTTCTCCCAGATAATGTCAAATGCGTTTGGTTGTTGCTGGCGAGTGATGATGCTGACGGCAGGCAAACACGTTGCAGATCAGGTGATGATAATGATTTCACTGGCTTTTGATGATGGGTAAGAACTCAACTAGAAGGGGTATGTCTCCCTTTAAGATGTTGATTCAAGATCTGAGGGAATATAAGAAAGACAACCTTACATCAGATTTGTTATTGCATAGTTATATATAGATATGTTATTGTTATATAAGACGAAGGAAGTTAGAGGAAAAAATTTATTAATGAAGGTTCAAAATAGGGAGATGAGGGGTCAAGACGATGTTGCCAAGGGAGGAGTTGAGCAGAATATGTGAAAATGAAATTTGAAAAAACAAACAAATAAATTAAAAAAAAAAAAAAACAAATACTGTAGTTAAAACTACTTCCAGTAAACAGACAAAAAAATTATTGTCTGTTTACTGGAAGTAGTCAATATTAATTTTCATGGTTTAAAATTTAAAAAGTGATTATACAACTGGCTGCTCACTCTTAAGCAGTGAAAACATGAATACATTTGCATGCCAAACGGTAAAATATGATTTTTTTTTTCTCTACAATGGAGTATGCTGCAGCAGTAGAGCATAAAAGACTCATAGTACCTCCAAGGAAACCCCTTAAAGGACAGTTACACAGTTAACATTAATATAAACGCAATATTTCCACAAAAGGAGAGGCTGTACCTTTTTAATGGAAATTCCAGAGAGGAAAATATTCCTTCACAGGCAGGTAGACAATGTTATCCCTAGTTCCCCTGGACTGTCCCCTTCCCAGTAAACACACTGTATGTGTGTGTGAGAGAGGTAGAGAGGGATACAATGCTCTTATATACCAGCTAATGACAGAGGGGAGGGAAAGGTGGAGGAGGGGAGAGATGAAGAGGGAGGGGACAAGAAGAACATGTTGAGGTTAGGATGGGAGGAGAGAGGGAGGGGAAAAAGGAGGGGTCTCGACCATGGGTGGAGTGGAACACATGAGAGGAGGAGAAATGAAGGAGATGATACGAAGGGTGCGATTAGGGGATGGGAGGAGACAGCACTCAGAAAAATCGAGGGGGGAGAAGAAAAGGGGGTGAAGAGGGGATTAAGGAAAAGAGTGTTGGAGCACTCTACACAGAAAAATGACAAGGGGAGGGAGATGAGACATGGCAGAGGGAGTGAGGGGCAAAGAAGAGGAGAGGGAACGGTTTATCTTTCATCCAGATATTTTGGGAACATGGACTCAGTGCTGCGGACTACTTCATTTAAGGTGGAACAGGCCATAACCAGGTCATGACCAGAGCACGCATCTCAAAGGCTGGAAATAAAAGGTCTCTCAAAGGTTTCCCTGGGTGGAAACATTATAGTGATCGCGACTGTATACAAGTTCAGGATCAACTTCTTTAAGTCCTGTATAACAGTTTTGCACTGCAGCATTGTTGCCTCAAATCTAAAACTCTAGGTCAGGCATATTGGAAAGTGAATGCAAGGATGAGAGTTTCTTCAGTGGGCGTCACACTAACCTTTTTAACTTCTTTATATCACCACTTAATTAACTCGGTCATCGACATTTTACATCCCATTCTGCAATTCTGCACTGGATTTTGTCCAATCCTCTTTTTTTAGCCCAGACAGATCAATATTGACTTTGTATTTAGAGTGATATAGTAGTGGCTCGATTAAACAATCATTCCATTTGTTTCTTGGCCCTAACCACACACATACATTCGCAGTACAGCTTGCCAAGTCATAGCACTGCGCTGTGTTCACTGCAGGGCTTGTTACAGCAGCCTGGTGTGTTCACAGTCCACAGAAAAATTCAATGGGGAGATAGAAAGTGGAACGTTGAGAAAGAACTTGGACATAAACTTAGAGGATAGGAAGGTGGCTGGACACAGACTAAAAGGTCTTCAAAAAAGATAGAAAAGAGAGAGAGAGAAGTACAAAGTGAAGTAAGATGGAAAGACAAGACAACGAGCTGAATATCGCATTAAACCTGCCTTTACACCTAAACACCTTTAATAAGATAACATCCTGATGGATACAGAGTATGAGAAGATTAAAAACACAAACGTAAACAGGATGCTCTCCATTAGCTTGTTAATAAACTTTCCCACAGTCTTTCGGACACACACAGTGCACATTTCGTCTGCACAGCCAGGTTTAGCAATAGGAGAGCAAATCCTGGGAGAAGTGGGGACGGAAGAGTCATTAACCTTGTTTCCGCGGCAGGGCTGAGGGGGGCCTGATGGGGTTAGAGCTACCTTAAATTTTACTGCAAATGTAATTACAAAATTGTTTTTTTTTTTTAAAGCTATGGAACAGATGGTTGCTCATGCCTGTTATAAAAGGCACTTGTGGAGATGACATGGATAACGAGTAAAACCCTGTTTAGTCCTGTTTGATCCCACGGTGAACACCATGGGACCCACCCTTTCCCGGATCTGCTGGCCCCTGTGTGAACCAGGTTAATGCCAACAGTCTCTGCTGTGAGAGGGAGGCCTGCTATACACAAGAATTTTCACCAGAGGGTTGAATTAAATAAGACACTGCACAGATCAGTGATTAGCCAACCAGCCACAACATCATTTCCCATAACATCCTTTTCTTTCCTTGCTAGATAACATTCCACTATTAATGCTGTATGCCTACAGTCAGAGGTATCCAAGGTAAACAGAGAACAACAGGAAGTCAGGTGTGGTGGGAGAGATAGAGATAGAGACAGGGGAGTAAGGGTTAAGTTGACTTACGTCCTGCAGGAAGTGGACTCTCTTAAGTATTTATATACACAAATCATAAAGGTGGGGGGAAATGAGAATGCAGCCCATGGGTATTTTTGATCTGTCTTGTGATTATAATATGGTTGCTATTAGGGAACTAAAATTCTGGGTTAATCTTAGGAAATAAGAACATTACACTACTTCATACTTTGTACACTTATGTCGTTTAGATCATGCTTTCTCAAAATATCACATTTATATTTGAAGACTAAGCACATCCAAAAAAAATTGCTTGAGAATGACCACTTTGATATTCCAGGTGTAATTTGATAGCGGATGAAAGATAAAAACACAGCTCTTTTTTGTGGACTTGCCATCCGATAAGGTAAAACTGTTGCTGTGTAAATCAATCTTGGCTTAAATAAATCTTGTCAGATTTCAAAGAACAAACCATCACACGATGTGTGATGTTGTACTCAACCCATTAATGTCAGCTTTATGAACAAGCCATTTTTTGGAGATGTTACAACAGGGTTCAAATAAGTTCACTGTAATAATAAGAATAAGGCTGAGTGTGAAGACAAATATTTGCTTCAATCCAAGCATAGAATGATAAATGAAAAGATGAACTGTACTTGGATCGTGTCCAAATCCAGGGTGACAAGAATTGTTTGTCCCATGAAGATATAATTTCAAAAAATATTGGCCCTTCTGTCAGCCCCTCCGCTCGATTTCACTGTCTTAAGGGGTTTGATCGATTACTTGTATTGTCAAAAATGGTCAATGGCTAAAAACTGTGACAGAGAGAACAAAGGAGATTTGGGGGCCAAAGGATAATGATTCAAACACTAACAATAGAGAGTGTGCTATAGCACGAAACCTCAGACAGCCAGCCAGTCCTTTGTTCTGTCAAATGGTCTATTCCAGTCCCCATATGCTCACCTCTCCACATGCTTAATGATCAGAGCTTAGCGGCCCCCAGCAAAGTCAAAGACTCACACACACACACACCCTGAGAGAAGCTCCACCCCTTAATGGTCTGATAATCCACCCCTCTAAATGACATTTAATGCATCATCCACGTTTATTAAGGGGAGGAACCCCTTATTCTAGCAGCTGCCCGACACACACACACACACACACACACACACACAGATACACACACTTGAAACCTGGAGGGACAAAACATATGTACATTCTCTTCAGTGTATAAATTATTTGTTTCAGTTCAAATCTGAGGACAACAGCTGTTGTCTGAATGGCATTTATTCAAAATTAGTTTAAAACCCTGTTAGTCAAATTTATAATATTGAAAATTTAAATAAAAGTAAAAAGCGGTTATTTTATGTTATAAGTGGGATCATAACAAAGCAAATGTATGCCGATATAAATTACTGATTTCAAATGAAGGCACTTTCGTTTAGTGGAAAATAGAAGAGTGGAAATTGTAGGACTTTTCATGTCTATTTCAGTTAGACTGATGAACGTAGAGAAAATAGGCAGCATAATTAGAGGGCACACACGGATCACAGAGTAACCAAAAACTCCATGGTCATGCATATCATTCTGTATACAAACATTAATTCACTCACAGGTGTGTACACACTTATTTACAGGTAGCCAGACGCACATAAGGTTGTTTATATTGGGAAGGGTATTTGTTATCCATCTAATCGGTCTGACCCCTCCAGACTGATATAAACCCAGCTAATCCCTCAATGCACCTCTGTAAATACTGTAGTATAAGGGTTAGGGTTAGTTCCTTTTCTTTTTAAAAGAGTTTCAACTTGTGGGATGAAAATTGACTTGGCAAATCAGGCGTGTTATCCAAATAAGTTGAAAGTAGTGCTAAATAGTAGGCAGTCAGATTAATGCTAATGGGAAGCAGACAAAGATGGCAGACACACTGCCAATACAAGTAATGTATTTATAACTTAAAGTAAGGATTACTTTTCCTCTGTTCTGGTCCAGGAAGGGAGCCCATTTTTTGTTAAAGCATTCTGTGGAAACATGTGGAATCAAATATGTAAAAACTTGATTTTGTCTTGATTTGATTCATACAAGATGTAACGCTCTTCTCTGCTGTTAATGGTTAAAATTGAGTGTAACCACCTCTGGGTATGTACTCCACAAAGTCACAATTTATTATTCAGTTTGAAACTTTGTCCTAAAGTGCCTGGAATCCAGAGGTGAGCTTATTATCAGAAGCCTGTATCTCCCATCTGAGCTCAGTCACTGTTTATAACTGCTCACTTTCACAGTGGAAAATATTCCTCCCTGCTTACCAGCCAAGCAGACAGAAAGAGACAGACAGACAAACACACAAGGAGACAGATAGCTCAGCCCAAACGATTGTCCATCCCATAAACTGAATCTGGCTTCAGCCGCGGTGAACCACGAACACACAGGTGCACGTACACATCGACACACATGCACACAGAATCGCTCTCAGACCACTGCACATAGTTGCCTAATCCTTGGGTCAAGTTCAGGTCGATCAAAGAGAGGCATTTTAAAAGCCAAGTGTAATGTTGCCTCGGGGACATAGAGAACACAAATTTCAAAGAGACCGTCCAACCCTTAAGACTTTTGGGATTAGCTGCACTTCATCATTCCTTCCTCCTCCTGTTTGGAAGCAGAGTGATAAACACTCAAGTCACTGACCTCTCCTTTTTTGTTGCACCACCATCAGGGATCAATTTCCATTTTGACAAAATAAATCAGGATCTATCAAGCAGATTGTTATGTACTTTAATGAGCACAACCATGAGCTTTCCTTCAGCACCAGACATAGTACAAACCTTGCAGTGGTAAATTTTGCACTCTTTACCACAGCTAATAATACTGTGAGATGAGAAAAATTGTCGTATGTTTTCTGCTCAAAATCTGAACCTTTTAAGTGTGTATCATTGTGAACGCTGCATCAACTAGGGACACTAGCAGGTATTTATTAGAAATGCTCCGAATCCTTCTGAGTGTTTTTGTTTGTTAAATTTCCAAATTAGACATTGGCAGTAGCTAAGTTGTGGTATGACTGAGATCCATTGGCTCGCATTTATTATCATCTCCTTCATTACCTTTATTTTTTTTTGCAAACTAACTACAAGACAACATGATGATTAGAACATCTTTAATATTATTAGTGTTAGTGTAGTGAAACGTGGACAAAGCTCTAGTCTTGTTTGGAGTAACAATAAGAAATATTATAATTGATCCATCCAAAAATATTTACATCTGAGAAAGCTCTTCTTAATTAACTGTAATACTCTCTGTAACATATGCTGAATAATTCATAGACATGCTTGAGGGGGAAATTGTCATATAAGAACGCCTAAAGTCTTCTTACTTGACAGTCTGTCATAAGTTTTCATGATAGATATGCCTTGTTCAGACTGCATTCATTGAATCAGCCTCAATGTCATGACGCAGGCTTTGATGGGTAATGAATTATGCATGGATGGTGTGCTTCCTACCACTTGTGTGGAGAAACACACACATACCTCATGCAGTATTTGGTACATTGAGAGCAGACTTCTGTGCTCTTCGGTGCTTTACTTCCTTCCTCTCAAGTAGACAGCAGCTGTTCTCCGTTGACTGCAGAAAAAGGGGGACAAAATAAACACTGGATTCAAAGAAAACGAAGTAAAGTGGGGCAGATAAGACCACAGGATGATGAGAAGAAAAGAACAAAAGTGATGCAAGAAAGAGATGGAGGACAAATTACTCGCAATTTAACAGAACCTCAACTTCTGTGCAATCAAATGGTGTAGGGTGTGTGTGTGTGTGTGTGTGTGTGTGTGTGTGTGTGCGTGCCTGTGTAAATACACTTGCCCTCCCAGCCCATATATCGTTGACAGAGGGCAGAGCTTTAGTATCAGCACAGTCTCAAGGGGAGTTAAAAGCATCTGCTCCATTCAGCACACACTAAAGCATGACCAAACATCAATACTACCCCGGCCCCTTCCACTCCTCCCTCTCCCTCTTACATATGCGATCTAGGTTTATATGAGGTTTTACACGCACATACACACACATGCACACACACACACACACAAGACAGCTTATAACCACACAATGCAGGCTTCAGCAAGTTGAACTCCAAAGACGAGAGAAATTTCAGCCTGCCACTCACCGGGTCTTGCTCCGGCTCCCGGTCGGCGGTGGCCCCAGCTGCCCCCCCGCTGCCCCTCCGAGGATCCCGGGATCCTCCCGCCGCCACCTAGCGAGCCCCGTGTTCTGAGAGAGGTCCCCCGGCGATGGAGCGGCTTCAACACGGACTGAAGTTAACCTCTCCCAGCTGCAGAGGTCTCCAGCTGTATAAAGGCGCCCAGGCCCTTGTCTGTTGTTGTGACCGAATGAAATCAAATATTACGTGAAATCTTCTCTTGTTAATGTCCTTTTCTTATGTTGCACAGGAAGCCGCCACTCCCACACGCTGAGGGCAGAAAGCTCAGACAGGGGTCGGTCAAACGCAGAGAGAGAGAGAGAGAGAGAGAGGGGGGGGCCACATCTATCCACACACAGGCGGAGGAGCCACCTGTCAGGTGTGACTTACATCAGAGGCCAGTTATGCTTGTTTACTGGTTATTATGTATCTCCAGTTTCACTTGGAAGCGGCCTTGGTTGGTTTGCACACTCTGCACACACACACACACACACACACACACACACACTCACACGCACACACACACACATCTGTCAGTCATCAGTCAGTTGTTGGCTGCATGGACAGGAAAGCACTGAGAAGCCCCATACTGTTTGATTGGATGGCAAATCTCTTTTTTTTTTCGTCCATCCTCTTTAGTTGATTATCCGTCTCAAAAACAGCAGCTGCAGTTAAGTAGTCGAAGTTCTTTTTTGAAAAAAACAACAACAAAATGATGATATTGTAGCATCTGTGTTGGATATTGTCTAACTAAAAAATGTCTAAAATGTTGTTTTGGAGGGATATGTGCCTCATAAATGAGGAATGTGTATTATTTTCTTTTCCTGAATGTGAGTTAAAGGGACATTTTATTCTTTTCATTTTGCTCTCCTTTCTAGCACAACTCCACTGTTGGAATTGTTACTGAAGGAAACTCCATTATCTCCCACACTGGGTGAATAGCCTTTTGAAATATGATTCCTTACATCCATCTAGTGGCTATTTACTATCATTACATATGAAAAACCATGATTATTGCAGCTCAGTCACTGTACATATGGCATGTTATAGTATATACTTTACCAAGAAGCAGCTTGTTTGTATTGGCTTTAAGCATATCCTAGCTCACACTGGGCAAAAGGTCACCATTGTGTTGCCGCTGTGAGGCACAAGTGTGGACCACTGTCCCACAATGCCACGCAAAATGTCAGCTTCGGTCTATCTAGCTCTCTCTTCCTTCGGCAAATATGGGAATTTTTCCCTCTGCCTTTTATAGATCAATTAAAACCTTTGCTGAAACAAGGGGTTGTCAAAGCACCATGAGTTCATACAGGACACTCTCTTCAGCTTTGCCGCAAATGTTTAGTGCCAAAAATGATTTCATACACTTTATTGTGCCCGCAGGAACTTCTACATTAACGCAGTAGTACAAAGGAAAAGAAAGCAGTACATGAGACAGCAGGAAACAGCTTCCAGAGGTAAATATGCAGCGTATCGTATAAACGTCAACATGGCATGAAAAACATATGACACAGTCAACCCAGAGTACATTAAAGAAAAGGTATTGTGGGTAAATAAAAGTTCGGAGGCAGCGAACAAAAGAGGATTCATCTCATCCTTCATCTACCAGATGTAAGTGAATTCAGCTGTGATCTTCACTTCGTCTTAAAGAAAATGGACGCTAGTGATGGCATTGATAATGTTTAGAATGGCAGTATGGAGACAATTCTAAAACCGTTATTTTACCATTGTATATTTATTACACATTTGGCTCTTTAGAAGAGAGACTGTTTTTATTGGTTCACCCCAAAGGCTCTGAGGTGTCAAAAATCTGTCATATTTTTTTATAATGAGTGCTGGAAGGTGGTCCCTCCTTGGTCTTAGCTGTCAAAATAATGTGAAAGAAAGTGGCAGATAAACGAATTGCCACGACAAGGTTTTTTTTTTTGGGTGGGTGGGGGGGTGGTAGGGGGATGGGTGGTACTGAAGGGATGCTTTGGGAAGTCAAAAATAGTCAGTCTTAGTCTGTCTGGATATAATCTAAAAAAAGATTGAAAACCTGTCACTCTTATCTGATTAATCAAACATAATTGTGATAATAAGACATAACAATATGAACAAAAAAAACACATAGCACTTAACATGATGTTATATAAAAACAAGTACCCCCATGACCTTCAGTGAGCCATGTCCTGTCCTCCAGTCCGTATGGCAGTTACAGCCCAAAATTAACTGCATCGAGTGTTATTCACTAATGACAGTTCAATGTACATTCAGCTGCAGCCTCAGAGTTTAGAAATATGCAAAATTTGGACAAGAAAATAAAGATATAAAACAGGGATACATCAAAATAAAACATTCAGTTTGACCAGTATAAATCATCTTTTTCTTCTGAAGATTCATTTGCTGCAGACCTACAACTATAACTATACAGTAAGAACATTGTATGCATTAATCATTTACACAAATTTTCAAGTACTGAAACAATTGATCAAGAAGATATTAAAATATCTCCTTGTATGCAAATGGTTATTGTTAGTTGTAGAACACTGGGGCTGTCGCTGTCACACTGTTTGATAAGGACTAGCCATTTCTTATCAGAAAACCACAGTTTATTTGCCATTTCCACAACCTTTCCCTGTAACCGTACTGTAATTTCTATTCATGTGCAGATATTTACAAAGGGTTAAAGAAACGCTGGACTGAAACATGCTGCAGAGTTGTCATGGGCCGTAATCCAGGGCTTTGTCCAGCATTAGTTGTCATTCTGGTGATAGAGTTAACCAGGCAAGCACAGGACTTAGACAAGGGCTTAAAGGTAACACATCCAACAAAGGTGGATTCAGAAATGTTTAATCAGCGCATTAACAAAAATGAAAAAGCTCTACTCCAACATGTCCTCAACTTTGTTACCGCATCATGTTTTTAGTTATGAAAGCAACAGATGCACAAGTCTCAAAGGTTAAAATGCACATGATACAGCTATCACGTGGACTTGATTCACTTTGTTCACATTCGCTTTTATGAATCAAGTCTGGATGCCACACTGGTCCTTGTGCAAAAGACTTGCTTATCTTCTTGCAGTATTTACTACTGCCTGCTGCCAGCTAGCCTCACTGGAAGGATTACAGTGATTAGGAATATGAAAAATTAGCAAATTAGGAACAGGAGCAGCTACCATTTATTGACTGGAGTGACTCTGTTATCTACCTAAAAAGAAAGGGCATTTTTTTAATAGAAATAAATTAACCATTCAAACAAACAAATAAACAAACAAACAAACAAAATTAACAAATTCTTCAGTAAACATCTTTGGTCGTACATGTATATAAATGTACTTTACTTGCTCTTCCTTCCAGTAGCAGGACAATGAGAGTGCAGACTCACTCACATCACTAGAAATAACACTATAGCGTTCATAAGCTTCAAATAAAATACAATTGTGTTTGTTTGTTTTTTTTTAAGCATAGAAATAGTTCAAGTGAGCAGCGGAGCATTTGTTACTAAGCACAGTGTCCACACAAGCAGCAAGACATATCAAAATGCACCAAGTTCATTGTTTTATGACACACATTTGACCCCATGTCATTATTTTGACCAATATCAATAGCCTCACTTTTTCAATACACCACTGAAAAGGTGGAGAAGTCCACACTGCTTAAGGGAACTACTAACACAAGACAAGAATTGAACATACTGTATACACGTTATATACTTTAAGTTAATGATTTTTAAAGGCCCTTCTTACGATGGGCACTGGACACTCGCAATAGCTGTAAATGCTGTGATGCATTGCATTGGATAATTGTCCTGTTCTCTATGTATACTGCATCTGCCCTCATCACATAAACATTAAATGAAATGAATCATCCTCACAACCTTTGCTTTCCTTACTAAGAGTTGTTATATCAGCTTCTGTGTGATAATATGACTCAGTATGACTCAAAAAAATCTCGCTTCATTTGGTCATTTTTACTCCTTTTTACCAATGTTATCTGTGTTCTTGTTTTAAGGTAAAAGCAGAGGAGCATTTACCCCAGGAGCATTGGGGAGCATTGGTCTAATTTCAAATGCAAACACCCTCTCTTCAGTTTCCACTGGAGAACCAGTGATGTCGGCCTAAATGAATTGAGATATAACCATTTTAACTCAAAACTTTTACTTTGAACAGCTAAACTTAGAATCCAGCCTGCCAAGCTGGGGCCTCAAGCTCATGAAAATATGTTGTTACACTTGTCATTTTTGAAAGATCTAACAAAATTATGTTGCAGCCTATGCTGCCCCTTGGGGGGCCCCTGTCCCTGCCAAGCCACAGTGAAACACACAGCACGGCACACAGACGAGGAACCAGGTCATATTGTTTCATTTATCATTCCAACTTTTCTTCTGAACTCTGGTTGTCTGAGAAACAGAGTGTTATAACTTTGATTTACAGGATGGGTCAGTGAGCACAGAAACAGATGGTAAAATATTAATTTCAGTTGATGAATACTTTGTCCATAGCTGATGATACAAGTCTGGGCCTGCAGAGAAGTGAATGGTGTAATCTGTGGTCTGAAATTGTAATAAATAATATAGCCTAAATGAAAAAGAGTACAGGGGTAAGTATTGAAGTCCAGATCATCAAGAAAGTAGCTCCACCGCCTCAAAGACTTCCGATGAGAAGTTCAGACTAACAAAAACATTGTTCTCCATTGCCTCGACACTCTCCTCTGAGCAGACACTGTCACGGTTGATGAGGCTGCTTTCAGAAGTGGGACTGATGACGATTATGCGTGGAACACCCTGGGGCGACCTGGAATCAGTAGACGGGATTTTTCTGAAATTGAGCGAATCAAAAGAGTCGCTCTTGTGGCTTTTCAGCCTGTCTCTGATGCTGCGTTTCTCCCCAGCATCTGAAATATTATTGGTCAGACTCTTGCTACGCCTCCTGGTAAGAACTAGTAGGGGAAGAGTGGCGATGGTCAGAGAGCTGGAAACCAGTTCATGCTCACAGATGCTTGATGATTCATTCAGGGAAGAGGGACGCTAGCAATGTTTTAAAAAAAGAAAAAGACATTCAAACGCAAATAAACAAGAACAAAATCAAAACATAAATGTACGATGCATGAGTGCATGCAAGAAAATTAAATTAGCATGATCCAAAGCACACACGGGGGAAAAAAAAATCATGGCCAAATCCTGAATAAGAAATAATTAAGACGATTTTAACAATGTTGTGGTGTCTCACCTTCTCTGCAGCATGGGTCTTGGTGTTCTTCTGCTGTAATTGTTTCTTATAGGACCTTCCTTTGCAAGACTGACTGTACAATGACATGCTTCTGAAGGAATCGCCCGACTTCCTGCCCAAAGGCTCCATCTCTACATCCTTCAATACCTGCAATACCAATACCGGAGAGAATAGAACTGCATAAGTTGAACTGAATTTAGATGAACTGAAATAATTCAATAATATTGTACCTCAGATCATCATGTAACTTTACTATCCAATTTTGTCAGGAAACTAAAGCACTGAAATGACGACCTTTTTATTGGGTGTAGGGTGTTAGTCAAGTTGGGGATGGTAATAATAATTACCTAAAACAAATAGCAATCTGTAATATTTTGAAGATTACCAGATATTAATTTGGATTTTCTTAGCCTTAAATTATGGAAATGTCATCAGATTCAATCACATAAATGAGCTGTCAGAACTGCCACTTATCCATTTCTTTGACACCTATCGTGTTAATGCATTCACACTTTGTATTATATTAAGTCAATCTCATGGACTTTGCTGGAGGAGAACTGATTCGCACACACGGACTTTATAGCATGATACAAAGGATAAATCAATGCAATTGAATAAGTTTTGTCCTTTAACTTTCAATTTAACTCTGTTACAGCAGATGTGATATTTAAAAAAACATGAAAGTAATTCTAAGCTACAATTCATTTGTGGAAATTAATTACAATATCAAGATTAAGAATTTTTAATCCCACCCAAAGTAGTTAATAGACGGAGATGATAGTCATATATATTATATATTTCCACACATGAAGTGTATGAAAAGACATCTCAAAGAATAACAAAGTCCAGCAGAAGAAATGATCTTATGTACAATTACCATGTCTGTGGAGTTGGAGGAGGCCGTAATAATGTGTGTCCTCGATGCTGTGGACTGTCTACTGATGATGGAGTCCCTGAAGGAGGACTCACTGATGGAGGAGGAGATGCATTCCTTCCGTGGAGTGGGAGATAGAAACCAAAGGCAGGGGAACTTCTCTGCCAGAGTCATCCTAATGAGAACACATCAACAGAATAACACAGGTAGGTGTAGGTTATTTTAAAATCACTTATATTTGTAAATAACTACAATTTGTCAACGTTGTTAACAATTTACCTAAATTATTTTTACTTTAAAAGTGACATGTATATGTAACTGCTGTATCTCATCCATTTCAAGATCGACACGAATGCAATTACTCTGATTCATCCTTTACCTGTATTTGTTGTGTATGATAGCATAGATAAAAGGGTTGTAGATAGTGGAGGCTTTTGCAATGATTGCAGGCACAGCCTTGGAATATGGCGACAAGATGTTGGCATGCCTGGATGAGACAGAACAACAGAATCAAAACTTTCCTTCTCTGTATTTTGAAATAAACCAGTCATTTTGTCGTCTACAGTTGTTTGTTCGTAGCGCAACACAACATGCCCGGAAGGACTCAAAGTTCCCTTTATCTCTTTAGTTTTTGCAGCATAATGAAGGAGCATTTTGGGTCAGGGATTAGCAAAAATGTGCCAGCTGCCACAGAGGGGTGGTTAACTCCATTTGATCATGCATGCTTGTGTGTTTAAATGTGTGTGTGTGTGTGTATGTGTGCATATGTTTGTGTTTGTGTGTGTTTGCAAAACTGCCTTGCCGCTGTGAATGAGCAGGGAAAAGATGTGATTTCAAAATTACATAACTTCCTCTCATCCCACTGTATGTCCCGGGAGAGATATGTTGTGATAGGTTGGATTAGCAAATTCACCATCTGTTATATGTCAGTCAGGCGGGGATCTAGCCTCTAGCTGACACAAAATCATACTGTATAACGATGTCAAAGTGTGCAGCATGGAAGTCACCTGGAGGACTAGCATTACTGCCATGCTTCTCGATATATGCTGAATGTGGGTTTCCCCAGTGTTTCCAACATTGAGCCTGATTCTATTCATAATACAAAATTAAAGATTTGACACATCTAGATACGATTTTCAACAAGCAGGCAGATATGATTAAATTTAGCCCTGTTGTAATGCAAGATGCAGCGTAAGATGATGCAACTGAATACAGTGTAAAACGTCTCTAGATATATTTGTGTTATAGTTTAGATTGTGACTGACTGCATGAAGAAATCCCAAAAGTTAATATTGGAGAGATGGAAGAGAAAGGAAGCGGTAACCTTACCACATGTACCCTGGGACTATTCCCATTGAAATGGCTAATCGGGTGGGTTTGTGTCTAATTAGTGAAACTGACTTGCTTGTTGTGGGAATTGTAAATTGTTTGTTTTTTTGTCATTGTAATCGATTTCTCACTTTGTCTTACAATGCTCCCTGTACCTATACTGAGCACACACCAGCTATGCATTCTCAGAAGGATCCAACCATTTATTTTTTTAATACATTATATGTGTAAAAAATACAAAACACATTTATATATAAGGTAACTGGTTTGAGTCTTTAGAGAACAGAAACAAAAACCTAGCAGGGATGCTATTATAGATACAACATGCTTAAATTTAAGAAGAAGGGGAGATATAGCCTAGCACATTTATAAAACCAACATAAATTATTGTTCTCCTGTCTTCAAACCAAATCCCCCCCCTTGGGAACAATAAAGATCGACTGATCAATTGATCGATTTTCACATGTGGAATAAGTCTTACCCAGCCCAGGAAATCAGAGTGACACAGGCATATGGTGACCAGGAGAGGACATAAACCACAATGACGACGAAGGCGATCTTCGCCAACTTCCACTCACTCCTGATGGATTTCTGCTGGATGAGGGTGGATTTCCTCACTTGGGTCCCAAGACGCTCGACCTCCCTGTAGGTGGAGTGGAACGAAGAGGGCAGTTAAAGTGAAAGATAGACCCCAAAACAAATTAAAAGAAAGAAAAAAAATATATATAAGCAATGGCATAGCATCTGATTCACATCATACTCATCAAACCATCCGCTACATCTCGAATACTTTTAAAGCTAAAAGAAAATACTTTACGCACATGCACTCTGATATAAGTGTTACAGTACCTGCTAGTCTTCCTTATAGCCAGAAACATTAGGACATAGCAGTAAAAGATGATTCCCAGAGGAATAAAGAAAACAAAACAGCACAGCATCATTGTGTAGCTCCTGTTGGCCAGTGTGTAGGTGACATAATCCCATGTACAAGATGTCATTAAACCCTCTGGGATATAAGAGCCTAGAAGGGTAAAAGGACATCAAATATATATTTAAGTTACAGTAAATACCATTTCAGGTAAAACATCAATGGTTCTCTTGTTCAACAGCCTTTTTTCTTGTTTTGATATAACGTCTGAGGTACAGTAGAATAAGATCACAGGTGAAATATGTAACTATAGGCGCATAAATAAATGAAGATCAGTTACATTTATCCCTACATCAGTTCTTTAGTAGGTAACCAAGAACAGGTCATTTGCCTGATTCTGTTAGAGTCTCACATGGCATGAGGTAACGGAAACTCACTCCAGCCAACTAGAGGGGCCAAACTCCAAGCCAAAGAGTAAAGCCAGACCATGAGGATGGCTAGGGCCGTTCTTCGTTTGGAGCTCCAGTGTATTGCCTGCAGGGGCTTGGTGATAACCACGTAGCGGTCGATCGAGATGGCCAGTAGGTTTATCATGGAGGCAATGCCAAACAGGGCGCCACAGAATGCATACATCTTACAGCCTGCAGGGAAGGAACACATGCAATCAAAGAGAGCAGCAGCAGAATACTATTTGGTCTAATGTGTTACTAATAAATGGAGACATCTCTGTCTGTTCTTTGATTTTCTCGACTACCACTCATTGGATTGACTGCAATAATTCCTCCCTTCATGAGGAGTATAATATTCAGTCTTTATTTAATCTGTTTAAAAGGATGGTTAATTTATTTTAATGGTTATTTGAGAGGCTGCGATTTGTTGCGCTGCTGAACCGTATTGAGCTAAACTGAGAGGTGTTCCAAATATCCTGTCAACCTTAATACGTATAAATGGGTCTCTGTCTAAACTAGTCCTACTCTTTAGATGATCCTGTCCACTTTTTGAAGCTGCAGCTTGTTTTGCAGGGAATCCATGCTTTGACTGGGCACAGCCATCTGTGCAACCCGCCGTTGTGTAATCGATGACGTCAACTACGTGGATGAGTCACCCCAGCCCTAACCGACTGTCGTTTAATTCTTCTCTTTTTATGTTTCTTGACCTCACATCCAAAATTTTTTACAGTCAACACTGCACTTCCTTGGGTCCTCAACAATACACGTATAAAGTTTGAAGTCAGCAGATTGAGCGGTTGTTGAGAAAATCGAAAACATACAGAGATTTTGTCATTTATTTGTAGAAAGTATGATTCATAAATATAGGCACTGTTTTGAGGCTGTAGGAAGGATTCACATGAAACATAGAGTGTTATTAAAACAAAAAGTAGAATTACCCATCTCTCCGAACACCCATTCCTTGTAGAGACAGTTGATGAAGAAAATGGGCGACTGTGTGAAGGCCATGAGGAAGTCACTGACCGCCAAGTTCATGATGAAGTAGTTAGGCAGGTTACGAAGCTTCTTGTTACTACACACACACACACACACACACACACACACAGGGAAAGAAGGTAAGTTTGATGGTTAGTACAAACCATATACACATTTTTTGTTCTCTGCTAATTCATCAAATACCCATTGTGATAATGAACTTGTTAAGGGAGAGAGAAAAACTTGTGTGTTTCAATTATTTTTTATTCAGTACTTTATTAGTATGCATAACTCAATACACATTGGCATTAAAAAAAAGTCTGGGTACCCATTGTCCATTTCGAATAGAAAGAAGATGAAATGATTTTCAAAAGACAAGAAGTTAATTATCAAACATTACTTTCATACTTTAGGGAGGTTAATTTTTTTATTTCCATCTTTTACAATTTCAAATAAAAATGGTCAGAAACAAAAGTTTGGGCACCCTGCATGGCCAGTGCTCAGTAACACCCCATTTGGCAAGTATCACAGCTTGTAAACACTTTTTGTAGCAGCTAAGAGTTTTTCAGTTCTTGTCTGAGGGATTTTCACCTGTTCCTCTTTGCAAAAGGCTTCTAGCTCTGTGTGATTCTTGAGCTATCTTGCATCAACTGCTCTTTTAAGGTCTATCCAAAGATTTTTAATAATGTTTAGGTTGGAGGACTGTGGCGGCTACGCAAAATCTTCAGCTTGTGCGTCTTGAGGTTGTCCATTGTGGATCTATGAGTTGTGTTTAGAATCATTTTGCTGTTGTAGAAGTCATCCTTTTTTTATTTTCAGCTATATTGTAGACGGTGTGGTGTTTGCAACCAGAATTTGCTTGTATTGAATTGAATGTATTCCTCCCTCTACAAGTGAAATGTCCCCTCTGGCAATGGCTTCAACACACAAGCCCAAAACATGATTGATCCACCCTGATGCTTAACAGTGGGAAACGTGTTCTGTTCATGAAATTCTGCCACTGTTTTTCTCCACGGATACCTTTGCTCAATGTGACCAAGGAGTTGTATTTTAATTTCATCAGGACTTTCCACAGGACTTGTTTCCAAAATGCATCAGGCTCTTTCAGATGTTCATTTGAAAACTTCTGACTCTGAATTTTGTGGTGAGGACACTTTAAGGTTTTTTTTTTTTTTCAGATGACTCTTCCATGAAGGTCATATATGTGCAGCTGTTGCTGCACAGCAGAACAGTGCACAACCACTCCAGACTCTGCTAAATCTTCCTGAAGGTCTTTTCAAGTCAAACAGGGGTTTAGATTTGCCCTTCCAACAATTCTATGAGCATTTCTCTCTGAACGTTGTCTTTGTCTTCTAGACCACAGCTTAAACTCCATCATTGCATCAACTGCCATTTCTCATATACATTATGAACCGAGAAAAAAAGCTACCTGAAAATGCTTTGCTATTATCCTACAGCCTTCTCCTGCTTTGTGGGCATCATTTTTTTTTTTTTTTCTAATTTTCAGAGCTCTAGGCAGCTGCTTATAGGCGCCCTTGGCTGCTGATTGTTGGGACAAGGTTTGAAGAATATTGGTATTTCTATAGCTTTTAAATTTACATCACTTGGCCTTTCCTAATGATGACCGTGAAAAGCCACAGCCTGAGCAAGCAAATTAAGGTCTGAGACCTTGGTACAGTTTATCTGAGAGCTCAAATCTCTTTTTCTGGTTTTGTAATTTTCACCACAGGTGCCCGAACCTTTTAATGTCTCAGTACTATTTCACTGTCAGAAATAATCAGACATATGCCTGCTGTTAAACTGATCAACTCTGTGTGAACCTGCATTCATACCAACTTGATTAAGCACCATATTGACCTGCTGTCTGTTTCTACAGCTCTGTATTGATTACACTCTCTTTCTGTGTCCTCCTGAATTGAAAGCGGTTGCTCCCCGAGCTCCCCCAAACTCCAAACAATCTTATGCCTATGTATATTTGCGTGTCTGTTGTTATATCAGCGCTGGTGTATCTATGTGTTGTAGTGACCAAATGTCTTTGCATGTGTGTGCATGTGTGTGCATATTACCACATTCAATTTATTCCTAGAAAATCATCGTATCGAGTGACATCTCGCTTGAAAGACAATTATCTCCCTCTCTCTCACTTTCTGTCTCGCGCTGTGTGTGTTTCTGTGTGAATGTGTGTATGTGTGTTGATTGTGTGTGTTTGTGTGTAAATGAGTTTTCCTGGAACCCATAACATCATGTGCATTTCTGATCCAGTTCACACAAATTATCAGCAAAACCCAGTGGAGGACCCATCTAATCTATCTACAGTGATGGACAGATGGAATATAAAAGCCCCTGACAATCCCCAGAACAAACGCGAGCATGCACGCACGCACGCACGCACGCACACACACACACACAAACGCACACGCACACACACACACACACACACACACACACACACACACACACAAACACAAACACTTTCCCTCTCTGACCCAGTTTCTGTGAAACAGTTAACGACAGTGGCACAATAAGAGGTCAATAGATGTCCAAATTACACAACACATAACATACATACTCCCTTTATTTCTCAAAGAAACTTGGCAATTTGAGAGTCACTCATCTTGCAGAATGATATAAATTTTATAAAAAGATTGTCCTGTATTTTTAACATTTCCAATTTCATGTCACTCTATATGGACTTTTTCACTTTCACCACTGCTTTGAAATGCGTAGAACATTTGATTAATGGCGAAATGCTCAATTCCTTTACACAGTTATCAGTTTAAGCCACAGCTGCTTGTTTCTGTGTTTTATGCTTATAGACATTTTTTTTATAACAGCATATTAAGTTGCTGTACTGGCTACTTCAGTGTTACTGTTTGACTCCTTACAAAACAAGTGTTACTACACTGTTTGTCCTAAAGAGCCCAAACCCAAGAGTGTTAAAATGGTAAAAGAAAAGAAAATATATGTATATAATGGTTAAAAATCACAAACAGATGTTAGGGCCCCAGATGTGATTTTATATCAATCATGACCTCACACCTGTTGTGCAGAAGATTATTTGCATTATGAGAGGCTGTGAAAGTCCACACTTATTTAAAATGCAGTCAACATTTTTTTCTATACAGTTGTTCAAACTATTTCTCAGGGATACAGGGCAGATTTGCTCCTATGAACACTATGTTGCCATCCAACTAAGATGATCTCTCAGCCTGGACACTAAAATGCAAAGATTATTTTACTGGTAATCGCCAGCTTTTTGGAAACCCCTGGAAAAGCCTTTGCTACTTTAATGGCAATTTTCACTCCCAATCATTTCTAACCATCAGAGCCCACAGTCCTACACACATATAGTATTTTGGCGAAGATATCGCACTATATGCCACATACATGCAACTCAGCCTTTCTTTCTGTTTCTCCATTTCTCTATGAGATCAAAACATATCTGAGTGATTATAACATCTGTTTAGGGCTCTGATTAAAAGAGAGACCCACATTAAAATGGTAGGGGCTAATACAGTCAGATGAAACTTGTGTTTTGAATGCTCAGAGTAAAATCCATGGAAAAGAAACATACACACACATCAACTCAAAACAAAATTCTCAAAAAACAAACCACTCGCACAAACCCACCTATAGAAGGCGAACATAACCAAAGCATTGCCAGTGATGCCCAGAGTCCCTATGACAAAGACGAATAAAGCGACAATGTAGTGAGCATGGTCCGGCACATCCACTTTGCTGAAGAAGCTGCTCTGGGTGTGTGCTTTCTCTGGCTCCATACTCTCAGTGGACCACATGGTTCAAACACCTCATCAGGACTGCCAACCTGGCAGGGTGCAATAGGTCTACCAGTTTGTAATCCACTTCAATTTGCTTGTGTCGGGCCTCCATTGTTGTATCATTTGAAGAAGCGATGCAGTAAAGACATGCAGTATCTTCTTTAGATAAAAATACATTAAGGTCTAAATTGATCAAGTTTCACTTTGTTAGTTGTTTTCAAGGGAAGGTAACCCTTGTCCTTCCCATCATAAACAATCCATCCAGTACTATGAACTAAATATGAAGGACTAGGTCATTTCCACTTCGTAAAGATGTGAAATGACAAATCAAATCAAGTCCATAGGTTTTCCTCTGGAGAAAAAAAAAAACTAGAAAAGTAAAAAAAGTTGATCCATATAAAATGATATATTTTTTAGAATCCCAAGCATTATTAGGATGTCAATTTTGCATTAGTCAGAAAATATCTGTAATAAAATGCAGAACATGAAAAATGAGCTATTCCTCTTTTACTTCTTTGTCCAGTAGTGTTAGAGGCTTGATGATGTCCACAGCTGTTCACACATTAGTTTTCTCCAAATGTACTTTAGAAGCAACATCCTCTCTGTTATTCCCCTCTGGTCTGCAGTCTCCCACCTGCAGCTTCCAAATGTTTCCTGTCTGATTCTTGGGTTATTGAGTTGATAATATTGTCCAGTACATTAAATCCTGCACTCATTACACATTGTCACTGTCGTTCCACTCAGTGTTAGCCTGCAGCCTCTTCACCCATCACACCAGCTGTGCACCAAGCTCTGAATCAGTGGCCTGTCTCTGATTATCTTGCCAACTAAAGACTTCTAACCTCTCATCTCTCTCTCCATGTGTTTCTCGCTCACAGTCCCATGTTGCTCTGTGTTGCTCTCCCAACCCTGCCCTCTTGTCATACTCTGCCTCACTCTCTCTCTCTCTCTCCTCAAAATCACTGCCTCCCCTGTTTCTTTCTCTCTCTCTCCCTCTCTCTCTCTCTGTCTCTCTCTCTCTCTCTCTGCCACCCCCTACCCATCCTTCATATAATATGGCCCAGCCCTGAGCTCTAACCCTTTAACTACCAGATTCTTACATAACAGACATGATGTTCACTTACACTACCAGTATTAACAGCCATTTTAGCTCAGACACTCCTCAGACTTTGTAAACTAGACATGCACACAATGATGCATGTACATCACCTTTTGTTTCTACTGATTCCTGCAAAGTGTGCAATTCATTACAGCAGTCAACTGTGTAAAGTGACTACTCTGTTTTGTCATACCTCTTGCATGCACACAAGAAACCATGAATGCTGCACAGACGTGCACATTCGCTCGTCAAAATGGTGCACGATCAGCTGTGGCATCATTGTGTCAATAAAAAGCTCAGACTTTATAAGATTATTCACTGAGCCACTCATGGAGTCGGTCCAACTAATTGCCCAATCGCTCATAACATATAGAGCCAATTCACCACTGCTCTGACTCACAAGGAACACATCAGGATCCAGTATACACACACACACATGCACGCACACACACGCACACACACACACACCATCATCTTACCACCTTCATACCATCCCTTCAGCTATACAGGTTATTCATGTGTAGAAGGGAATGCTTTCAGAAAATCATTATTCCCTCCGGTAAGAGAACACGAAAAAAGTGAACCCCAAAGCCAAAATATAATGGTGCAGTTATTATAAATGAATTCTCACTGTCAACAGGATAATTGTATAATTTGGAAATAAATGAAGGAAATCAATAGCATTTAAGACTGGTTTGTTAATTCCATGTGTGGTATTGTTTTGCATTAATTCAGTAATATCATGACAATGCAGTGTCTCAGTTTAGAATAAACACATCAACAATTAAAAATAAGTTATCAGAAATATAGTCATATATAATTTACACTGCAACAACTGAGAATCGGTAAAACCATCATCTTGTAGTAAATAAGGCAAAATTGTATTTCTTGGTTAAATGTTGCACTGTGTGTATCTAACAAAGTATGCATAATGTCTAAAATAAGAAGACTTCTTATAAATGTATTATTAACAGTGATGTTTATTTACTCAAGATCAGTTTCATGGAATATGTTGGAGCACGATAATGCCCTGCTCTGAATGATATTATTACTGCCTGTAGGACATAGGTCGGAAACATGCCACATCTGCTGGTCGTTGCTTTTTATGGTGCTGGACATGTTGATAAAAGGAGATGAAGGGAAGAGAGAGAGTTGAAGAATGCAGAGCTTAGACAGAGATGCCAACTAAGCCCCCAAAGCAAAGGATAGCCTTAATCTGCACACTGTGCATGCATGTGTACCACTGTTTGATCTACTTGGACAAAGAACTTGTATGATACTGTATGGGTGTGTCATTTGTGCACGTGTGTTTGTGCGTGTGTGTGTGTTTTGCATGTGCCTGAATGCATGTCTGTTCATGTATCCAAGTATGTTTACTTGTGCACATGCATGTATATATGCACTTGATCACAGAGATATCACAGAGGATTACTGTTGTAGGCTTCTGCCAGCGTCAGAAACCAAATCACAGTTATAGTCTTTATGGTTACATGTCGACACAGTGGGCATATATACAGAAGGACATCTAATGAATAATGTATTGTATGGGAATATGATTCCCAATTCAAGACCCTAGAAACAAAGCACTATACAAAGGTGGAAATGCAAATTTTAACAAGATGAAGCACCCTCTTTATTACATAAATCGGGCCAAATTTGCTTTACATTAACTGTGAATATAAGGCAACTTGTCATGTCAATACTGTCTGACCCAGCTTGCATTAGTGAGGGATTAGACAAAGATGAGAGAGGCAAATCACACTTGTCATCCAACTCTTCTGCACTGTACATGACAGCTCTCTCAGACGTGAACAGCCAGTGGTAGAAAAATGCTTTGATTTTGATATAGTGGCACTCTGTGCAATGAATTGAAAGTAGACATATGCTACAGTATGTTGAATGTAATCTGTCTTTGCATTCCAGCAAAAGTCACGAAGCAAATTCATACATATGAGAGATCAAGTTGCTTTACATGAACGGATTAAAACATATGGCTGAGTACATACTGCATATCATAAAAATAGTCATTACATAAAAAACATTTTTAGAAAGAATTAATGACTGCGTAGAAATGTTATTAGGTATTAATTTGAATCAATTTTGATTTCAGGAGAAATTTCCTTTCTCTAGCAAACCATCAAAAGAAAAAAAGAAGTGGCTTTGCTCTTTTTTCCCGTGGGAACACTGGGAGGCCTGTAACAGAAGACCTAACCAACCTGAGGGTTGACAATGAAGAAATAATTCAGAAACATCTTTCAGCAGCTCTCTGTAGTTTCCCCTCCATTTCACTCAATGTGATCCAGATTAATGACCTTGTCTTGTTGGAAAAACACATTGGTGTTGTGGAATTCATAGAGCATGTCCTGGACAATGAAGTTCAGTATTCCACATGTCAATGAGTCAATTACTATCGAACCAGCTGGCAGTGCTGGTGCTTAGGTCCTGGGCTCAAATCCCCTGCTTAAAGATATAGCTGGCTTTTGGTCTGTAGTGGAAAGAGACTAATTATTATTGAGTGGTACTGGCCCTGAGTCCAGGCCTGTGTCCTCTGGCACATGAGTCAGTTGAAGATCAATACATCACAACACAGTTATAGATACTGTGTAGAGCACCATCAGTGACAAAAAATATGCCCTAGGAGGATGAATGTCAGGTGCCTCTTGCCCTGAAGTGGCTTCTTTAGCAGTGGTGACTGGCCTCATTTTTAATTCTGATTAAATCTTTTTTGATTCAAGTGGGAGAATAGCACAATCTTCCTATCTCACAATTTTGGTGAAATCCTTTTCCGCATCAGCACCAAACGCTGATTACATGCTGCTTGGCTCATCAGATTGTAATCCCACCAAATTTTAATTGTGTCAAGTACTAAGTACATCATGGTGTAATGTAACTTGTGGTATTTATTAGAAATACCTTTAAATGCTCTCACAGATGACTCAGGAATAACACATGGAAGAAACTTTCTTTTCACATAGTAAGTTTGTCTAATGCAGAGTAAATGAACTGGTTTGGCTCTAGAGGACAGTGTGTCATCTTTTTTCATTTTAATACCACTGATGCTGTGATCATTTGTCTGCTGTTTTGGATGTTGCGTTGGATGAAGTGAAGTGAAGTGAAGTGAAGTGATGAACTGAAGTTTTGCATTTTAACTGTTCCATGTTTAATGGCTATGACAGAGCTATCAATCTAAGATACCACTTATTGTAATGATGTGCAATGTGATAATGCGCAGGTTGTCAGCCGCACTAACACAGTACTGGTTGTGAATAAAATCTCAGCTAACTGTACTTTTGTAAAAGTAGACAAACATTTACCTTCTCCTCTGGTTTCCGTTAGAAATGTGAAACAGTCAAACAGGAAATGATGGATATGGTATCGAGCTTTAATTCTCACATGTAATGCATGTCTTAAGCCTCTTTAGTGTCTGCCTGGCTTTCTGTTAACCACCATACAGAGAATCTAGGTTATAGATCAAATGATGTGGAAAAAGCAGGTCATAACATGCTCTTCAGTAAGTGGAATGAATTTCAGTCAATAAAAAAACATCACAGTGGGACACTGGAACTCCCGTCCATCTCTTTCTGTCAATCTATCTCTTTTTCTCATTGTCTCACCTTCTATTTGCATCTCTCTCTGAAATGTAAGCAGTGGAATTAATTCTGATATAGTTTTTTTATTATGAGAAGTGATAGGGATTGACTTGATCATCAGAGATACAGAACATACATACAATATAGATACATTGATTATGTGAGGAGCTAGTTTTTGTAGCTTAGATTGCAGGGGTTCAGTGGTAATACATACAATAAGCGAAGAAGAATGTATCCTGCCTGTTGTTATACAATATCATTATGCTAAAGTAAGGTGTTAATATAACAGAAGTGGGAGTGTAACCAGGATGACTGTGTCTTGTTAAATTCCTACCTTACTCTTAAAATCTTTTAATGGATTTTATAGAAATATTTTATAGAAAGCATTGAAATTATTTGAATAGCAGTTCAGTTTTGTAATGTGTCCCAGTTTCTCTTTTTGCAGACACCCACATGTTCTTTTACACAAAAAACATGGCAGACCACTCACCATAAAACCTAGAAACGAGACTGCATGACGCAGTTTTAACTCAGGAACAATTAAAATCTATGTCTATGTTAGGTGAAGGGATATAAGTCTGCTGTTAGGAGGGACAGGGAAAATATAGATATGATATGAAGCATAGGGGCCACATTAATATATATGTGCTCACAAGTTTTGGGACTCCATGTTTAGAGCAAAATCTGAAAAATCATTGAAATTCAAAGGAATATGAGATCAAGCCATAAGTCTAACAAGTGTGTAATTTGAAAGCACATAGTCAAAAGTGTTTCTGGGATTCTTAATGCAAGGCACCAGTCAGAGTCAAATAGATTGAAAATAGTTTCTTTTCACATTGTGTTCACCCCAGCACCTGTAATATCAGAAAAAATATTACGAGGAGAAGCAAAGGTTTTTCAGCACTAGCCATTCCAGCAACCGCACCTGTTGCCAAATCAAGACTCCTTGGTTTCCCTGAGAAGTAGAAGATAAGGACAAATCATCTCAAACGTTCTTCTTTTTATATTTATATTGGATCTGTCGCTCTGCTGTACCTACCTCTGGTCAGAGTGTTGGACCTTACATTAACCCAGAAGACTGTGCGCTGCTGAGCTACTGTGGCCCTGAAAAACGACAGTGTTATAATGCAGAGATGTTTCATGCTTAGGTAGCTGTGCTTCATTCAAAAAATGGAAGATCCAGTTTGTAAAGAAATTCATCTCCTTCCCCATTTAAAATTGTATCAAGCACTTGCTTTCTACAAAATGGTGCCCTACGCACTTACACTGAATAAAGAAAGTTGCTAAATTTGGACCTTTGGGAATGAACTATATATATTCTAGAGGAAATGCTATTGAGCAAATTTTATACACTCATAAAATCCAACTGTTACAGAAATGAAAAAAACAAAACAAAAAAACCATACGTGTCCTATGAGAGCAGAGTAGATATTGTTCATATTTGTGATAATAAAACAGATTAAAAGGTGTTTTTGCTTTACATGAAGTAGACAGGGCTTGTAGAGTTGGGTGGTATCCATCTGTATACCGTGGTGTTGCCCTTAAGGTTGGTGTTGGAATGAGTAACAGCACCTTGTGGATTACCGTTGCACTGTGAACATAAAACATTCAGTCTCTCTAGTTAAGTCCGCATATCATGCTCTATCCTCCTGGTAAATTCAAATGAAAAAGGGCACAAAGGCATAAGAAGGTGCAGAGTTTTCTGAGACAATTTGGACATTGACATAAGATATATTTTGTCATTTTATTTTGAGGACTTTTTTGGGTTTCTTTTTCTTGGCTGGACAATTGCCACGTGCATTGTTTTGTAGTTAGAGGTTTGCAGCTGTGTAGATTCTTAACACACAAAACATATCCCTTCCTAGCATTTTAACAGCTGTTAATAGCTTATGTGCAAAGTGCCTAAGAGTCACCTCAAGAAACCTTGTGTCTGGAGGAGGAAGTTGCCAGCTCCCCAGTGTGTTAGTGCTGCTAAGTGTTCGAGCTTCCAGAAGCACACCTCTGTATTCTGGTCCAGTGATAGTCACTGGAGGAAAACACAGCAAAACAGTAGTTATTTTATAATGATCTCATTTGACACAAAAAAATATATTTTAAACTCTCCTATACTAGCCTGTTTGTGTTTGATTAGAGTTAAAGGATCACAGAACAGATCACAGTTGTTTGACTTGCTATATGTATTCACAGCCTTTGAGCTAAATCACTGATGAATAAGAGGTATATTGATAATGAGACTATAAGGCTAATCAAGATGGTTTTTAAGACAGCAATAGTGTAAAAAGTTGGCATTTAGTCCTTAGTCCTCAGTCACAAGTAGGAGCATACACATACATAGATGAGGTAAGAGGCGACAAAAAAATCTGAATAAATTTCCCCATTTTAATATGTAAAAACACTGGTCTCATGTCAACATTAGCACTAATATAAAGGCTTAACAAGAAAGTTATTTCACATCTGCAGACGTCACATAAATCCCAACGTTTGAGATATGAAGATATGAGTGTATCTGTGTTCATCCCAGCATAAAATCCCTGAGAATAAGATTAAGAAACTAAAATTATTGTTAATAGCACTATTAGTCTTACTAGCAATGTTGTAACAAATAGTGGAGTATCATCTCTGAGAACAGGATTTGACATCTTACCTGTGATGGGAGTGCCTGGTTGAAACGTCCTGGCATTGGTGAGAAGAACATAGGGTGCTGGAGAAGACTGAGGCTGAACCCCCATGTGGCGAGGCATCATATCCTCACAGGCACCAGTGGGAGCACCAGTGGGGTAGCCACTAACAAAACAGAGCACTTGAAGTGCAAAGAAGATGGGCAACAACAGCTCCATCGGACTGAATTAAAAAGCTCCTGCACTGGGAGCTTAAGAATGAAAAAAAGTGGTATATGAGGATACACAGAACTGAGCCAACAGTCTGACACTATTGCTGAGTCACACAACCAAAAAATTGAATTTTCTCTAAGTATCACTTCTCAAACCATGTAATGTGCTTTCACATGCATGATCTCAAGGTTTCCTGAAAAGGATACAGCAGTGATATTCATGCATATCAGAGCGAAAAAAAGGTCAATTTTCCAAAATTTTTCAATTTGTCTATCTCATACTTAAAAATTATCCCGGCCAAGGGAAATAAGAAAACAATTTCCAAGAAAATCACATGATAACTACTTAAGAGTACAGTCCATACAAATTTGCCATTACACTGCACTCTAGTTCAATATTTAAAACATTTTTAAAAATATAAAATCCATGTGAACAATTAAATCACCGTTCAAAAAAGAATATAAAGGCTCTCAAACAATAACTAATGCCTATTTTTGTTAGGGTTTATTCTTGACATAAAGTTGACCACACGACATGTGAGAACATTTTTGACTCGGCCGTATATATCCTCCCCTATGGATGCTGCTGGCTGCAGCAGCATGAAATACACATTATGTAAAATAACCTGCAAGTGAAGGCAAGTGCTGCAGTTAATCCCCCAAAACCCCTACACAGAGCCAAACCTTATGCCAGTGTAGTCTGTGCTCGATGCTCTTTATCTTGTCTCATCTTTATTAAATGTGGATTCTGAGTTTATTGCCCATCTATCAGCACATTTGCCATCAAAAATCAGCACAAAAACCTACAGTCTACCTCTAGAAATCTGATACAGTAGACTACATAGTAAGTAGTAGGATGTAGACAGTAATAGTGCCACCTCGGAAGTTGACTGTTTGGAAGCAATTATATCAAGCAATATATCTGGTGTGATGTTGATAGACCAGAAGCTGGGTTTCTTTATGAGGACAACTGAGCTATGGCATAGCACAACATTTTCATGTAGACATAGAAATCGATAGTGGGCTTCCAGAGGACAATATAGTATGAGTCTGTCCTCAGCCAAGTCTCATTCATTCATGTGCCAAGCATGAATATTGCCACTCAAAATCTTATTCCAGTTTTTATTATCATACATCTCCTGAGTCTCTGATTTAGTAGTTATCAGAAAAGGTTGTCGGGGGGAAAAAAAAAAAATCCACTTTTCTAAATTCATGCACATGTGTAATCTTTGTGCCTAAAGGATTAGACTCTCATTTGTTGTATTTAAGTATTTCTGAGAGGGTCAGAGCGAGAGCTGATTATGTAGTTGAGTGTCCTCAAAACTTGTTTAATCTTTTGTTTCTAAAAAAAAGGATTTGTCTTTAACAAATCAGGAATAAAGACATGATTAAAAAAGAAGCGAATCTCTCGCTGAGACCACTTCAATGTCAGTACTTTGGAAAAATAAAAAGCATTACAGGTCTTGTGATTAATATCAGAGAAGAGACAGAAGAGAAGGTCTGTCTTCAACATTTCACACTTACCCTCTGATGTCTGCAGAATGTATCTATCATTTATATTACACATAAAAGAACAGCCGTTTGAATTTGACAGGAAGAGGAAGAAGCAGACTATGCTTTTAATCTAAACAGAGCCGGGCACCTCATACGGTGGGTACTGCACTTACCTGAGAATACCTTATTCCTTGACATGTTCTCTCTAGCCCTCATCTCTTTAAATATACATTTCTCTTCATAGTAGAACTGTACTCTTTCATTATTTACTAAGGGATATATGATTTAAGAATGACTTTAAGATGCATTATAGCAGAGCCTGCTAATCTTTTTCCCCCCCTTTGCCGACTGACTTATGGCCATGTTGAGTGATAATGTTCCAGCTGATTACTGAATCAATGGTGAGGCATATGCTGACTAATTCATTTCCCATGCATTTTAAGAGTGTTTTGTCCTCTGTACCATAACAACATTTTCAAAATTGTTGTCTTTTTTTGTTCATGGTTTGAGATAAGTTTGCTTAAAATGAGAATCTAGGTAGAAAAAAGTACGTAACTAATTATTTTGAGATTAAATTAGGGGGGAAATGGTCAAGAATGATGATGTACAGATACATTTCCTCAAATCTGACATTGTAAGGTAGGACAAATAGGTGGAAACAATCAAAATAGCACAATTCCCTTTTGGGCTGGACTAAATATAGTCTTAGCCTCCTCCCCTTAATACAGTAGGCTATGTTCTTTTAGAGTAGCGAACATGGGGACTAAAAATCCAACAGAACATGTCTTTGTTTGGTAACACAGTACCTAAAAGCTGATGTGAGCAAAGGTTGAAAAAAAAAGGATGTGCACAAAGACAAAGGTCAAGTGACTTTTCCTGTAATTTGAGCATCCATCTCTTCAATTTAAAGCCCGAGGTTCTCTGACTCAGCCGACAGACACACTAGAACCAGTAGAAGGTGCAAGCCCATTTCCGCCATGGTTCAATATGTATATTGAATGTGAAAAGTCTTTTCATTGTTGTTTTCATTCCAGTTTGCCCAGTACAACTTATTGCTTGTAATAATTGCAAAGCCTTTCGTGCATACAGAACGCAATGAATCTTCAATTTTTCACATCTTTAATGTTAATTCTCGCTTTGTGCACTTTGTCACCAATGTATTGATTGTTTAATTTTATCTCACACAGACAGTTTGTTTATAATCTGACTGTTTGCTATGATCAGGCTCATAAACTTCATTGACGCTGCTTCTTGATTTTTTTTTTTTTTTTTTTTTAAGTTTGCTCTACTTAAACAAGACGATGTGTTTGTTTAAAGTACTGGTAATGGGGTTGTGTCGGAAATCACAAATACTGACAGCCAAAACAACCTACATGGCCAGATGCATAGTGAGTGAATATAAGGTTTTTTCAGCAATTTGGGTGAGTCAGCATTTAAATATGCTATCAATTGTAACTAGAGCAGGATGAGGTTACACAGTTCCTGGTGTATGTAATGTGATTTGTTGTGGCATTCAAGTCAAAAGTGAGACTGGGAGAGTGAGAAAATGGATTAGCTTTAAGGTAGAGGTTAGGTAACTATTCTGATAACAGCATTAATGATAATGATAATAATAAAAAAAAGCTGAACGTTCTGTGTGACCAGATAAAACCAAATTATGACCCATTAGTTTCTGTATGACACTGGATCGTTATATGAATGAATTATGTGAATTGAATAGGGCGGGTTTAGATCAAATTTTTCAGAGGTTACCTTTAACCTTAAACTGTGATAAGATGTGGATGTCCTCAATATGACTAAATGGTTTCATCTAAATGAAACAGCTGGATTCTCTAGTTGATCAGTTACTACTGCTCTCAGTTAATTCGAGTGTGAATGCTCTGGTCTCTGATGTAACTCCCGTGTCAGGCATGCCGTGCTGGTAATATTGTGTAAACGGGGACAGAGCTGTGTATGTGTTTATGTTTATGTGTACATTTGCTCTTGTGTGTTCTTAGGTAATATGTGACAGGGGAGAACAACGGCAGCAGACAATCGAATAAAATTCAATATAAAATTCCACTGAGCGACACAGTCAGTGGCATGGTTACATTAATATGATGGAGCTGTGTGCTGAATTTAAGTGAGACAATGTCCTTCTCTGTGTCAAACCATGACTTAACAGTGATCAGCAGAGAGACATTACGAAATCTGGGTTTGATGGAGTCTAGTTAGATTGCTTAAACACCTCTGATGTACAATAACTACAATGTAGCTCCTTTTTTGATGTACTTCAGAAAAAAAAGCCGTTGTAAGTCGGTGAAAATTTAACACAACTCTGCAGATTTCACCAGGCACAAAAAAGATGTTCACAGATGCAGCTCAAAAAAAATGCACCAAAAACTGCCCCATTCTCAGGGTATGAAAGAAAAACATTATAGCCACATGGATCCCCGGGACAATCAGAATGTTATGAAATGTAATGTCAAACCATGTAGCTTTGCTTGTGGGGAAAAGACGTCCAGAAAGGGCAACGATGCAATAGAATACACCGAAAGTAAAAAAATACATGAAACAGGAATTCAGTGGGTCTGTGTGTGTGAAGACAATTCTTCTGCTTTTCTCATTCTATTATTCTTCATACTGCACCAATTCTTTAATCATGCCTTTTAATTTCCCTAAATATGTCTGAAAGTTGTAAAACCCACATTCTGTTGTTCCTTGTTGCTGCAACTGGGCCTTTGTCAGCTATGCAGCAGATAGCAACTGTATATTGGATATGCAGATTTATTTTTCCACATAATCATTGTTTGATTGCAGTAGAATCATCCCCTTATTTACTTTTATGAATGTTGCAAAGAATGTTGTTATTAGTGCAGCGTAAAGATACCATACAATTGTTTTGTCATTTACATTTGTGCATTAAACAACCCTCAGGTAGTACAGTAGTAAAGAGTGTGTGAGAGCAGGTGAGAACAGGTGAGAGCAGGTGAGAGCAGGTGAGCGCAGGTGAGAGCAGGTGAGCGTGTACAATATGAAGCAGGAAAAGCTTGTGTGTGCTTTCAACATAATTTTCTTCTTTGAATAGATTTGACTATGATTGATTTTTTTAATCTTTTTATACATGTTATGAAATTGCTCAGAGACACATACACAGTGATTTTGATCAAATGACAAGCACAGCAGCTACAGTAAGCAGTGGTTTATTAACTGTGCCATTTGGGTGTTTGAACTGAGCCCATTCTCCAAAAATGAAAATGTCAAGAGCACTACTATTCAGGAAAGACCAGGACAAAATATCTTTAGCAAGTTTCTTAATAAGCAGTCTATCTGGTTAATCAGGTTTCTTTGCAGAATAGAGTTATTGACAGGCTGCTGTCACAGTGTTAAAATTAAAAATAGTGAATCTTTCTTTCATTGATTTAAAAAAAATAAAACGGTGGCTGATTTCTGCAAAACAAGTGCATCATTTAACTCATCTCATGTGTTTCATCGTCTTGCAGTGGGAATTAACTGCAAGCCTGGAAAATTATCTTTTAAAATCATCTGTAATCAGTCTTTACTCTTTTAAGAAATGGTGGCATCTAAATACAGCTCCTTAAGACCATAAATATCTCATTTTAATTTTCAGGGGATTTTGTAGGGGAACATTAAGGCTGCACACTCAGTTCCTGTTTGCTCGTCCCATTTCAGGTGTACCAAGGTCAGTCCATTGCACGAATTTTGATCATCTGGCTTCACTAACTGACAAAATTGGCAACAAGCATAAACCAAATCTTAAAGCTTTAAATGAATCTTTAGACACATATGCCGACAACACAGATGCTACATCAAAATTTGCCTACAGTCTATGGATACTTGCTATGTTTCATCTAATACATACAGTCAATGTGTGGCTACATTTTGTACAGTGGAGGGTCAACTCAGTTGATCACCCTGTGGTGGATCATTCAGTTGATACCGTGTTCATTCACAGTCCACAGACACATGGTGTATTTCATTGGATGCACCTCTACCACAATTCTCTTCAGACTCCCCAGATTTATTGAAAACACAGCAGTCCATAGAAGGATCACTGACTTTTACTGCCGTCAAATAACTATTAGTTTTAAATTAATATATTACTTGTTAATCTATTACAGGATTTGTGGTGAATATAAACTAACTTTGGGTGAAAACTTTAGATGGTGTAGTTCTCATCTTATTTAGACATTGATGGCATTTTCTGGGAGGGCATCAACAATTAAGATAACCGAGAGTAATCAATATAGATATAGAGTAAAGGGAACATTTGCAGAAATAAGGGTTAAACTTAGGTAAAGGAAAGCAATAAACTAACATTTTTGCACCGAGGCACGCTCAAATAAGAGAGAATCTATTTCATCTGGTGTGAAAATTGAGATATAAAGCAACACAACTTAAAGGCTGGCATCCACAATACTGTGGTTTGTGTCAAATGATAGTAGCAGACTGTCACGCGCAGTTTCTCCAAGTTTTAGCTGCTTTCACCGTGTCAACATCAGACTTCCATGTGACTAGTATCTGAGAGTTTCAAATAAAGGAGCGTGTAAACTAAATGAGAGTAAAAAGAAACAAGCGTTTTGTGCAGCTGACATCTCAAACCCCCAAAACTAACACCCTTTAAAAAAACTGACATCAGTCTGACTTTAGAAAATGTAGTCTACAGACTGATAAAACACCACAAACAAGAATACAAATGCAACAACCACAAAAACAACAGAAATTCTCTAGGGCCACCACTGAAATCCTCTACAAAGACGTTTATCTCTGCTAGCTGCTCTAGGTCAGGTTCATGAAAACTTGTGATGACTCTTGATCCCTTGGATCACTTGGTTCTTCCAGCAATCAAATAAGGATTTACAGTGAAAAAAAGAAGATACAATAGGAATCATCCCATGAAAAAAATGTCCTTCAAAAGGTTTTTCAAAGACCTCCATTACCAATACTGCTAAGCTTTTTTACTCCTTTCCCAGAGTACTTATGCTTTGTAATATCCTCTGGTTGCTTTTGCTGTTGCCATGTGTTGAAACTGTTTTTCAGAGCAATTCATCAAGTTGTTAATGTTAAACCAAACCTTACAACATGGCAGGTTAAAGCTGGTTTGAAAACAAGAGCCACTCATATGGCTCTTCTGACTCAAAGTAACAATGATGTTAGTCCAGTCCATTTATAACACGTCAGCCCTGAATTGGTAAACCAAAATTATGTTTTTAGTTTTCACTCATTTGGTGCTGTCAAGTCAGTTTCAAGACGACAAACCAGCTGGTTGAAGGGTTCGATCCCGTTTTTAAATGGTGCTGAAAAGGGACTATTTTGTCTGTTGAAGCCATTTTTTAGTTGGAACAAGTATTGATGTTCTTGCCATCAGCAGCATCCTCCACCAGTGCTAAGTGATAATCAGTGGAGAGTGTGAAGTGGGACACGCAACCCACCAGGCCTCCAATGTACTGTCTGTTTGTGTGAAGAGCAATTTCTTTCATGCCACCTTCAGGGGGAGAACACAGAGAAAACAGACAATGAAGGAAGAGCGTGCAGAAATGCAGATATCAAAATTATTTTTTGATATGCAGAACATATATAGTATTTTATGGGATTGTGAGTCGCAAGCTCCACCTACCAACATATAAGGGTCCGTTGATATTGAGTTGTCTCATCTTGCCAGGTGCCCTGCCGGTCTTTGCTCCGTAGTCGTCCACTGTCAGCTTCCCTGACTGGCCATCCCTGAAGAGATGGGTGAAAATGGTAAACTTATTGGTGAACCTCAGAAACATTGCAAAGATTCCATTTTGGCACAGCATATTTTTTTTACTGATCTTACACTTTTTTGCAGTTAATTAAAGACACCAAATTCGTCCTTGGATTTTCCAATTTCCACATAGATTGAAAGTTAACGTATTTCAGAGTGTCCTGCCAGGGAAAGGATCGCAGGCCAAATGACTGCAGCTTAATGCTGCGCTAAGCAATAATTTCATATTAACTGATGAAATGACAATATGCAATGCACAAAAGGTTCCTCAGAGTGACAAAACCACAGACAACCACAGACGAAAACAAGGTAATTTTAGCATCCTTAAGCTCAGTGGTTTGGTTTGAATGTTAATGATTTTGGTCAATCTCATTGCTGTCATGATGCTAAATAAATATTAATATGGCTCCAGGTCCGCTGGATGTGTAAATAGCCATATCAGTTCTATAACATGAGAAATATGTCAATATTGTGTTTAGAGCTTGTTCTGCTGCCCCCATCTGGACAAGGGAATGAACTGATTCCGCATTAATGTCTGAGCTGTAAAGACAAGTGAAAGCAAAACATAGCCACAGATGCTCTGTGATCCCCACAGCAGACATCGATTTGACTGGATTTTTTTGAGCTTACCTCACTGCTTTGACTCTGTGCCACTTTCCATCGCTGAAGGTCCCGTTGACAACAATGCTAGCCACACCACTGCCCAGGTTGTAACTAGGACAGCATAGAAGCACATAAAGGGTTTTTAGCTTTAAAGGGTGCAGTGGGTTCACATTTGCACTGGCCAGATAAATCCTGGTTCTTTTCCAGGTCATGGTCCTGCCTCAGACTTTGGGTCTTTTTTTAGCACTGCCTTTACTGGGTGCTGAGCTCTCCCTGCACAAGTGTTTCACTTCATTATCCTCATCCCTCTCTTGCACTAAATTCTCTTCCATGCCTAAATCTGCATTTTTTTCCCCTTGTTTTTTTTTTTTTTTTTTTTTTTTTTTTTTAAATAAGAATGAGTAGATATTAGTAGTATGTTTTACACTAACACACAAACAAATACCTGAAGAGTAGTGCACCATCCTGAAGCCCCATAGACAGGAAGTCACTGTTGGGTCTCATTGGACTGTCTCCTCGCCACAGCAACAAGCCATCCTTGGCTGTGCTCTTAAACCGCATGAAAAGGTTGGTCCTGGACCCAGACACCCTGAAAAAATGGTTTGCACATGAACAAGTACAAGCAAGTAAGGTTACAGAACTCATTATTCCTTCACCTAATATTTAGCATCTAGACTATCAATGAAGGGTCAGTTTAAGATTACCAATGAGGAACAGTCACGGGATAATATCAACTGTAAAAGACACCAAAAACCCTCTGCAGGCTTTGCAGTCTTATTTCATAAACGTTTTACCACCGACCTTTTAAGGATATCTCTGCTGTCATAGGTCAGGTAACTTCGCCCAATGAACTGTGGGATCTCAATGGCTTCAGTCACAGCTGTGTGGGGGAAAATACTGTATTTACTCCATATCATCACAAGGTGGCGGCATCATCATGCATTTACTGGCTAAAGCTAAGTGAGAACACTAACACTGACACTTCGAAGACACATGAAATTGGGAGGGACCATGTGTATTTTCAAAGCTAATGTTTAAAGGCTAAGGTGCCGTTCAGGTTGTTGGATATCCTTTTTGAATTCATGCATGATAACTTACTGTTCAGACAGTAATTCCCACACTCTGTTCAGTGAAAGCATTAAAAAACAGAGAAGGCATAGATAGGCTTAAGGGATTATGATATCTAATACATTATTCTATATGACATTACATGATGGCAGAGAAAAAAGCATTTAAACAATGAGGAGAAGAGAGATCGCATGACATGATTAAAACCATATATTACACACAGACCAAAACACTGCTATGTCTAAAATGTCTAAAATTGTATTTAAAGAAATTATTTAGTTAATGCCAGCATTTGTTTTTCTTCCCTTATTGCAATGTAACAAACTGTGAAACATTCTACTACTACACAGTGCCATTAATCTTTGGGATGTGCTGGTAATTGTTTTAAATCTATCGGCAAAACTACTACCGAATTATACTCAGTCTTTTAACCTCTATGAATGTGTTTTCTGACTAAGTAACATGCATAAGATTCATATAGGAACAAGGGTAGGGCAAACTACAACTGACCTTTCTGGCAGTGCCTGCCGTCATAACCTAGGGGGCAGTCACACTCATATCCATCCCACTTTGGCCTGCAGGTCCCTCCATTGGCACAGGGGCTTTCCACACATGGGTGCACTGAATTTGCTATGTTAACACCACTAGCAGAGCCAGTTGTTATTGGGATGATGCGATCATTGAGTATCAGCTGGGGAGATGAAATGAAAACAGACAGAGAGGAGGAAAATTAGGATGAAGCACGAAAAGGCGTAAAAAGATATTCTTCTAGTTTTGTGAATTCAGTATGGACTTTCTGCTGTTTACTCCTTGCCAGTGTGATAGATTTTAAATGAGTTAATGAGTAGTGACCTTCATGAAATGATGTTAAAATAATCGTATTGTCAAATCAAACACTGGCTTCATATTTCTGTTTAAATACAGGTGTTGTCGACCGTGTAGAGGCATAGCCATACCTTCTGAATAATTCCAGTGAAGGGCTTGATTACACCTGCCGTCTTCTTGGTTTTATCATATTCTGGCACTCCTCCAATATAGAGAGGTGAACTGCAGTTGATCTGAGTGAAAGCTCCCTGAAAAGAAAGATTAATTACGTCAGCCATTAACAAATAAATCGAGTTATGTCATATAAATCAATATGTTCATGAATATTAACATCATTCTGGCTATGCTCTGCTTCCTCAATACTAAACACATCTTGCTTAAGAACTAAATATTGTATGTTTGACCAGGGATATTATAATTTTCGTTCCTCATGCACATTGCACCTAAATCAAATATATTTCATGAAAGATGCTGCAATAGAAAATCACACACAGGGGTTAGGAGACGTTTTATCCGTTTTTGTCATTCTGTTTTATAAGGATATTCATTTTAATGTTAAACAGTCAAATTGACGTGTATTTTAAAGCAACATCTTTGAAAAACAAATAAATACAATTATTAGGAGACACAGGGGACAGGAAAAAGATCCCATTACTTTCACTTGAGTTGAGTATGGAGCAAGTAAAAGAAAGCATGATATTTGAAACTAGAGTTTGTCGGCCAAATCCGGGCCAAGAAGATGATTAAATGTCACACATGTAGTAGGTGACTTAAGAAGGGAACCCATGCTTTGCTTCTGCTGGAAGTGTAAGTACACACACACACATACATACAATGTGTGTGTGTACTTACACTTTCAGCAACAGTGGAGAGTGTGGGGGAAGTATGTGTATTTTCACACACATACGGTGTGTGCAAATGCTCTGTTGCTGAGTTTATTTCTGCCCTCTTGTGGTCAAAAAATAACACAAATAGGCTTGATGCAACACATGATAAAATACCTCAGCAATTCCTTCCATTGGCCTTTGGCTGTCAACCTGCAAGATACCACTCTTTGCTGTGCGAGACACCCGAAGCTCATGCCATGTGTCCAGACTGACCTGCTCCTCACTCCTGTAACACAGATCATCAAGTTTAGCATGGGTCCTCCAGTTAGAAAATTTTAAAGGAATAGGAAAATAAAAGGGACACAGAATAGAGTACAAGTAAATCAATCCAGTACCTTATGACTGTTCCTCCAGAGCCGCAGTCAAATCTGAACTCTATGTATCTGTCCACCAGGTTTATAGCCAGGAAGTCTCCGCTGCCTGCGTCCTCACTGTACAGCAGCGTCCCGTCAGGCACTGACGGCCGAAACGTCAGCTCGAACTCCATGAAGGAAAGATAACTCTGGGAGGACTGAGGCCAGGGGATGACAGCGTACGAAAACACTGTCTCATTGAAGAGTGGTGAGAACAGTGAGAAACCTGAGGAGTTTGAGAGAGAACAAGAGGAAAAAAACGACGGAGGAAAGACGAAGGATTCGGGCCACGGGGGGAAGTAGAGGCGTTGAGCATTAAAATAATTAAGAGTGAAGAGGAGGAAAGGAGGAAGTTGATAGGAACAGAATAAAAAAAGAAAGGACATGAAGAGGAGGAAAAGAAAGTGGAAGGTTATTTTGTCTGAAAGCTGATCTGACATGAAATTAGTCCCTTTGCATGTATATAAGAAATAATAATCCTCAACTCATTTATCCTCATAGTCTACTCAGCTGTTCAGTAATTACCTTAAAAGATCTGTGACAGTCTATGACAGCCATCGAGTCAGAACAAACCACAATGAGATTTTTCTTTCTGCTTCTGCAGAGGTGCAACACTCTTGTAAACGAGACAAGTGTCTGTGTTAGTCTGCTAAGAGGGAAAGGAGAGTTGACTCACTCTCTTCACAAAGGGCTCCCCTGAAGCCGAGTGGGCACAGGCAGATGTAGCCGTCGGCACGGTTTGCAAAGCAGGCGCCACCGTTGGCACAGCTGACCAGATCACACACGCTGTCGCTGCACTCACCTGGTATTATTAGATCAGATATGAGGGGATAAGGCCAGACTCAGCGTATGTATCTACATAGATAACTGGAAAAACAGAGTATGACTGATGCATTATGATATGTTCTCAGATTTCAAATAAAATGACTATAGCACAAGTCTGTGCAATGAATAACAATATCATCAAAATTCAAATATTGCCCTCTAACTTTATTACAATTATTCCTGTTTGTTGGCGAAAACAAGTTGTTTAGACTCCAAAACTGGTAATAAACCACTTACAACTACTCTAAGTACCAAAAACCTGAGGGGAGATCCAGAGTGTTATGAATGACATGGATAAGAACTGTACACCCTTCTTTCCTCACCTACATCAGCGCCACTCAGAGCTCTGCCCAGAGGCCAGGGTCTGAGATCTGTGGCCTTGTTGTTGATGGTCAGACTCTGAATGCACCCAACAAAGCCATGATTTGTCCCCGTCGCCCTCACCAGCCAATAAGCATTTGGGGACCCGCCCACATACATTGGGGAACGGAAAGTGATCTTCGTGTACTGGCCCTGAAACAGCATGTGAAAAGAAACATCCTTTTTTTCCGTGAACACACTCTTCACCACTAAGGCAGTCGGATCCCTAAATTCCAAATAATAGTTATTCAAATTAAAACTGACGTATAACAGGAGTTGTGAGCCTCATCAATATGCTTCCTTATTGATTAGAATGTAATGATTTCTATAACGATATTTCAAATAAACATGTTTATAGAAACCCCAGTATTGTATTTATTTTACCTTAATGATGTACTCATTTCGACAGTAAACACAGTGCATGTGATCATATTGTATGCAGTTTACTTTGACGGGGTAATTTTATGCACAAAATCTATATGTCCTAACACTAACCAAATGTTGTGCAAAGGCAACGTGTGTATGCAAGCCTTTATTTTTTGTTTTCTGTGTGTGTTACTGCTACCTGTGAGCGTCCAGATATAGGGGTGTCATTGTCCATACGGAGCCAGCCGCTCATGCCGTCTCTGAAGACAGTCACTGTGTGCCACTGGCCAGGAACGATACGGCTCTCACTGACTATCTGAGCTGCTCCTGTGCCACAGTTAAACCTGTAGAGACACAAATTAAACAGGTCATTGTTTCATATCTCTCTCTCTCTCTCTCTCTCACTCTATCCATCTATAGATCTATCTATCTATCTATATAAATAAAAAAGTACAGTGTAAAAATTATGCTTTTGAAAATGTGTTTCTTTAACCAATTTAACTCCAAATTCCAAGAGTTTGACATTTCGGGAAAGGCGCTTCCTCCTTTTCCAACAGTTAGATGAGAGGAGCGATACCACTCTCCTGTCTGTATTTATGATACTACAGCCAGCAGGCAGTTCACCTTAATTAACACTTATTTAACCCCACATAAAGCTATATATATTGTCACATTAATATTTCAATTTTTGTATGAATTTAAATAAACAAGGTATAGTATGTTGAATATTGAGCTTTGGTGATACTGCAAGGCAGATTTTGTCATGTTTTAACACAGCTATCCCACTGTTTCTGGTCTTTGTGCTAAGCTAAGCTAAGCTAACCCTCTAATGGGTATAGCCTCATATTAATGGGACAAATATGGGATTGATATCAATCTCCTCATCTAAATCTCTGCAAGAGTGTATTTCCCAAAATAGCTGAACTATTCCATCAAGTCTATATAAATCTAGAGTAAAACTTTTTCCCAGCTACTGGAACATATGTGTATTCTTTATCTGTTTATTACAAGACCTCCCTCATGATGTATAGTGCTCAAAATGAGTATAATATATATTTAAGACACACTATTTTTATGACTAAATCACTTAGGGATGTGTCACTGTATCTTACATCAGCCAACAGTTTTTTATTTTTATTCATTTTTTTTCCCTTGATGCTTTTGAAAAATTGCTCATAGTTATCCTGAAACTCTTTGTTTTCCTAAAAACCTATACTTTATTATATAATATATTATTACATATTATAATCACTGTCTTCCTCACCTGTAGTGCAGCTTTCCACGCACCAGGGCTAAAGAAGTAAAGTCTCCACGGCCTTGTTCGTTCTCTCCACAGTAAAGCAGCAAACCATCCTCAGAGTCTGCCTGCAACAGCAAGATACTGTTTCAAATACATTTTCATCTTTCTTAGGATGAAATAACCAAAGAGTGAAAACAGCACAATGTCTTACCTTGAATTCCAAAGTGATCTGAAAGGTCTGGTAAGAGTTTTTCAAGGGTTCAAAGGTCATGTGAGAGTAACCATGGAACTTAGGAAAGTTCACGGATACCGCTGAAGAAGAACAAAGATAAAATCATGATACAGTAAGTTTATGGTAACGGAGCCTGTGGGAATAGCCGCGAGAATTAAAACTAAATTGATTACAGAAATTCAGCTACGCTTCCCTCACCCTCAGAGCAAGTGTCCCCTCTTCGTCCGAGGTTACAGTGGCAGCGCGAACCTCCGCCGTCATAGTCACTGAGACAGAAGCTGTCAGGGGGGCACACAGTGTCATCGCAGGTCAGGTCGTACACACGAGGCACTTCACCTTTCCAGGGTGACATGGTTGGGGTGGTAGTGGTGGTGGGCAAAGTGATGCTAAGGTGGATCCAAACAGGAAGAAAGCTACACTTAGTGTTCAGTTTTCAGTGAAAACAAGGTTTTTACAGCGCATAGTCAGTGATTTAGCAAATAACTATGCTCCATTTCCAATATTTTTATTGCATTATCGGTTATGCCCTCAGGTTTATCTATAAGTGACATTTGCTTTCTCAAATTCTCCTTGATGGTATCTTTTTTCCATCTGTGCTTTAAGAAAGAAAGTAAGAAACAGCAAAAGACTAAATGTTCAACCATATTCAACCGAATGGTGGTTAGGTGAGAATATATTTGCTCCGGTTTGCGACATGCTATACATCACAACCAGACTGGCAGCTTAAATTGATGTGATATTTCAGTGCTTCAGTCATCGTCTTTATCAAATAATTGAGTGGAGGAGCACAAAAAAGCAAATTGTAGTTGGCTTTTAGGAGAAAGCAGAAAGCCAGGAGAAATAGTAATCTAGCAATCAATTTTTTTGAGATTTAAAAAAAACAAAACCTTTCCTGATATCCCTGTTTTTCTCTCTCAATAGGGAAACGCATGTTAATGTCCAACTTTGCATTTAAAAGAGACGCCATTACCTGCTCCATTTGCTGATAAAGAAAAACAACATCCTACCAATCTAAAATAGTACAAAAACATCTATAAAACAGATACCGAGGTCAGCCAAGGCTTTCTTACCTGGTAGTGGCAAGTGGGGCAGTAGTTGTGGTGTCAAAGGTGGACTCTGAAGTGCTTGAGAAGACCAGATCTGTGACGTCAGGGAAGATGGACGAGGTGGCGGTGGAAACTGGTAGGGCGGTGACATTGGGAGGAGCGATAGTGTTCATACGGTAAACAACGTTCCGACCAGATGGCGGACCGGAGCGTGAACGGAGCTGGGACTTCCTGTTGTCCTGACTGATGCCTGGGAATGGCTTCAACTAGGAAGCAGAGGAGTAAAGAAATCACAGAAAAAGATGATTAGATAAATACTTTTGTCGTGAAAGTTTGTCACAGCGTGACTCAAATGTGTCATTGCTTCTTTTTACACATGTGTTGAGCAGCTAATATGACCTCTTTCTATCATTTAATCTAAGTTAAGACTCTGAATAAACTTAAATTATCACTATCCAACTCTCATGTTAAAACCCACCTCTTCAATAAAGATATCGTAATCTGAGTCATCAATGTCAAAGCCATCCTCATCTTTGATCTTGGAATCTGTGATATAACGGCCATAATCACCACTGCCATCATCTGAGGCACCTGTTAAGAATGTCAGTCAGGACGATCACATGACTATTATTTCATGCTTTGATGGAACATAAATGATAAAAAAAACAGTCAAATGACAGGGGAAAAAAAACATGCCCACAATAGGTTGGCAAAATGGCAAAATATGAGTCATGAGTTACAGTAAAGGCAGGTCAGAGAATCACATCCTTAGGAAACAAGAAGCTAAGGGGGTGACACTGCAAACATACAGTAAAGTCCAAATTAATTACATATAACATTATACATATCCAATATTAATAACTAAATATGTCCTATTGTTCCTCTGCCTCACCCCTTTACTGTGTCGTTCTTTTTGGCAGTGACAGTGGCAGTTGGGAGGTTGGTGGTCATTAAAACCAAGCAATGTTAATCAAAGAATAAAAATGCCTCAGATATTTTACATGGATACTACAGGACCATCAGGGTTGCAGGTTTGGACTTTTCCTCGGTATTACATTTGCAGCATCACCGTTGTGTATGACAAGGATATTTCAGCCACAGCAAAGTAACAGTGACAGTGAACATGGGGTAAAAAACAAACAACGATGACGGCTTCAGTGGAAGAGATGTTGAGGAAAGATGGCTGACTCCTCCGTGACTGTTTCCCTATAACGAATGATCATGTTGTGGCAATGATGAGATATTTGGTAGTTATGATGATGATAGACTGACAGCAGTTGCTGCCTGCCCAGTGGGTCTACCTGTTAGCCTGTACCCAGGTTGCTGCACCACGTAACGAAAGGTGTCTCCTCGATATAGAAAAGTGCCGTAGGAAGCTCATAACGTACAAAGACAAAGCCAGACAGTGAATATAGTGAGCATGACGTAAACCAACTGCTAAAAATCACGTTTTCCCCGGCCATTTTAACTAATTAGTTGGTAATTAGTAATTAGTAATTTCTTTTATCCAATCAATAAATTTGATAGAAGTTGTAAACAATGAAAGACTTTTTAATCAATCAGCATTCAAATGTGCTGTTATACATTTAGTGCATGTTTTTCTTTTTCAATATCACATAATATGTTCAATATACTTTGGAAGTGCATTAAACATTTTCGTATATTTTGCATACCTTATATGGATTTAGTATGTATAGTATAAAATCATTATTAGTCTTAGATGTTCAATGTTTCCCTTCTGCACACTACAACACAAAAGGTTGGAAAAAAACCAATTATGTGTATGTTCAATATTATATGTCCCCTTCCATCCTTCCTACCCTGAGGAAGGTTAATCTTAGCTTACATAACAGCATCCCCTCCCTCTCGTCTCCTTGCTGTTCCAGCTCCCGATCTATCTTAGTTGTACAGTGTCACTCCTCATATACTGTTGTGGAGTGATATCAGACAACCTATAAAAATTAAAACAAAAATGAAATTCATCTATCAAATATCTCTTGAAAACTTGACTTTTAAGCTTGAATAGATGCCAAGATTTAAAGTGCTAATTTGCACAGCCTAATAACATTAAATCCCGAATACTGAGTGCCTGCATATTGGGAGGGGGGATGCCCAAAAAGCCCTCAGCAAACTAATCTGTTGTTGTGTAACAATCCCTATCAATCCATACCACCCTGTTTCTAATCATTATAACACAAACACACACACACACGCACACGCACACGCACACACACACACACACACACACACACACACACACACACACACACACACACACACGCACACGCACGCACACACACACAAGCTATCAAAGAGAGAGCGAGAAGAAAAGTATGTCAGGAAGTCAGTCAAGCCCACCCCCGCTGCTCGTTCAAGCAGCGGTTCATTGTGTTCCCGCCTGCCTGTTTTTGTGTGTGTGTGCGTGTGTGTGTGTGTGTGTGTGCATCCATCAGGGGTGTGGATGGGTGGAGAAGGGGTCTGGCATCCTGTCCTTAATCCTGTCTGATGAGACTCGGACGTAACCCGCTTTTATCCCCTGCTGAGAAACCATGCTTCTCTATCTCTTCGTTTTTTTGTCCGTCTGTCTCTCTGTGTGTCTCTGACGGCCTTGATTTATCTTGTTTCATGTAACTTTCATTGACATTGTTCCTGACAGCGTCTTTTTAATATCATCCCTCTCTCCTTGTCTGTCTTGCCGGACTTAGGGAAGGTAATTCAATCATAGCAGTTTACAACAGTTTGGCAGGTAGCATAGCATGTCAAGCAGTGTCTCCTATATGTGATTGTGTCTACGTGGCTGTTTAATTTTAATAATAATAACATGTAGTCATACCCTAAAGCCTGATATGCACAATCACCCACTCACACACACACACACACACACACACACACACACACACTCACACATACACACACACTCACACATAAAAACACAGACATTGTGCCCACGAATATGTAGGAAAACTGCTTGAATGTCATAGTCCTCAATCCATTAAGACATTGCTCTTACTGGCTGTTTTTGTGTTTGTGAATGGCTCCCACACACCTGTGTGAATATGTATGTGTTTGTGTGTTTTAATATCAATCAGTCCCGGCTGTCCCCCTCCCCCACGTCCCAGCACCAGCCGACTACATCAAAAATAATAAAGTAAATGACTCCGCTGCTCTATATCTCCACTATCCAGGGCTACAGTCAGAAAACCCCACTGACACACTGCCAGGTGCTGCCCTACATTCAAGCAGATGCTGCAATATCCAAATTGTCAGACTGTAAAATATTTACACTGTTATTGTGTGTGTACAGCCGTATGGTAACATTTATTTTTCACTCGGAATCTAACGTGATCCCCAAACGATGATTTGAGGAGGTTTTGTGAGCCTTCCAAACACCAAAAAAGCAAAATTTTAAGAAATTTGGAAAAAAATACACTCAAAATTGCACGATTTCTGATTATTATTCAACTGTGATTATACCTTGAAAAGAGTTAAAATACTCTTCATCACCAAACCAAAAATATTCAGCCTTATGTGTTCATTTAGACAGCCAGAGATAAAATATGTTGACAGAATAAAGTAAAGCACATTATACAGCAAAGAATGAAGTTCTAATGGTCATCTTCACATGGTGGTCACTTTAAATTATGAAACAGTTTCTAAAACTTATGATTGCTTCACACTGTGGGGAGAAAAATGTGATTGTCTCCCCAGTAGCGCTTGGGTTTACATGCTGCGGTTGAACATGGTAAAAAGTTTTATTGTGAGCATAACTTTGGTTGTGCAAAAATAAGCATAGTGTGCTTAGTTCTGTGTGAGTGTATTGTCAAAACTAAACTGAAACTTACTTTGTTTTTGAAGTGTGGTTAAACCCAGACTAAAGAGGGAGCTGGAACTAAGCTTTCGTGGATGTTACATCATGGCACGTTTTAATCAGAGATCAACATTTGGCCTTACCGAGGGTGCGCACAGGGTTGTTGATGTGGCTAGGCGGGCTAACTCCATGCACGTTGACTGCCCTGACAACAAACTGGTACTCTGTTTCCGGTATCAACCCCTTCAAAACCATAGAGTTAGTCTCAATGGGCTCACGAATATACGTCCACTCCGTGTCCATTTCTGGCCTGAGAAAAAAATAAAATACATAATATAAAATACTGAATAACTTTTCCAACAAAACAAAACGAGCAATTGACTATTAGAACTTCATTCATGTTTTTTTTTCTTTATGTTACTATTTCCCAGGCCTTTCAAGCCTTAATAAAGTATTGTCTTATGTTACATGTTATGAATATTATGTTGTGCTTTAATCATATGTGTTTTAAAAAAAGGTAAAGGAAAAAATATAACGTTGAACTCATATGCCATATTTGTGTGCAGATTTTGGGCGGCCGGAGCCACAGCTGTCTGCTGAATAGAGTCATCTTAATCACCACTCAATGTCTCTCTTCAGCAGGACCTCTTCTGATGTAAGAGGAGAAAGCCCTTTTTTGTGGAAAATGCCCCCACATGAAAAAACAGACACTGATTTGTGTTCAGTCTCTCACAGTAAGTGACAGATTCTCTGAGATTCTCTGTCTCCGTCTCTCTCTTTGCTGAGGGTGTTAACTCTGCAACATGAAAGGCAACACTTCTGTATTTTTAAAGTTTGAGTTCTTTTCTATTTTAATAACTTTTTTTTTCTTTTCTCATCTTCTTTTAAACGACTCTTATGGGGGCATTTTAAACTCCTATCTGCCATTTTTTCTTTGTGTCTGGCAAATCATCAGAGGACTCTGGACGAATTATTTCTGACCTTAACGTGCTTGACATTGTAACAAGAAGACTGGTCGAGACATTGGAAGCTCCTTTGTATATGTGTGCACATATGCTATTAATGTGTGCGTGAAGCTGGGCATGAATACACAGAGCATGAGTTTCATTCTTTCTCATGTCCCAACTGACCCTCATGTCAAAACATAAATGGTTAAACTGACCAGACCAGCAAAGACCAGCAAAGCCAGCAAAGTAAAAGAGAGCTGTGTCTTCTGTATTACAGTAAAGTGATAAAGAGGCGATGAAGAGAGTCTGATGAAGGGGGCTAAATATGCAGCTATCTGCACCCATTAATGCACACGGATTCAAAAATTTGGAAAGAACTGCAATCAAAGCTTATTATTTCTTGGTGTGATTCTTCATCAGTGTTTTGTTTTATTTTATTATACGAATATAGCACCTCCTACATATTTTGCTCAAAAAAGTCAAATACATTAGCCATCATGTTCTTATCGCATAAAAGTTTCTCCTGCTAAGTTTCCCTTAAACATCCATCGTAATGGCGTTAATGGTTGAAAAGCCTTATTTATGTTCTGCGTCTGCTTGTCCCAGTTCCATTCTATGCATATACATAAGAAAAATTTAAAACTTTAAAAAAATAAAAATAAATAAATCAAATTTCTGAAAATGTGCATCATGTATCATAAAGCCTGGAAGCAGGGGAACACAGGTAGGCTGGCTCACTCCAAAGGGCCAAGAATAGGCCTAGTTGCAGCTCTAACACTCACAAAGTTACCATCTTATATCTAGTTTGTTTAAACCATACCCAAACCAAAATATAAGCAAAAAGTTTAGTTTTATGGGGAGTCTCCACTAGTCACCTGGCTCACAGTGGCAATAAAGGCCATGGAAGTCACTGTAACCAGCCAAGACATAGTTTCAGCAAATAACTCCTCATAAAAACCACAACTTGTTGTTTTCAGTTTGTGTGCAGATGAAACAAATAAGATATGAAGCGTTAATTACTGAGCTTTAGAGGTGCTGGTGGGCGAATTTTAATGCTTTTAGACACAGCCATTCTGGCCGTTTCCCCCTGCTTCTAGTCTCTATGCTTGATTAAGCTAACTAGCTGCGGGCTCCTGCTACATAAATACCTTAAAGGCATGGGAATGATCTGGAATGATATTGATCTTCTTATCTAACGCTCAGCGGTCTGTGTGGTTATCAATGCTATATGGGAGCAGCGTTCTGGGGGAAAGCTCTCTGAATTGTCCTCTTCACAGGGTTTTGTCCAAAGACAGATGATTTATCAACTGTCAGAAAATGACCAGGGAGCCAAAAAAAGAAAGAAACAAAGCAGTCAGCCCTTTGCTGTTCCTCACACAGCCACTGACGGAACAAGGCTTTTTACCCTGGTCTTCCCCTCCGTGACATGAAGATCTGAAATTGCCCTTCACCTGATAAATGTTGACGATACTGAATAACTTTTGATTATTCGTATGTGGATGACCTGTGTGTTTTCAAGCGTGTGTGCTCTAGTATTGCCCTCGTGAATATGTGTTTCATTAATTGCTTTTCTAAAGGCCTAATAATCATTTATGACTAACCTGATGTAAGCTACTAGGAAGTGGAGGACAGGTGCGCTTCCCTCGCTCTCTCCTTGCTGCCATGACAATGCCAGCTCTGTGTCGGACACAGCCACGACAACAGGCTGAGTGGGGGGCGATGGGGGCATGCACATTTCTATCGGCGGAGAAAGAAGCTGAATTCAGTGACGGATATTAACAATACTGCAGTAGAAATAACAACATCAGCTGTAAAATGGTTTCCTACTACTCACATATTCTTACCATGCGAAGCAGTGTTGATGTCTCTGGGCATGCTGGGTCTACCCTCCCCTGCCCAGCCGTATGCTCCGACGCTGACTCTGTACTTAGAGTTCACCTTTAGGTTACCAATGTCCACATCCTAGAAGACCATTCATATGGAGGAATTGGGGTAGAGATACGGAGAGATATGGAATAATAAGAAAGAGCACATCAGCAAGGATGGTTAGAGGGAAGAGAAAAAGAAAAAAGACAGGTGGTACTAAGAAAAAGAAAGATTTTGAAATAAAATCATTGAAGTGAGTGTCAGCTGCGATAAGAAAGCAGCGACATGGTCTAAATCATTAAAAAAAAGGCCGAATGATACTTACAAAGCTTGCTTGTCCATCAAATTGCCCCTTCGAGAAAATAAGAGCAGAGGTGTCAATAAATGTTTAAGGGTATCGCAGCACTATTGCAGGTTGCCAACATACTAACATTCAACATACTGTCAGGAATGTACTTTTTATAGAAAGAGAGAAAGGAAGGTCAATGTCACAAAATATATATATATATATATATATATATATATGTATATATATATGTGTGTGTGTGTGTGTGTGTGTATGTGTGTGTACTGTAGTTGTATATAAAATACAGTGATCCTGTTCACTTCAGTAAAGCAACCATGAAGCACAGTGCAACATTATGACTTGTATTGAATAGGTTTTGGACAACAGTGAAGCTCTATGGCCCAGAGGAACAAAATATACTAGACTCTGGATACGCAGACAATGCTTAGTACTTAGTGAGATCAACTCACTCTTGTATTTTGTCTTTTCATGGGATGTAGAGAATTGTCAGCCTTATCTTCTAGATGCTTTGTTTTTATTTTTATTTTTTTATTCTTTATTTTTCCCAGGGCAATGCTGCTTTTGAAAAAGGACTGCAAAGATTTCCTCGGCTATCAAAGCTGAGATTTCCCACACTGTCAAAACTGGAAGTTAGAGAGAGATCAAAGTTTTCCTAAATTCTGAAGCATATTCTCTGCTCATTTGAAAGTGAAATACAGGAAAAAGCACAGTTAAAATTCTCTGTGTACTCACAGTGGTGAGCATATCCAAGCTGAGAGGCACCTCCATCAAAGATGCTGTACCCACCGGATGGCCATTTCTCATCTCTGTATAGAAAACCTGAAAAATATCCGCATATATTTAAGAGAAAGACATGCACCAACACGTATTTCTATGAAAAAAGTGTCAAATTCTTACCATTCCAAAAGAAAAAAAAACACAAAACAAAACGGTTTTGACTGCATTTGGTTTGACTGACAATCATAAATGTCATGTCTGGTATGTTGCATCAAAGCACCACTTTTTTAACCTTTCTAATTCCACATTATCAAAACATGTCAGTGACAATGTATGGACAGCATCATAAGCAGAAAATAGCATGAGTAACAGGATCATTTATGAACTTCCTAAGTGACTAAATCAATGCATGTTATTCTGTGAGTTGTGGGGAACCTAGGTAGCTGACTAATCCTCTTATTGCAGACATATGGTCAAAAGCAGAGCACGCACAGTCATGCTGATTTACACTTTGTTAATGGTTAAATCAAAACAAACACTAGAAAGAAAGGAAGAAAGAAAGAAAGAAAGAAAGAAAGAAAGAAAGAAAGAAAGAAAGAAAGAAAGAAAGAAAGAAAGAAAGAAAGAAAGAAATGAGCCCTGATAAGGTATTATTAAGTATTATTATTAAGTATTATTATTAAGTATTATTATTATTATTAAGTATGGATGTTTAAAACTCACAATAAAAAAGAAAGACTTCTTTTTTTAACCCAGCATTCAGTCCACTGTATGTCATAACAATACATAAAACCTAGACTAAAAACCTACCATTTCATATTACTAAATTTTTGTCTCGTAACATTATGTCTCGACCAAGCAAATACCATCAGTACCTTAGTACAGCTTGTGTAGAGTGAAGCAGAAAATCTATTGACAAGGTGCTAAATAAAGATTTGAGACCACATCTTTCAGAGCTATATTACCTCCTAAAAAGCATAAATTTGGCGGTCAAGGGGTTCCATCAGAAAAAGCAAAATATCAATCTAGCCCTCAAGGCCATCCTGCTTGCCACTGGAGTTTTACAGGCACTTAAAAAGCAGAAAAAATATGTGTGTGTGTGTGTGTGGGGGGGGGGGGGGGAGGGGGGGGGCTTGTCAGTGGCTTGCAGAGGGAAATGTGCATCCATTCAGGAAAAAAAAGAGAGGAAATTTGATTTGTGACATATGTGAGAAGTTGTTTCTTTTATGTTTTTGTGATGCTCAAACCCCTCCTATGCATTCTCAAACAGAGTTCTTAAAGGAACACAAAGTGTTTGTTAAAGCTAAATATTGTCTTTTTCTCTTGGCTTTGAATTTGTTTTTTCCTTCACACTGAAATGGATGAAATGGCTTGTGCTGCCAACTGCTCCAGTCAAGGGCTACTGGATAGCAATGATCAATTATATAAAATGTATAGAGCATCTTACCTAAAGGTTAATACCGGAAGAAATGAAAAATAAATATATATACTTAGGAGTTACAGTTTAACCTATATAGTTTGTCAGTGAAATATCCTTTCCTTTTATACAGTTATTGTGTTGTCCATGTCAGCCTACTATTTTCAATGGAAAAATCAATGAAAAGCTGACAACGTTAGTAACATTAATAATGATAGTAAAGATGGAAACGTTGATATGAAATCGTTCTCTTAGATATTGGTCAAAGACCTTATTTGTTCACTGATTTGTTCTTGACTTTCAGTGTTCACCACTGTATTTTTTATTATTTAATGTAAAATCACAGATTATGACTCTACCTTGTATCCAGTGATGGTGCTAACATGTCGCCGAGGCATCTTCCATCGTACACTGAAGGCTGTACAGTTGACCGTCTCCAGCTGGATGTCTAATGGAGGACTGAGACGATCTGGTTCGCATAGACACAGAGACACATGTACAGTGAAAAACGCAGAGGATATATGAGAGTAAAAGTGCAAGTGTCACAGTGGTTAGGCAGCCAAATATTAACTTTTTATTTGATGCATTAGCTTTAGCTGATAATGAATGAGAGACAATTAATGTTAAATTTACATGGCAGCCTGTGACTAACATATACAACAATATTGTGTGATTCTTCAGCATGCCAATATATTACAATTTTATAATGAGCAAAACATATTTAACATAATTAAATCAAATTCAAAAATGTTTCAATTCATATTTTTTAGTAAACAATGGGACAAATGATTACTTTTATGTCAAAGGTGTTGCTTGTAGTCAGCGTTTAGTGTCTTTCAGCTTATTGTTTTGGTGTTATGACCAGCAACTTTACTGTGTTGGTTCACCCATTAACACTGATTGGCATTGTTTATGGCCATAGCAGGCAGCTATTTTCACCAAAACAAACTCCGAGGCAAAGGTTTTAGCAGCTAAGATATTTACTTTAGGAGCAGGTGGAGACCAAAGTTGAACCAAAATGAGAGTGAATATTGGAAATACATTCCCCAAAAGGTCAGACACATGACCTCAATTGAATGCTAATGTTGTTCCACGTCTGCTGGATTTGTCAATAGCTGTTTAGCTGACATGCTCATCATTGATAAAAATGTCAGTGTTTTGTTTACAGATCCAGTGCCCCAAAGTGAGCAAAAACTGCGTTGATGTAGATTTAATAAAGATAAAATACAGCCTCTTTGGAACAAAAGCAAGTTTGTTTCATTTTTCTAAATAGGAAAAATAGTCTGTTAGACGGGTGGAAAAAAGGACCACTTTAGATGGCATAACCTGCAGCTTGACATGCTGGCTTATAATATAAACTCACTCTGAGTTCAGATGTCATTATTTTCATGGCCAGAGTTATTAAATCCTGGTTGCTTCTGTCGCACTTCAGGAGATTGTAATTTCACTTGCGGTTTTGAACTGTGGCCTGAAAATACTTCAAGAGGCTCTTAGGGGAGCAGGAGAGAGAAATATCTATAGAGCTTTAGATCATCAGCGCTCCTGATGATCTACTGTATATGCATTACCAAGCTTTAATGGAGAAACATGAGCAGACAAGGGCCCTGAGAGGCCCATAGTCATATACTTTATGTCATAATATTTACACATAGTGGATGATTGCTACATTCAGACCATCAAAAAACTCCTCAAAATGTTTGAAAACAATATTCAGTAGATGAGCTTTATGTATTTTAAATTCATTTATCTATCAATGTACTCATATGGGGTTATATACTTATATGGGATTTGAGAGTAGATTCTGATATGATTTGAAAAAAAGATATCTGCACAGTTAGCTATAGGCTAAGGTTAATGTTAGTAGTTTTATCATTCTAAGATTTGCACTAATTTTGGATTTAGTTCCATAGCCTAAGTCCTTTCTCTGACTAAGTGACAAGAGGACAGACACTGCTGGTATAGACTGACAAGAAGATCAGGCAAAACTAAACATAGCAAGGCAGAACTCAGTAAATTGAAATCTCATGTAGCTACAACACTGCTCTTTTCCACTTTCCTTTTTCTCTCCTCTTTATTTCTTGACTCTGCTTCCTATACCTGACTCCTTTCCTGTCCTCCTGACTGCTCTCCTGTTGGCATCGCCCCTTCCTTTCTCGTACCCTTCTCCTCGCTCTTCCATCCGAGCAGATAATGCAATATGTCAGCTGAATTCCCCGATCATCCATATCTCCCCAGGGGTGCAGCCCGGCGAACGTACGGGTGACTTGAACTCGCAGAATTAGAGCAGATAGAGACTGGACTATCTCAAATCCTCATCTTTATGGCCATCAACACACAGCAGCTTACAGTGGTGCTTCATTTGCAAAAACAGGCCTCGGCACAAATTTTAATACTCAGGGGGACTGGAGTTAAATTGTTATCTCTAATCAATATGAATCCTGAAAATCTTGACATAAACCCCTGAAACTGGTGGATTATTTCCGTAAATCTAGATTTAGTATCGATCTGGTCCTAGAGGTGCCCTACTTCATGTAGAGAAGCAGTGTCTATGTTTAGATAGGGATTTTTTTACCTTGGAATAAACTAGTTGTGGACCTTGTATTTGAGTTTTTGGAGTTTTCCAGTAATGAGGGTTGTGCACCTTTCAGGCCACAGAGTTCAGGGTCATTAACATGATATGAAAGTCTTGAACGGAAGTAAAACAATATGCTTCAGTATCCTCCCAAAACATGAAGCTGTAGGATACATAACTTATGAAACTTATGGAATAAATAAATGTTTTTGCCTAACTTAGCGTAATAATTGTGTTGATCCTACATGTGTATTTTCACATTAAATAAACAGTAAATAAAGAAAATTCTACCAATTTGTATGTATGTTGAATCATGACAGTAGCAAGACTAAGAAATAACCTGGAAATTATAAAAGTATTTAGATCAAAATGAAAAACAATTGTCAGCACTAACAGGCACTAAAAGTTGTGTAACTTAACCAAACTGCAGCAGCAAGCAACATCCAAAGGCAGCAGGAATCAGGAGCAATTTGAGTCTAGTGACTGGTACCCAAACTCTGAGGCTCCCAAATGGTCTCCCCTGCCTTCTTCTACTGGAAGTCTCAGGGGACAGTGAGAGGTTCAAGAGCTGCAATCAGCAGACACAGAGTCGAGTCGAGTATTGGGGGCTTTATGGGTTTGTAGCGCTGAACGGTCTCAGCAACGAGTGCATAAGGCCCGAGGGGACAACTCGATCCAGTTGGTCACCAACCGCAAACTGCTGAGAGCTAAAGTTTGTCACACAGCACTGATTGAAATTGTAACACTGTTTAAGGTTGCACTGTTTTCATTTATACGGCTAGCAGTTAGTTTGGTACATATGAAAAACAGAGTAGGCGGGAGAAGGTCAAAGGTTTTTTTCATGTCGGACCTAGAGCAAAGGCAAATAGCTTTTTCCTGCAGGCGCGACGTACCAGTTTAAACTCAATTCAGACTGAAGTAACATATGTACCAATAGGAAAGATTAGTGCGCTCATTTTTGGCCAATGCTACAACTAACAGCCCTGGAGAGTGAATCTAGAGACACTCAAAACCCTGAGCTTTTGTGACCTTAAGTGAGGACCAGAACAAAGACTAATCAATACATCGGCGACTTGCCTTTTTTTTTTTCCTTTAACTGAATGCAGTGACCGCATCAGCTCACACTGTGATGGTGACTTTCACTTGTGAAACTACAAAGAACTGGAAACTCCATACTGAGGTGAGACAGGTTTGGCCAGATCTCCCCAAAATCAGGCTTGGAGGTCCTCACTCTTATCTTGTCAAGCTTAGGTGTAATATGCTTCAGTGTATGCAGGCGATCACTGTTCAGTGAGTTTATGTTCATGCTCTTTTGATAAAGCATAAAGCAAAAGTTGCATCATCTCATTTATTACATCTTATAAATGGGCCTCTTCCAAATGCAAATTGCTACAACCACTCAATTACTGTATCTGTGGATGGCAATAATCCAGAGATCTGTGATCAATATTTCCTTTGAAATGACCCACTACTTCTCACATCAAAGGTTGTGGTACTGTAAAAATAATAGCTCAACATGATACTGGATTTTTGAGGCCAGTATCAATATATGTATTTGAGATTTGTAACAGTTCAGTAATGCAAATAGTATGCAACATAGTACAACATTTCTGATAGAGATCCCATATTCTTTTTATTCTTCTTTTTCTTTTTCAAATAATTGTAACCCAGATCTATACTGAGAAGGACATTTTTGCAATTGGAAAAAAATACTTGTCAGTGCTCTCTGATGGACAAACTATGTAATGGATAGACTCTTCCTAAATATCCTCAGACATATCCTTGTCAGTTATATACTGTGATTCATCATTACATATCAGATGTCAATTTCATCCCTGAAAATATAAAGCTTTTTTTCATCTGTTAATGGATGCAGGTTTAGACATAGAGCTTTTCATTTATCTGGAGAATGTGGTGCTCCTGAAAAAAAAGATGCTTTCATAACTTGCTCTTCTTTGATCAATAATTATCCAATCTTATATTCACCTTTTCTATCCCTCTGATTCTACATCTCTGCTTTTAGAGTCAGTCATGTAGAAGTGCTGCTCTTTCCAGGTCTGATTTATCTAAAAAATGAATAAACACTAAGACGCATGCTCTTTTGCATGGCTTAGGGAGTAATATGTAAACACTGAATCTGAATGGGTAATCTGTTTTCACATATTGGCTACATTTTCATTGTCTTCCACCTTAAGGTGATGGAAAAGATCATTTAAATTCCATGCATCTCATGACAAGTTAATAACTTAAGATATATCTTATGATAAGTGTAAAAAATAAAGCTACTGAATGGTTCAATAAATATTTCAGTGAGTTATTCTAACCAGGGATAAAGCTGTCAAACTCCTGAAAAAGTGAGACCAACTTGGGGCGAGATGTCATTCAATTTTTAACCTTGTCTTAATAAAACCAGGTCTTTTATTTGAAGGCTGATGTGATTTATCTGGACATTGAGCCCGGTTGACATTCTCTCCTCCCTTAAAATGATGCCTGAGAGACCTCAAAACAAAAAACAAAAAGTACAAATGTCACTGGCAGTCATGAAAACAGAACCACAGCCGTCCTCTGTATGGCAGGCTCAACTGTGGTGAGTTTTCTGTGCTGACAGACAGATGTAATAGTCAGCTTGCAATGGCCTGTGGGTCCGAAGAATTGAGGGAGGGAGAAATACAACAGGCAGTCAAAGAGAGTGACAGTGAGAGAAAAAGGAAGTGATGGAAACAGAGAAAGAGGAGGAAAAAGAAAAGAAACTGGAATGGAAAAAGTGTTAAGGGTGACAGGATCACAAAGAAAGAAACAGAGACAGGGAGCGAGACAGAGAGAGAGAGAGCAGACACTGTGGAAATGACAAAATCAACAAGGATTTTCTGGCAAAAGGAGCACATTGGCAAGTCTGTTTATGTCTGTGCTATTGGTCCAGAGCCGAATATTACCCTTCCTATCTCTCTTTCTATAAAGGAGCTTTTAATATTTTTTTAATCAAGCAGAGAAAAATTAGGAGATATAGTTTGTTTTTTTTAATCACGAAAACACAATTTTTCACCAAGTCACATCAGTGTCCTACTTCAAACGTATCTCTGAAGTGTTTAAATTAGAGTTTAGATGGATAAATGCAGTTTATTGATTATGGTAAAAAGGCAGTCTAAAGCTGCTGATCAGTGGGAATTGAGGCGTTTTTCAATGGTCTGAGCAATATTTTGCACACTGCAGCTTTTCTTATACTGAATAATCGGTGTTACACTGCATGACCAGGGCTGTGGTGGAGACTGCATGATTATGATGGTGCGTTTTCCTGACCATGAGGATCCAACAACCAGTTCATTTTATTTCCAGCTTCTGTTGCCATAAACTAAAGTTTAAAGACTTTACTAGCTGAAAAGTGTCACCCAGATTGTTATAATCTGTTTTCATGTGAATTATTGCTGCGATATTATATTTCATCCAGTAATTCAATTTTGACGTGACAAAGTTTTAAAGCAGGCTTAATGATACTCGTGTAATCAAACGAATGAAAAGATGAGAACCTACAAAAGCTGCGCTCGTCCACAAAGTTTCACAATATGTTTCATATTATTATTATTATTATTATTATTATTGCATCTTGTTATGCCTGGTATTAGCTGATGAACTTACCAGATCTCCGAACATTTGATCTTCTTGCACAGAAGCAAACGCTGGCCATGCATACTGCAAAGAGAAATAAGTACAGAAGACCCCTTTCTTTACATTTAGATTCCATCTCTTCTTCTGGTCGAAAGTTTAAAACGGTCAAATGTTCATTTTATTACACATTCCAACGCGCCCGTAGCCGCAAATGTAACCGATCCCTCCACTGATAAAAGTTTCCTCTTACAAAACCCGTTTTTTTATCCAAATTTTGGCGCAAACGCCATCCGAAGGCAAGGCAGAAACTGCCCGAGAGGAAAGGGCAGCTATACGGGTTTGACACTGATAAGATTACAGTCTGCAAAAGATCAGTGGGCTAGACACATTAGAGGACGGACGGACGGACGGAGCGCCACGGTGCCCCGACAGGCGCGCTGACAGGCGACGGAGAGGCTTGTGCCCGACGATTCACGAACGCACGGCGACTAACGCAAGCTGACCGGTAGGCACGGACATTTTTACGCGTGAATCCCGCTTTCGTGTCGTGCTCCGGTCCGCGTCTTAGACGGCAGATGAGATGGGCAGCGAAGTGCAGGAACGTGGGGCCATTTAGAGCTAAGAGGATAATAAGCGTCTAATCCGCACACTGGACACAGATGGAGAGCACGTCTTGACGCAGAAGCAGGGGAGCTGCTCAAGCAACACACACTCCATATTAATTCTGTGTGTGTGTGTGTGTGTGAGAGAGAGAGAGAGAGAGAGAGAGAGATTGACTTTTTGTATTTACAACAATGACCACAAAGCGAAAATTAATGCATTAATGCATGTTGGCCAAAGCAGCTCTTGTCTACTCATTGATATAAAACAGTCCATTCGATTGCGTGGTAATTAATTGCGGTGGCATCGTGAAAAAAGAGGTAAAGTTCTAAACAGAGGAGTGGAGTGTGTGTGTGTGAACTCCAAATGTGAACGTGTGTGTATTTGGGGGGGCTCAGCTTGAAGGTATCAAAGAGGCATGATCCGTATCAAACAATGGGTGCACAACTATACTAGACAATGTTAAGACTGATAAAGTGTATTATATAATTCAAAGTTGTCCAACACCTACACTGTAATGAATTTGGTGAAAATGCAGTTTTCCCTTATTACATGACCTGTACAAGTCAGGTGGAAAGAGTCACACCGGTGGGAAGAGTCCATGCTATTATATTACCATGTTGGGAAAACTAAAATCTAACCCGCCGCTGGGAGACGTGCTAAATTGTTGTTTATTTTCACCCCACTGCTCTCCTACTTTGTTCTATGAGTTAGGAGTACGAAATGAGTGTGAATCTTAGCAGCTACTCAAGCCATTAACTTGTAGATAATAATTTGCAAAATCCTCTTATCTACTTCTGACCACACATTTCTGCTAACCACTGCAGACATCAAGTAATTTTACATGTTGATTGCAGCCATTTTTATAATGGTTCCCTCTGTGTAGCTACAGTAGCTCAGATCAGACCAGCCATCAATCAATATCCACCTGACTGCTTGTATTGTAAAGGTAGAATGGAGCCATTAACCTGAGGCCAAGACTTACTGAAGGTGAATGTCTTGAAGATGCATTTGTCATGTTACACTCATTTCATCTGTGTGAGTTAGGTTATGACATCACCACTTTTCTTTCATGTGATCACTGCTAAACCAGTGAATATTAGTTCCGGTCCAAATGCAGAATGTTTCAGTTGTAATAATCACTCAGTATCTTAAAAGGACACGTAGAAACTGTGAAAGCACAGAAAAGGAGATACTGGAAAAGGACAAGTAGAGAAATATCAAATCAACATGTCTATCCTGAGAAAGCTCACAGCGACCGCCTGTCTCAATGACGTCTCCGTCGAGGATTGTGTTTGATTGAAGTGTCAACTGCATTTAACAAAATGCTGTCGTCCATTTCCTTTGCGGTAATGGCATTCCTGTTTGCAGTCAGAAAACCATCTCATAACAGTTGGACTAATAGAAGGGCTCCGAATAACTGTGCTTAGAATGAGACAAAATTTTGACACAGCAATTCCCTAAACCCAGTCAGACAAAAGCAATCAAGCGTAGTTGGTATTTTCAAATCAAAAGCACCAATATGTCTTTTTTAATATGTGTCTGTTTTTGGGTGTTGTCCTTCTCTATGATATGCAGCTATCAGTTTACTATTGATCACCAAAAGAAACTCATGCTACCAAACATAATTAAAGACCTTAGGAGAAAATACAGCATACAACTGGTCTTACTATGCAATATAGAGTTGTGTTAATTTCAGTTGTACTTGCTTCAATCCCTCACATGTGCCACTTATACTAATTATATACTCTCTGGGTCACAGAGGCAAAATGTGATCTGATTATTCCAGGTTATTCATCTGCTATTATCAACCATTCAACAAAATATTACACAGGAACAGCCAGAGAACTACATCTCTTCAGAGGTCCGAGTGAGATGTGATGAGTGAAATATCAATTTATTTTACCAGCAGGTACCGTTAAGATAAAAAAGAGTATATTACCTGAGAGACCTGGCCAAGAAAGTAGCCGCCCCAAACCACAACATATTAAAATACAATATATACATAAACTAAATATAAAATACCACATTTATGAGATAATATATAAAAATCCACTAAAAAAAATAGCAGTATGAACTTAATGGCGTCTCAAGAGAAACTACCAGATAAGATCGTATTTCGTAGCTGTACTACACTGTGTTGGAAGAAAAGGAAAAGATTTTCTGCACTTATGATCCTACATTTAGACAGATGCTCTATTTCAATGGTAATGAAATATTTACAGCAGGGTGTAGAGAATGTCAGAGCTGAGTTAAATCACACTGATAGAAATGAAATGTTTTCTGGACTTTATGTTCTCACCTGTTGTCACCAAATCCTCACGTCGCTCTTGAGTTGGGTAAAATCCCTTTTTTAATGCTTTGCCCATAGGTTTGAACACTTATATAAAAGATATAATTTTGATTAGATCTGATACAGCACCCTCTTTGAGATTTCTATCCAGTCCAGGGCTGGCATTTGGAGAAATGAAGTGCTCAGAGGAGTTAAAGATTCAGAAGTCAGATTCACGTATTTCTGTTTAAAATGTAGTCAGATCAGCAATGTAGACTGCAACTAGATTACAAACATAGCAAAGGCTTTCAAAGGATTTCTACAGTGTAACAACTGAGGATGGTTATCATCACCAACAATAACTATACAAGGGTAGTTAGGTGATGTGCAGCAGCTGAGGTAAAGGACACTGGATTGCATGTGAGGAACGCAATAGTTCCATCTCCTGGACAAATACAAACACACAGGGGAAGATGAAGAAACTGATTATTTTATATATTACCCTAGTAAAAATAATTATATCCTTCTGGTGAGCAAGCTTACTCAAACTACAAGGGAAATACAAAGTGTTTTTTATTAAAGCCTTGTCCAAGTAAAGAAATTGTTTGTTACTTAAAAAAAAAGGTTTAATCTAAAAAAAAAGCAAATAAACCAGACTGGTGGTTTAGAAAATTGTTAAACTTAATGAGAAGAACAGAAGCTTGCTGTCAAAGGAGTGTGACATGTTTTGTCAGATTTTAGGGGAACTAATTGGTTCTTTCTCACCACACCATAGAGATCACTAAAATACCACGATAAATTGATTTTAGTCTTTATTTGCATACACGGCCTCCACCTCTGTTGTGCTAACATCCATCAACCTCCAAAATGTTTAGAAGACATCTTGTGTGTTATTTTCACTCTGCATATAAAAAGAAAATATTCGTAAGAATTCCTTTTCATTCTTTTCGATGTATTACACTCATTTCTGTACCTTCAAAAACATGGTGCAGACAGTCGCTTTGCAGAATAGAAAGCTATGACAGCTAGGGAAGTTATTGTAGTTATACATAAAAAAACAAAAAAGAAAAGATTACTCTCAGGTGTTGATGCCACTGATGTGCTATAAATGTTTAACACAGTGGTAATAAATGTGGTAAACAGTGTCTACCAGTGGCAGAATCTCAGTCCTGCATGAGCATATGTGAGGGATCAGCACATCTGGGCACAATGTTTTCAACCAGTTTTTTAATCTCAATTAGAAATGACTGAATTTAATGTTCTTTTCCAATGAACTGACATTTCAAATGTATAAAACAAAACTGGAGACAAAAGTAGAGTAAAAGCTCTACTCGTTTTAACGTCGTAATTGTTATTGACCCCAATTTAACATTACTGAGGCAACTCCAAGCAGCTCCGCTCGGCAGACGGCACCCACTCTCACAGCCAGAGGTTCCAGCAGCACCAGTATACATATGGTGTAGATTACTCTCTAAGCAAAAGACGTGTTGTTTTTTAACCATGTATTTAACAACAATTTATCCACCACAACCCAAATCCATGAACTGTTATCAGGAAGGGGATTTCTTACTTTTGCTGTTAAACTAAGTTAAGCTAATAGGGCTTGGACCAGCTGATGTGCTAACAACTGGATAATTATATTTGGTTATTTTCTAATTTTTGGTAAATTCTCATGCTAAATGTTAATATCCGCATACTAAATTAAATGAATCCAAAGTGATCTAAGCTCTCCAGTGGTTAAAGATGACCACTGGAGCTTATGATTGATGGCAATCTATCAAACAGTTGTTGAGATATTTGACTGACTGATATTGCATGGCACACAACAATTCTGTAACTATGATATTAAAACACCTACAGATGCAGAAAACAGGATGACACATTATCGCCAATCTCCCCACTCCCCCTGAGCCAGGATGAGCTTTTTCCTGCTAATTTCTACACCAGCAGCTATATCCCAAACCACAGGTCCATTGCTGCTGACAGCTCCTCCCTCAAACAGGCCATTCCGAGGGTGAAGTTTCACATTGACCGATAATGAAGGTTGAAATGACCTGTGCCATTAGCCACAAGTGAGTCAGACTGCACCCCCAAAATGGCTGACAGATTCAATTGCTGATCAGCCCCTGATTATCCCTGATGCCTTGCACGAAGGAAAACGGACATCTGTTTGGTATATTTGCTGCTCGGCAAGGGTGTAATTGCTAGAGGATGAGGAATTTCCATACAGTTAAGTGAGCAAGTCAGTGGAAAAGGAAGCCGCTTCAGAGTCATTAGTACAGCAACCTCTAAAAACACAAGTGGAAGACAATCTAATTTTGTACGACTTTAAAGTTACTGCATAGTTGGATGCTCAAATGGTTTTTGCATGCCCAGTGTAGTCAAGCGATTACAATACAATGTGGCTAAAATGTTTGCACACACTGACACGAACATGATTCATCATGAAACACTGCTATTTAAGGGTGCACGGACGTGTCCGCATATACTACGCAGATGCCTGTGGATGTACAGTAAGTATTTTTCGTCAACCTTGTTTACGAGCTGCTGTAAGGTTTAAGGCCTACCTTGAAGAAAAAGGAAAGATTTCAGTGGTGAAAAAAAAAAGTCTGCACCAGAGCAGAACTACATTTCATCCACAATAATCACTCTCAAAGAACCTAGAGAATCAAGGCTATGGCTGCTATTAACGACACAAAAGAAGAAGTTCTGCCCGTTTCAAGGATTACATGGATTCATTTGGTAACGGAAGTCCTTGGTGCTTAAAATCAGAAGATACAAGAACTGTTCTTTTACTTATGGCACCAGCACTTATTTACTTATTCTTTGTCCTGGTGTCATACAGGACCAAATCTGAGCAATTAAATCTCCTGTTTAAAAAAACACTAAAACATTGACATAACATAACTGCAGTATTGGTCCAGTGTTAGTTCTGGACATCTCCATATAAATGAACCAGACCTTGATCCATCTGGAGTTTGAATTTAATTAGATCATGTGGTATACATTATTATCTATATTTACTATTTTCTCTGCTTATTCCTAGTATTACTGTGGTAATAAACAACTTTTAAGTACTCTTGGAAGGTACTCTTGGAGCACTTGACATCCTGGAACAAAAACTCCTCAGATCACTTTCACTCATCTTTCCCCTGGTTTCAATCTATAAACATAGTTTCACCCATGCATGACTCTGCCTTCTCTAAAATAATTATAGGAGAGAGATGAATAACAGCATAATTTATCACAGTGAACTGATAAGAAAATGATAAGAAAATGGAATTTGTCTTGAGCACATGCTGTCATTGAACTATGGAGGCGATAGATTCTGGGGTGAGGCTGCATTGTGACAGCAGAGGGATTTAATCTGCAGCTTTGTACAAAGTAAAGTTCTGTGTTTCTCAGCGATGCTCACTATGGCTTGTTTACAGCTTCCAAAGGCAGTTTTCAATTGTTCGTTTGATAGCTCCACTCACAAAACACACGTTCAGTAAGCGGATCCTGTATATACAGTTTGTTATGTTTCTCTGCGTCGTTTTTATCATCAAGAATTTTAATTGAGAAACACATTTTTACCAAACACGCAATCATCATTTATCAGGAAATGTTTTCAAAACAATATTACAGCTCTCTAAAATGTTCTTTTGCACCTTTTGAGCCAGTGGTTCTTGGCGTGTTGCTTAAAGGAACCGAGAAAGGCCTGGTGCCAAAAGAAACCTAGTGCGATTACATTTATCCCCACTAGGTCCTAAACTCATCAGAAGAAGGTTTTTCTGTTGTTAAATGTGGGAGTGAAAAGATTTACGCAAGAAATCACCAGCAGAACCGCACGAGTCAGGTTGTGATGGATGTCAAGCTCAAAGGCCTTGGTGTTAAACAGCATCTGTTCATCAGCGGTAAAACACTGCGGTTTGAAATAGCGACACAATCCACCCGCTCTTGTTTTGACTGGCTGATTAGAAACACGTTTCCCATCCAACATCAACCAAACACCCCCCCAAAAAAAGCAGGTTAGGGAATCTGGTGTATTGTTAGTGGAAAGTGCGAACCTCAGCAGCCATCTGCGCACACGGACCGATTGTCTTTCATAACACAAGCTCCTCCACTCTCACCGACTCCGGACCTCGGGTTCAACCACCAGTCTGGGCCCCCGTCCCCGCAGTGTCGGTCCGCGTGGGTGGAGACCGGGGGGGGGGCGAGAGGACGGGCCGCCCAGACGTCAGCAGCGCCCCGCGTCCCTCCCGCTGGACCGCGCTCGCTCGTCCTCAGTCGGGACCGATGGCGAGCGCGGATGAATGAGGGGTCTGCGCCGCTGAACGAGAACCCGAGCGGAGGATCGGAAACTGGGAACCTTTTTTTTTTATTACTATTATTATTTTACTTCCAGGCGTCATCGGATCCGTCGGTTTGCGAACAGGCTCCGAGGGGAGTCGTTTCGCGCCGCCTCGGATGTTGCGCCGCGCTGCGTGGCGTCCTCCAGCCGGCGCGCCACCGGTGGCGTGAAGTTTACATTACGCGTTACGCGTCTCCGCCGTCTCAGCGGCGGGAGCCGGCGCCGCCGAGCGCGCCCTGCCCCTTTCCTGCCCGACCACTGAACGTCTCCAACATGCTGCGCGTCGTCGTCGCCAGATGATACCTGTTGATTCCGCGCCGCGCCATGTCCTTCTGTTGGACTGAGGTGGACCATGAAGTTATGGGATAGCCTGACCACTTGTCTGATGGTGCTGAGCGCCGTGCACGCCGGCCCGCAGCTGCGGAGCCGACGGCAGTCCGCGTCCGCCAAGAGGAGGGGGCGCGCCGCCGACGCTCCCCTGGACCTGCCGCCGGTTCAGATCCGGGTGTCGCTCAGCTCCGCGGGCATCGGCCGCGCCGAGGCGGACGCGGGGGCCCGGGGAGAGACGGCGGCCGGAGCAAAGCAATGTAAGAGCCCGTGGTGTCGGTACGCAGTGCCAAACGCGCCAAAACCGAGCGAAGGTGTCATTTGCATCGCGCAGGTCCCCTGAGCCCTAAACTCTTTTTGTTTCTTTAACCAGTTATATTAAATGTGCTCAATAGATAGAATTACAATATCAAAGCACACTGGAAACATGCGGACCTGGTCTCTCCATTGGCTTTTTTCACATTAGGTTTATTTTCATTTTTTTTTTTTCCAACTGAACTTGATACTAACCGAACTTATTGAGCAGACATGTTTTAGAGTGCACGGTCCAGTTATTGAAACACTAGCAGTAACATCTCCTTCTGCCCGTTAACCTTCTTCCCTGTTAGGCCTACCTCATCAGTTTTGATGGTATGTAGGTTCGAAGCAATGGTTGATTTAGTTGTTTTCTTAAACCGATTTATTTGATCTAATCTAGCTTACATGATGTTATAATGTAAATGTAAAATTGCCTGTCCCAATTTCCTAAAGCTCAAGGCAGTGGGTTTGGATTACTTGTTTTTTCTGGCTGTCTGTCTGAAACCTAATCAAACATGTTTGAATGTTTAGAATTTTTGCTTACTTAAAGATTGATTGATTGTTGAAAATATTCTGTGAATCCACTAATTGATAAATTATTTTAGCTTTTGTAGTATGTGCTAAAAGGCCACATATTGGCTGCTGTAGCTTGAACGAAGTCCAAGCAAACATAAAACTGTCTAGATAAGAATGGGATCCATTTGTAACTTGGATGAATCCGTTCAGAAGGAATTCCTCTGCAGAAAACAAAAAAAACAAAAACACTGTGTGTACATTTGTATTTGTAGTTTCTGACACAATACTCCAACTCTTCAATAGCCAGAGTGGTGTAGTGAATAATATGTTCTGTCCCATATGATGTATCTTTGTAAGAGTGCCAGTCCTCTAAATGTGTTTCAGACACCATGGAGGGGCCCCTCCTGAGCGAGTTTGAAGATGTGGTGGACTTCATCAAAGTGACCATCAGTAGAATACGTCGCTCCTCCACATCCACTGTGTCCTCATCTACCTCTTCCTCCACCACCTCTTCCCCCCCTAAAGAAAACCTGAGCAGTAGCATTCGACACAGAAGGGAGAGGAAGAAGGGGGCGAGCCAGCAGGGTGGTAAACGAGGAAGAGGAGTATCTAGAGGCGGGGAGACTGGAAGGAAGGTTAGAGGGGGAGGCGGCGGTGGACGAGGACAGGGCTGTGTGCTCAAACAGATCCACCTCAATGTGTCGGACCTAGGTCTGGGCTACCGCTCCAGCGAAGAAATGATATTCAGGTATTGTTCGGGACCCTGCAGGAAATCCGAGACCAATTACGACAAAATCCTCCACAACCTCGCTCATAACAGGAGGCTTCCCCTCAAAGACATGCCCCCTCAGGCCTGCTGCCGGCCAATAGCGTTTGACGATGATCTCTCGTTTCTGGATGACAACCTTGTTTACCACACAGTGAAGAGGCACTCTGCCAGGAAATGTGGTTGTGTGTAGGGAGTGTGAGCTGGTGTTAGGGCTTTTTGTGATTTTGCATTCACCCCTACTTTAAGTACGGTGTTGAGTGTTTTGTTTTTCCTTCAGATTTTCCAAATAGTGAGGAAACTTTCTGGCATGATGCATGACCAAGTGTGACTTGAGTCCATCAGTCAATGACTATGGGGGGTGGGGGGGTGCCATCACTTAAGTTTCCATCCGAAAGCAATGACTCCACCTTTGCCCCGTCACAATGTGCTTTCTTTTTACTTTCTTTTACAGTCTACACCTTAGAGTACGAACATCCTCAGTGTAATTTGAATGGTCTCCATGGATACTCTACCTAAAAGACTGAAATCAATTAAACTCAATGAATGATTCAGCAGACTCGCTCTGTCTACTGTATAGGACATATGTTACATGGAATAAATAAGACACATATGAAATGTATTTATGAAATCTTGAATGTATTAACTTATTGATATTTATTTTTGTTTTTATAAAAGGAATAAATGTTATTTATTAATGTAATGTGGTATTTTAGAGTGTGCCAAAGGTTTAAATCAAATAATTTCTATTTCGATATTAAAGCGACAAACTGTGCGGTTTACATTCCAAAATGATGTTTTACACATCAGGATCTTATGTTAAAGGTGCCCTGTGGAGTTTTCTTGTAAACAAACCCCCATGAGCTTGCGCGTGTGCACGACACATACGAAACAGGGACCAACTCTTGAAACACTGACCTATGGTTTTTCTAGTAGTGAAAAACTCCACAGGGAACTTCAAAAGTAATTTTCACAGGAAAACATTCCTCGGTATCTTAACGTTTACATTGTTCTACAGTTTCAGTGTCATTTAACTGCAGTGTTTTCTGTTTTTTTTGTTTGTTTGTTTGTTTGTTTGTTTTTTTAATGAGGTGAAAAAAGCTACAGCAAAAGGGTTGGTTCTTCAACGGAAGATTATTCTTCACTGATTAATATTTCTCCTCTAAGATGAATTACTGTGTTCCTGAAACAAGATTTCCTCACTTTAAATCATAACTACAGCTTTATTTTTTTTAATACGGTATTCACTTTTAAATTGACTCATTTAATTTTGAATAAATGTATTCTTACACATTGTAGTGTATTCACTAATGTCCTCAGGAATCATTGCTTCTGTCCTTGGTAGATGAGTTGGGAAAAAGCACATGCTGTTGTAAATCTTTCTATCTTGTAATTATTACTCTACACTCAGACCTTTTGTTTCCAAATTTACTTCATAATGCTATGACATGGGATCAGGCATTAAACACAGGAGAGAATGGAGTAGCCAAATCCACAGTACAGCACATTATTTGTAGTTTAAAAATAGAAGCAAGGTGAGGGTAACAGTGAGGGATGAAAGATAGATGGGTGAAAGACAAGTGTTACAAGATCTTAAAACAAAGAAAACAACATGGAAGGATGAGCAATGAAGTTAGGAAGTTACAGAACACTGTATTTTGGAAGAGAGCGAGGATGATGAAAAGATAATATGATTAAAAGGCAGCAAATATCCAGGGAAGAAAGTGATATAGGAGAACATGGGAGGAGTGGTTGATATCTGATCAGTCCACCGAACACACACATTTTACAGCCGCTCTCCTGCCTGTCTCTGGCGCTGTGAGTCAGTACAGCCTGGTTCAACAACTGCAGGGGAAAAACCGGGCTCCCCAGGCCCCAATCATTTTTTAATGTCACACATTATCTTTATAAACAGCATTCTGTGTTTGCTTGGGACACAGAGATCACACACCAATCAGGCACAGAGCTGGTGATTAATACAGTTTGACCACTGGGGTGTTAATGGAAGGCATGTTTAGGTCAACAGTTCTGCTCCAGGGGCCATAACTGAGAAATTTAAAGTCATGCAGAAATAGCATATCACCATGGTAACATGATCCACAGCCAGTGAATCCGGTACCAAAGCAGTTATTGACATTATCACTTGTATTTTTGAGTTTCCATGCTTTTTGGTCAGCTTAGAAATGCAGTTCATAGAGTGAGTCAACATTTTTCCACAGCCATCACTTCTACTTTAACTCGTTTTTCTTTTTTGTTTGTTTTGTTTGTTTTAGTTTCCAGGCCACAGGCGGAACAGATTCAAAAAGCCTAATTCATAGATGCTTTGAGAAATGTGTTGCCTACATTGTGGCTTGGCACAACGCTTGAGTTAAATGTAGCTAATGATTTCTAATTTGGGCCCTATCGAAGAAATTCCCAAATTAGTATGAAAGTTCCAAACTGTTACTGTGGGAAAAATACATAACAATTTTGTCAGCCCTATGTGTTGACATCAGAGGAAATCATTAGCACGACCTGACAGTCAGAGGATAGTGTCATTAGTCAGATGAGTCTTCTGCTCTCTTGTTCACGGTGTCAGAGGAGCTTGTAATGAAGGATAATGTTCCCCTGGGGTGTAATACAACACAAGTGTTAGTGGTTAAAGGGGATGGTTTTTCCAAACAGGTGCTAAACACTGGCCCGACTGTACAACGCTGACACGTTGATGTTACATGAGGATTTTTAGAAGGTCGGTTCATTAAAATGACTTTATAATCCATTTTATCTGTGCTTGGCATCTAGCCACACAAAAATTCAGATTTGTTTGAGAGTGTGAAGTTTTTATTTGGTCTACCTGCGTTGTTAAAAAAAAAGAAAAAGTAGTTTGAATGAAAATCTGAAATCTGTAAAATCTCTTTTTTTTACTGTGGGCGAAACATGTCTGCCAGCTCTTGGTCTTATAATAACATGAATGCGAACAATACTTCTGGAGTTTATAAAACAGAGAGCAGAATTAAACAAAAGCTGAAAATGTGAATGAATGAAAATACTAAAGTTCATATCTTATAACAAGATGGAAGCACAATATTTACATTTATTAGATGAAAATTTTGTTTTCCCATAAGGATATTTTTATTAAGGAACTGACTCAAAGGCCTTTTGTAGTAATTACGAGGGGCACAGAGGGCACATGAAGTTCTTTTTTCCCATGATTTCGAAACCAATCTGGTGACACAGCTGTTAAAAGTCGACATCCTATGCCAACTGCATCTCAGAGCCTGGGTTCACGATGGTTGCATGGTAGCTCAAATTCTCATCATTCAATTCAAATAAGTGACCAGCTTGTTTACAGGAGGAAGCAATTGTGGGCAGAGCCCTGTCTGCCACTATTGTGCCTGATGGCGTGAGAAAAGATACAAAGGATGACCTTAAAGTAATCACGGTTATATCAAGCATGTCGCGGGTCTTCATGAGAGATTTGTCAAACCACAAGAAGCTCTTTGTGCTACTGCCCTGGAATCTGCCAGTGTGACTCAAGCTATATGATGAGTCAATAGTAAAGACAACCACAGAAGGAGAAAGGAGAAGCATTACAGAGGAAAACAATACAGCTAACAGTTCAAGACATACTGTATGACAACACAATGCTGATGTTGTCTCACCCTGTTTTTAAGATCAACAGGAGCTCCAAGTTCTGTTATCTTCTCATCTTCAAAACTGATAAAACTAGTATGTTTAATGAATCTTTCATCCAGAATTCTCAGGCATTAATAGCCAGAAGGCCGTGAACGAAAATACCAAACTAGGGGAGAACTTCGGCACCGAAAATTGTGCTATATTATACTATATACTATATTATACTATACTGGTATTTTTTGTGACTTATACGAGAAAAAAAGCCCTTCGACACGCTTAATGCTGGGTGCCATAGTTTAAGAAACACCGCTGTGCTGTCGCCGCACGGGCTGCAACACAAAGCAGAGGCAGAGGAGATTAACATGGAGCTGTAACCGCACTGCACTCTCATCCTCAACTGGCCAGTCGCCAAACCTCTAGTCTGGACCACCAGCCACAGGCTCCCCACTCATCACTGTTACCACACACACACACACAGACACGTGTTATCAGTCATCACTGTAGCGAACTGCAGACGGAGTGCACGCTGATTCAGCCAAAGGCCAGTGAGAGGGAGCGAGGTGACAGTCGGCACCATCTTTTAACACTGTTACATCAGCGGTATAATGCGAGAAAACAATCTATTTTGAACAAGTCGGCCTTCTGAGAGAATGTTTTGAGTTTTGCTGGAGATTAACTTTTTGTGTACTTGCAGGGGGATAGTGATACTGCTTAATTATAACCCAAGAAGATCAAAAGAAAGAGAGCATCTGAGATATATGTGTTGCAATCACTTGATATTATATATATAATTCTTTTTATGAATATTTTTTTGAATACTTGACATGCATGAATAACTTTATCATCTATCAATACGGGTAGGCCTGACCCAGCTCGGACACAGACAGGCCTTTGGTAGATGCATTATTTTAACACGTGACCAAGTGGCCAGGGGTTTGAATGCAACACAATCACCACACCTTTGGTGTGTGAGAGGTGTTCGCTCAGATGGTTAAATATTCATCTGAAACCTGAGAATGTGTATTACAATGTTCTGCCTCTACCTCCCACCTGTGGCACATCGTGTGTGTGTGTGTATGTTTTCATTCAAGCAATGCCTGTGTTTAGAAGTGGTGTGACAGATGAGACGGCCAATTTACTTTAGCTTTACTCTGGTTTTATTGTAAAAATTTGCCATTTTTGCCATAAAAAAATTGCATGAGAAGCTGCTATTCAACAGTTAAAACTGCTTTTAACAGTTTTAGGTTTATGATTCACATTTGGTCAAAATCAGGTCAAATCATTTGTATTGTTAGGGACACAAGCCCAGAGACGTTTTGTTTGACCACCTTTTACCAGCAAGGATATATTAGAGGAGTGATGAAAACTGTACCATTGACGTAAATAATACCCTTTCTTGTGACTACAGGCTGACAGATAACATGTAAACTCTGTGGCGTTGTTACCTTATACATCTGTTAACAAAGTTTTACCTGAAAATATCTACCTCTAATTTGTTTCGGGGATAATGAATGAAAAAAGAATTATACTTGCACACAGACGGATTAAGTCTGATTTGATTACGCATCCATGTCTACATGGCTGCTAATGTGCCAGTTTGTGAGCACAAATCGTTATACAGTCACTGACGAAAACAACGCGACCACAAGTCCCTCTCAGTGGCTGTTCTGGATTTTTTGACTGACCACACAATCTTCCTCAGTAGAACGAATTTGCTCAGTTGCCAAGGAACTCCAGGAATTGTGGAGCGTTTGAATTTCCATTTTAAGGAACTCTTTTCCATGTTGTCTTCAAAACAGAGATTACAATTTCAGTCTTGTCCACAGAGACAATAGTTATCTTACCATATGGTTCACTCAGTAGATGTCCTGGAGCTTTAAGTCGTACCACTCGATCTTCCTCAGCAGCAGCAGCTTTGCTCAAGGTTTTGCTCAATTTCTGTGGGATGAAGTTAAAATAAATTAAGTTATTTACTTCAGCTTTAAGTTATTGTTATTATTACTTTTTGGTTAAGGTTTGGATCAGGGTTTCATTTTCTTTAATGTGGAGAATTTGTTTGAACCTGCAATAACTGCTTTTTTTTGCCTCTTGGGGCAGCAGAAACTAGTCAAGAACACAACACTGACACATCATCACCTTTTATGTTGATATGGCAAATGGTCACAGAGCAACATCATTGTTCATTTGGAATCATGTTTCTGGTCACCTGATGAATTTAAGTCCAATATTCTCTCCCTTTTAGCTCTGCTTGTGTTTTCGACCATCTCCTGAGGGAAATATCTAGCTCTTTAGCCACACTACTATGATCACCGGCCTGCTGACAAACTTTGCCCGCCGTTTGATTCTGGGCAGAAAGCGTACAGTGGTGTTTCAGAGATTTTTTCACCGACAGCAGCTGACTACCGTGGCTAAAAACAGCATCATAAGAACGGTGAGAGTGAACCAGAACAGTAAAGTCGTGGGCCAGGAACTCAATAGAAATCTCCAAAGCTGAGGGGAGCTGCAGATTCAAGTGATAATTCTCTGTTCATTAATCACTGAGTGATCTCTTTTACATTTTTCATGTTGCTTTCACGTTGTCATTTGATACATTGTTATTATATAAATATATATTATAGCTGCTTCAATGTTGAGTCCGCCGAGGCTAAAGTGAACCAGCTAACTTGTATCAGACTGTTTTGACTGTTAATCTGAAGCATTAGCTAATAAAAGTGATGGGCTTTAGCTGCTTAACTAAACCGTAAGCTAACCTAAACCAGTAAGCGCTGGTCAATTGAACGGTTGCCTGACTAACTAAATATTTTGTAACCTATGCTACAAAAGGTATCTGCTGAGGAAGATCAAGTGAGATGATAAAAAGCTTTTTTCTCTACTGCTGTTTCCAAGGTCAAGAATGTATACTCAATCTCAATGTGTGTACTTGCATTTTAGATGAATTTTTTTCTCAAACATAAACAAGATCGGGGGCAGACAGATAAAGTATATGCACTAAATCGAGCCTGCACTCTGGCTAAGTTTATTTGTATCGTGGTCGGGTCAGAATCTGTTAAATCCTTCAAGACAGCAATTCATTAAACAACATGAAACAGAAACTTTAAACAGCTGTAATGGCTTTTCTTTTTTTCTTTTTTTTTTGAAAAATAATTAAAATTTCAGGCCTTTGGTCATGTTTCCATAGGGGACCTTTGCCGCTTAACATAAAAATTGTTGACTTGGGACAACATGACAACATGGTACAGCTGTTCCCTCAGGGGTTATAAAGGTTATGAATGTTAGAAAATGTACATAGCATACATTGTCAGTACATCAGTGTACATTCCTCTCATCGTTTACACATATGGCTCTGAAGCACCTCTGCTACGCTGAGGTACAGAGTAGAACTGCTGTAATCTCCATTGTAAACACAGTAGTGGTGTGTGTGCGTGTCTAAGACACTGGGAGGCAAACCAGACCCCAACCCACCATTCATCCTCCCCTCATGAGGAAAGGCTGGTCTCCATTTATCCCTTTCTCACTCCTCACTATACTTCCATCCTCCTTGTGTCCTTCACCACCTCCCACGTCTCTTCACCCCCTCCCATCTTTTCCCTCTCCCTCATGTCCCCATGCGTTTTGATGTCCCTCGGCTTAATCCATTAACGTCTCCAGGCCTCCAGCCTTCCGTTTTCTTGTTCTCTTTTACCCCAGTGAATAAATGCAGGACTCGGCTTGCTGTCTGCTGCCTCCTGTGTTTGTGTGTGTAAATCCATATGTACTTCTGTTCATCTGTATATTCCCTCGAGTTAAAGGGAGGAACCTCTCACTTCCTCCATAAACACCTCACTGGTATGCAAAGGATCTGTAGCAGGAGCTTCTGACTCCTTCACCCTGTGTAACTACAGTGTTGTCTTGTAAATATGAGACATCAAGTTATTGAAACATTTGAAATGGGTGCTCTGGAGAAGCAGACAGGTTCTTGGAGAGAAATGTAAGAAAAGAAAAGAAAAGAACCATTAAAACAAATTAAAACCGACTTCAGTAATCCATTTTCAGATATTTCAGGTTTGTTTATTATGATAATTGTTTTTTTCTGATTGTTCAGCATTAGCTTTTCAACCAGATGTAATAAAAATTCAGTCACAGCTAAATCTTAGCAAGCACATTAATCCTCTACCTTTCAAGTAAAATTTCAAGCTATAACAGTAACATAATGTAAATAATCTAGGTGGGTCTCTAAGCAGCATGTACAGAAATGTAAAAACAGCTCCATACTTTTTATAACGGATATTTTCGTTTCAAGAATGTAGCTTGGCTAACCTAATAGCTGGCTAACATTAGCTAGTGGCAAAAATTAAAACATGATGAAAATAAAATAATTAGATAATAAAACTTCTCACATAAATAAATGTCTTGCAGTTTTTGTTGTTGTAATTATTATGTATATTTATGGGATAGAATCAGGAGTATGAAGAAACACCAAGGGTTCTTTCAGGTGAACCCTGTGAAATGTTTTTTTTATGTAGTGGTGCCATATTTACCTTTACAAAAAGGTTCAGTATAGGACCCCTTGTTTTACAAGTGTATTGCTGTGCTATTTTCTGCAATACGCGCTCTGTTGTGTTATTCACTTATGTACTGTATTTATCCATCAAAAGATCATAAAGGGAGAAGTAACAAATTATATAGGTTGGTTTTATCTTCTAACTGTCAATGTGTCACACATTCCCACAAACAATAAGTTTAAATAACAAGTGGACTGCTGTATTCCAACCTTCCGACACAAACCACACCCAAGCTCTAAAACTCCAGCCAAACGGAAAGAACAACACTGCAGCGTGCCAACAATTGACATATCACAGAACCATGTGTGTATAGCTACATAAATCTACTGCTCATCAGGATGCTAAAACAATATGGGCTTCCCAAGCTTATACGCAAGCATTCCTCTGTGATAGCTGCAGCTTTGTACGAGTCTTTCCTCATTTTGGTCCCTTAAGGAAAATTGCATAGCGTGAAATCATAAGTGCAGGGATTGTTTTCAATAAGAAAAGAGATTAAAACTTCAAAGAAATCTAAATATTTAGCTACGTTTCACTGTTCATCACCATGTTCAGATGAAGGAAAAAGGGGAAATTCTGCAGAAGAGGATGTTTTTAAGGTGACATGTAGACAGAGTATGAGACCAAATCCAGACTCACAGCAGAGATTAGATGTCCAGATCAGCCCACTGATACCCAGGAGCACTTGAAACTGAAAAAGCCTTTTATGTAAAAAACACATCAGGTACACATGTAAAGCAATGAATCACACTTCAGTAGTTAAATGAAAAATAAATGCATTGAAAAAAAAACAAGATCACCACCAAATATTGCAGCTGTTAGCTCCTGAAGTTCCTAGAAACACATATACAAATATCTATGAGACTCTAGTCCCCTAACAGATATTTGTTTCCCCCATGAAGTGAATGGACCCCGAAATGAGCCCTAAGCCAGAAAATGACTCACAGAGACTCAAGAGTTCAAACCTCTGACTCACAGCCCCTTTATAACCCCTCTATAACCTTTCATAGTCTAGAATGACCTTCTTCTGGCCCCTCGCAGCGCCTTAATAACCCCCATGCAGGCCTGAGTGAGCCGAGACAGAGCTGATGGAAATCTGATATCTTGCGCTCAGTTGCCCTGTAATTGACTCACACATATCATCTAGCCCTGACAAAAATATACATGCACATATGAGCTACTCGCAAGGATGCAGGCATGCTTAACACAGACACATCATTTACATATGAACACACACACACAAATACAAACACACACATATACACTCAGGCTGATGTCTAACTTGTAGATTTTAGGGCCACTTTTCTCTGTCATCCAACAAAAAGTAAGAAAGAAGAGGGGATAGTAACATGGCATGTTTATTTGCCCTTTGAAACTTCTAAGTTATGCCATATGGTGGAAGTGCCCTGCGCCACTGTGAGGTGGACAAATTTTTAACAGAGATTACCAGAACAGGAAATAAAACATTGACCTCTGTAATACTTCTGCTGTGCTTTAACCTTTGAGGTACACACAGAACAACAGCAACAGTTTAAAAAAATCCCCAGGTCCTCTCCACTCCGGATGGAGAAAACAAAATCCCTAACACAAGCTCTATATTTGGGCCAAGTATAGCACCCATAACTTTTAATTCTTGCAGCATTTTTTCATCTAAATGATTCTTGCAATTTCCAAAAGACATTTAACCTAACAGCACTTAAAGGTGAGCAAAACTACAGTGGTTACAGGTAAGTGATTCTGCAAACAAGAGCAACAAGATTATAATGTATCTTAAAACAGTAGCTTTCAATTTTTGGAAATGCACATATTTGCTTAACTGTGAGTTGGATGAGAAGATTGATACTGCTTTCATGTCTGTATGGTAAGTATGAGTCTACAGCCAGCGGTTGGTTAGATTAGCATAGAAGAGACTGGGAACTGGTGAAAACAGGGAGGCTACTGTGTGCCACATTATCTCTTGGCCAGGCACTAACTTACTAGAGCCTTGTCATCACAGTAGGAGTCTCTTACATTTGAACAAAAAATAGCCTTAACAATGTCAAAATGTTGAGTCTGGAGAAATAATGTCACTGTGATGCACCGTGGGATTCGTGGGATCCCGTGTTTTTGGTTGCAAGGGTCAAAAAAGAGGATATATTGGCCTCGGCTGCAATTATTTTGACAATTTTTCTTAAAAAGCTATCTCTAACGTGTCCAAAAACATCATAGAGGCCTAAGGCTAAATTGCTGGAGTAACCCTTTAAAAAACAACTGAGGCTGTTTTGTGTTTTGACTCCTCCCATCTGCTTTTTTTTAAAATACAAGTAGGGCAAATGAAAACACCTGTTTTTTGTCTTTTTATCTGTCTCTAAGAATATCTAGAGTAACAATGAATATGAGTTTAACATTTAAGTATGTTATATACATAGTATATAACTACACTATATATATAGTATATAAGATATATAGTATGTATATATATATATATATATATATATATATATATATATATATATAACCTATTTATCATGTTACATACATATATATACATACACCAAGTTTTATTATTTTGTTATGGTTTATGTATCCTATGTTCTGAGGTGTGTTATGTTTTGCCTGGCTGCAACTTTTTCTTTGGGGACAATAAAGTTTAGGTTCAAGCTGAGGAAAACAAGGAGTGATTTGTCTTTAAATTGAAAATGAGCTAAATAATGAGGGTAACCCACAGAACATGCGTCGATCCCCAAAAAAACTTGTAAAATCAAAGTTTCCAGCTGCTTTTCTTCATTTTTTTGTCTTGTTTTCTGCCTAAATCTGTGGTGGATCTTCCATACTGTGGGTTCTGTGGATAAATTGTCCTGACACAAAAGAATAACATTTGAGAATCTGTTATGTTTCATGCCTTAGCTGAATTATGAGCGGGCTGAAATGGAAAAACCTGCTGTGTGTAAACTGGTCACTCATTGAGTCTATTATTCAACAAAAGATACCCTGATTACAGCACTTCACACTGAGGCTGAGCACAGAGGAAACTGTCAACATGCGCTGGAGTCACACAGGAAGCTGCCATAGGGTCAACAAAGCACACTGACATCAAAGGACCCATAACAAGAAGGAGGCACTGGCCTCACATGCATCAGGAGTAGTGGGGGAGCCCATGGAAAAAAGCTGTCACACAAACCCTTGTGATGACAGGAGCAGACTCAAAGTGAGCTAGCATAAATCCGTATCTGGCATTATGTCTGCACGTTAATAAGTATTAATCTTTAAAGATAGGTACTTATAAATGCCAGGGTAGACGAGCAGATATTGCCCATTCTCCAGCACACAAGGAATAACGGAGGCTGACGCTGTGAACCTGGCACAAAACACATGACAGTTCAGCTCTAACAAGCACGTCGCAAAGAGCAAATATTGCACATAGCAAAACACAAATTTGACAGCCACAGGAGGATGTATTGTTATTTCTCTAACTGTTATTGTTGTTAATGACTTTGTCGAAATGTCAACAACTGCCTCTCCTGTGCAACATGGCGGACTGTGAAAGTTTTCAAATCTGAATCCTGTTACAGCAGTTGTGTCATTTCCGTGCATATTTGCTGCACAGCTCTGGCGGAAGTTGATTGGCCTTCTCAGTCTGGACGCGATTGGCTGCTTGGACAGAAATCAAAGTGCCAGAACTGGAAATCATGGGGGTCTGAGGAAAATGGATTTCAGCCACACAATGGTGTTTTGATAGGTAGCTGGGAGAAAGAAAATAGGAGAGAGAGCATGGAATTATGGAGACAGAGCTCACTCTCCCTCTTCATCCTCCCATTATTCTCTGTCCCCATTTCCCACATCTGTATTGCAGATTATTCTAGTGGCGGGTGGGTGAGATTAACACCTCGCTTCTCTACTGTGTTTCTGTGTCTGTCTCTGATGTGACGGATTAGCTGCTGAAAGCCTTGTGGTACACAGCAGAGCAACGCACACCTTCCCCAGGTCAAGGGGCAGGGAAGAAGATAACCTTCGAGTTTTAGCTTTCCTTTTACATCTCGGGTTGTTTTCTCTGCACCTGAGTCTGTCTCATGTGTACACCACACATCCATACTATCGCAAAGCCTGCTCCTTAAATCTATCTTGTATTAGAGGCCCCGTGAGATTTACACACACAACCACACGCAATTCTTGGAAGAGTTGAGCCTTTGGCCTTGACCAGGTCGCATTGACTTCCCCTGTACAAGAGTAGGAACATATAGTGTATTATGAATTCATGGTGCAAGTCTTTGATAAATTAGATCCACACGGGTCCGGTGCCACAGGAAACCTGGGAGATCCTACTCGAACACACACACACACACACACACACACACGCTGAGATGTATGCAAAAATTCACATGGTTTGTGCAGAAAATAGCACACAAATTCCTACATGAGGAGTCCGACACATACACATTTAGGCCACGCCGTGCATGACTCTGGAGGTACAAAGATACACAAATCATGACATTCATTTTGTCACAAATGCAAAGACACATACACACAGTCTCAAGTCTTGTTAAATGGCTTTTATGGATGCCACCTGTGTATATGTGATCTGATAAACATACTGACGTCTGCCTTCTTTAGTTGAATCAAGTTTCCGTAGCTGTTAACACATGGCACCCGCCTTTTTCTTGTGTCTCACTTCCTGCACAGCCCGTTGTCTCTTCTCCACGACCCCACCACACACACACACACATACACACACACACACACACACACACACACACACACACACACACACACAAAGTGGTGGAAGTTATCCATCACATTTTCATTCCCTCTTTTCATGGAGCTCCTCACAGTCACCTCATCTCTCTCTATCACATCTGCCAAAAACCTCTCTCTCACGCTTGCAGCACTGTCGGTTTAGCAAATGTTCCCCGTGTGAAAATTTTTTAAGACTTAGCTTTCAGTTTTGGCTATCACCCCAAATGCCAGGATGATACTTCAGCCTCACTTGAAACGCTTTGGAAAAAGGAAATACTTCACTGATAGATATAGTACACACCAAATCTATGGTTTTCAGTGTCAAGAGTTATTCTGTGGATTGCAGCTAATGAGTTTTCATTACTGATTTATCTACAGATTATTTTCCTGATCAACTGATTATTGTTTAGTCTATGAAATGTCAACTTCACAGTGCCCAAGGTGACAAATTAAGATCCCTGTTTTTTTTTTCAATAGTCCAAAACCCAGATATCCAGTTAATGATGTGAAATAGAAAAAAAAAGAATCCTCACATTTGAGGCTAGAACGAGTAAATGTTTTGCATTTTTGCTTGGAAAGTGATTTGAAAAAGTGATTATTTTAATAGTCAACAATTCATTGCTGCAAAATGTTTAACCGACTAATCATTTGAGCTCTGAAGTCAAGTACTTTATTGTGTTGGCTTATAAACGATCCATAATTCTACTTCACGTGTTTCCAAATTGGTTTGTAATTTCCCATTATCTTTCCCAGAAAAATACTATTCCAGAGGATAAAGAGCAAAAAATCCTTGGTCATATAGAAAGTATCAGACACTAATGTCAGCAAATACACCTACTTTTCTCAGCTATTGCAGGAATACCAGAGCCACTAGGTGGAGGAATTAAAGCAGAGTGTTCTGAGTTCCTAAACCCTAAAGTTTAAGAAGACAGTTTGACAAACACTGGATTAAAAAGATTTAAAACTACTCGAAATTAGAATTGCAGTTTGAGTATTATACCGATTCCCATGGGATCCCTGGATTGGGTCTCTGAACTGGATATAAATGTATAAACATATGAATACTGAAGGCCAAGCAAGCAGAGCTCACTGGAAACAGGTACAGTGATGATACTGACAATGACTGGAGAAAACATTGTGGAGAGATATAGTCCACTTCCTGTTTGTGTCCTCGCTGCCATCTTTCTCTCTGCCAAATGATTTACAACAGATACCCCTGCCAGAAATGCAGATTCATTCACTCAAAAACAACTGCTTCATTTACTAATGAACAAGGCAGTTTTATGGGTTTTGGCCAATATGTGGAACTTGATTGCTTTAATGTGCTCAGTAAAAAAATAGGACAAATGAGACACTAATGGAAACTATGTCTGACCAAAAGACAACTATGGTCTTTCCATAACTAGCCTGTCTCAACCAACATCTAACTTTAGAATAGAATATTATGAAGACTGGATCAACAATATATAATAAGCAAAACTTGTTTCGGGGAAAAAATTAAAAATATCAGTAAAAGACATGTCTAAAACTTATAAATTTGTAGTAAAGTAAATGAACTGACAAGACTATGGAGGTTATTTTGTCAGTCCACAGATTCATTTAAAGAGCCTAAATTAACAAATAAAAAAGAACATAACAGAAAATTTCTAATTATATTTTTTCCCCAATCAGCCAGCAAGCAACAAGGACAGCGAATTTTAGCAGCAAGTGGTATGTGCTGCCTTCTAGTGGCTCCAATAGAACCATCTGACAAGGTAGAGTATGAGGAAGGACTGATGACGAAGACAAACCAAGAAAGGCTTTACAAATAATAAACTGACTGGTATGGATTACATCAGTTTCATAATGAAAGAATTAAACACTTTTTTTCTAGCCCTTTTCCCTTGCGTTTTGTTGGCACATATTAAACAACTTTAATCAGAAATTGAAGGTTTTTACAGAAATTTGTATTTTGCATATAGATGTTTATTAATGACTCTAGCAACAAAAAAGTATTGGTTGAGAATGACACAAAACACACAAGAACACAAGAAAATCAGGAGTCTGTAAATAGAAGAACTAATCAGACATCCGTTTACACCATCTTGATACTCACACTTTATATTTACAATGTATCTATGACTGTAAAAAACACACTGCCATTGTAATTTTGTTTATCTAAGCTTATGAGTGATGCAAATAATTCCAAAACTGGTTAAGGACATGTGAATGAAAATTATATTAATTAAGTAATGAGTTTCTTATGTCAAAGATGGAAGAAAATTGAAAACACATATGATGGGAAAATCCCATACACTTCTACAGTCCATGAAATGACCTAGAGGCCTCCATCCTGCTGTCTCTCTTTACAAACCGTTTGCCTTGGACTTGAAGCTCTTCAGAGTTTCCTGCATCTTCTGTACAGCAGCGGAGTCCTCTTCAACGGCCTTAGAGCAGACACGCTGCACTCTGCTGTGCAGATCCTCCAGGCACTTCTGTAGTACACCAAAAATCAATTTTTAGTGCTATGAGCTTAGAAAAGCCTCACCACATTTTTATTAGAAGATAAATACAGGTATATAGATCCAGGTAGTTGTTTTGCTTTAGGGTTTGTACTTACTTATACTACTCTTTTGAGATTTATTTCCTGCATTTCAAACAATCCTGCATTTTCCTGCATTTCAAACAATCATGTCTTTCAGCATGAAAAGCTCCTGATTTAGTCAATGATGGCTACAGTAACATCTGAACTACCATTAATACTTTCATCAGCTTGGGTTGATTGCACTGGCAAAGGTTGATCCACTTAATTCGATAGCACATTAGTCTTTTTGTTTACTTGTACTACTAATACTTTGTGCATAGAGAAGTGTGGATGCCTAAACTCTGTAAATATAAGAACACTTTCCAAGATACAGATTGATTCTTGCAGTACTACAGACAGATGCAGTGTCGCACAAATGTTACCTCTGTATTCGACAAGTGGTTAGCAGCTGTGGTGAATACGGAGGCCAGGTTGTTGGCTACTGTTCGCCTCTCCTCGTTGGTCTCCTGTAGCACCAGGTGGTACCTGGATAAGAGAGGACCACAAGTTGTTTATACTAAAATAAAGACATAAGACTGACAGAAATAGAGATCCCAAGGATGTTAAAGCTCACATCCCATTTTATGAATATGTGAATAAATGAGGCAGATAGATTTGACTGCCATTTGTCAGGGCCTTGTTTTGTAGTGGTAGAAAACCAGCAGTATGAAGTGGTAACCCCAACGGCATATTGTTGATAATTATATAGCACTGGTTATCACTTACTGTTGTTGTGATGCCTTCAGCTGTTGCACTGCTTCATCATAACCATAATTTACTTTCTTCTCCAGAAGTTTACGATGATTTTCCACTGACTCCATCTCTGCTGCCCATTCCTGTTCCTCTCGGGCCAGCTCCTATATAGACACAAACATTCAGGAAGATATAGCTAGTACATATATGTAGCAATTGTGTATTTTGGGTCACAAACATGTTAAAACCTTATTACATTCCTGTATGTTTTTCAGCTTAGTAAACGAAAAGTTAGGTGCAGTGCAAACATTGCCTCTACAAACTTTATGGCATTCTTTATGGAGCAGATATAAAGATTTCTTGTTAATATATTTTAGGAGATTTTTCCATTTTCAAAGGTCAAAGGTCTTTAAAATGGTCTAATGACTGATCATGGTTGAATTCATGTTAGTTGTTATGTTTACACCATTTTTAATAGTTACTTATCTTACAACCAATGCCTTCATTGGGAAATTCAAATATCTGCTAAAAATATTAAGAAAACTTGGATAGTAGTTTGATTTTAGATAAAATATATTCACTGTTAAATTTTTTCTAAGATACACAGATCTTTGGCAGTAAAGCACTAATTCTCATTAAACTGAATACTATCATACAAATGAACTCTCTCTTTAATGGGATCTTATACATTACACCTTATCTTTATTTGGTTAAATTGATGAGACAATCTGTTCCATGGGCATAAATATATACCATCAGCGTCCCTATTTGAAAAATTGGAAGAGAGACACTAATATGATATTTTTGCCATCTGGACTATACCTGCATGTCAGAATCAAACCGCTCATCCAGCTTGCGAATCTGCTCTCTCAGCTGCTTCAGATCATTAGACTTGTCCGAGATGTTAGAATTCAACTAGAAGATGGAAAAACAGACACACAACCAGTATAAATGCCACAATCTCATCAGAGTAAGATGTGGTGGTTGATCTCTGCTGCAACATTTCTGAACACGAATATAACAGTTTTACAGTTTTGTTACCTGTTCACAAGACTCCTCCAGACTGAGGTTCATGTTGGCTAATCGACTGTTCTCCTCCTCCACATCACTGATCAGCTTTCTCAGGAGCATCTTTACCACAGAGTACAAATAAAAAGTAAACAAAATACCATAATCTATTATCACTCACAATAAAATAAGACTTTCAGGGGTCTACAATGAGTTAACTTTTAAATATAATATCAATTGATGTATGCCCAAAGCCCCGAATAAAAACTAGTAAGCTAAGAATGTTCATACTGAGCTGAATTAAAATACGAAAACCTGCCCTTATACAGATTCAAATAGTTGTGTATACTGGATCATTAGCTGAAAGTACCTGTATCTGTGATTTATGCTGAACCATGCTGCTGGGTCCACTTTCAAAAGGCCTAATCTCGAAATCATGACCACAGGCATTCTCTGCAGACAATGGTATCAGCTTCAGTTTACGTGCCAGCTTGTGGTACTCCCCCAGCTTCAACTCTGCCTAGAATTGAGGAAAAAAGTAGGACAGAAGAGACACAGGAAGGGCAAAGAAACAAGATCACAGGTCAAAATATCTGCCACTGGATGAAAAACACCCCATGCTGCTCAGCTACACTGACTGTAAATCAGGTAAGCACAAAAGCATAGATACACTGTATCATAATTTCCCAAAATAAAAAAAAATGCTTTATTCCATTCAAACCATAATTCATTATTTAAAAAGAGACTGTTACATAATTTCAGAAAATCACATGATTCATGTGTCATGTACCTCATCACTATATGCTTGTATACCTGCTTCTCCTTGCTTAAATACTACAAGTACTCTACATACAGTACCTTCTCTTTCACTTTGGCCAGAGCAATCTCTTCATTCCACTTGTGCTGTTCAGTATCTTCATGAGACTTGCTGAGACTGGAGATGGTCTGTTGGAGTTCTCGTTTCTCTCTGTTGATCCTCTCAACATCAGCTGGAGTAAACTTCTGGTTCTGCAGGAGTTGCTGTAGTTCATCCCGCTCATGTTTTAGAGAATCCAGATGACCGACTGCAAAATGGCAGAGAAGGAGACACGTGATGTACAGGACATCGCATCTAACCCCCAGGTGTGATTGGAAAGAGACGTTCAAAGCTGTTGTAGAAGACTGAATAAAACCACCTGTGACCATACAACAGTTTATTTAAACACCTGGGTAACTATGTGCTACTTTGAGCCTGACTACTTTTTAGTTACTACTAAAGAACTATGTTGCTTAGTGGGAGCTTTCATTTGCACTGTTTGGACGCTGGTTGACTGTAAGAGACCAAATATTTGTACTCTGCACTGTTAGTTCTAAAAAAAAGTTCTAAACACTGTAAAGTATGCGCTTGGTACCTTATTTGAATAATTTTTTTTTAAGTTTAATGTAATTTAACAGACTTAAACTGAGAAATAATCTCAGCCAAGACATGAGTCCAGTTAACATGGGACTAGAAGCCTTATTATGTTGATGCTAAGCATACACAAGAAATCAGAAATGTTTAATTCCATTTACTTCGAGCATTTTAATTAGCATAGATGTCTTTATAGTTACTGAATATTCAGATCCAGACATCTTCAGATGCCCAAAGCATCCAGTGCATCCTGCCAAAGACTGACATGGTCAGATGGAACTTTATTCCCAGTGTTTACCAGTTGTCTCCAACTCATCATTCAGCTCTGACGCTTTGTTCTCCAGGTTGGCTTTAAATGACTCCAGGCTGCTTCGATAACTCTGGAGTTTCTTGAGGTCTGCCTGCAGCTTCACTTTTTCCATCCTCTTGCTCATTAGGCGGTCCTGTCCAGGAGAAGGAGAAAGAAAATTATGTTTGATTTTTCGCTGTCCACCCTACAGATGTTTCATGTTACTAACAGAACTCAGTACAATACAAAGATTTAAAGTCATAATCTAATCTGTACATATAGAGACATGTCAATATAAAAGAGTTCGGACCGTCTGGTTCTCCTTCTCCAGTCGTTCAACCTCATCACTGAGTATTCTGTGCTTCTCCTCCATTGAGGCCAGCAGGGCTTCGTCAACATTGTAAAGCTTCTCTGTGAAGAATAAAACACACACACACACACACACGCACACACGCACGCACAACACACAATTCTTTATGATTTTTTAACATCAACATTTTTTGATGGGGCTCTAATTTCTTATTAAATATCACCATATAAACTGAAACTAACAATTGAACATTATGCTCAAAAATATAAGGGAAAAAAAAATCATTATTAAAAACAAATTTCCTTGAGATATTATATGCTTACTTAGTTTAGTGAGAAATGCTTCATCCTCATCCTCAAAAGTGTCATCACCCTGCATGAACTTGGAGTATGTCTCTGCTGTGTAATCCAGGAAAAGCTGCACAGATTTAGACAGACATTAGAAGGGTAACCATAAAATGTTTACTTCTGTTCAGGACGTTGACTCTGGAGAAATGGTGAAACCATGTAACAAGAAGGTTTTGTGTTTGATTCCAACAACACATTTATATGACATCCTCTTGACATATCTCTACAAATACTTTTTTAGCAATGGGGTGTTTATGCCTTGTGGTGCTATTCAAAGAAGCAGGACTACCTTGTTGTACTCAGCCCCTTCCTCGATATTGTCACTGTCTTCACAGAAGTCACTGAACAGCAGCTCCTGCTTACTCAAACCCCAGTTTATCTGACAGACACAGAATAAGCATGCATACACACACACACACACACACACACACACACACACACACACACACACACACACACACACACACAAAAACAGGTCTGAACAAATTTCTTTGAACAAAAAATACATTTGTTTAGCCTTTATGTTATAATAATATATAATAAACATCTACTGCATTTCCTTTTAAGAACTGTGTGTTGCTTCTCACCTTGACATTATCAATTAACCACATGAGAGCACCCAGGGCCTGAGGCCAGGTATGGGGAGCTCCAACAGAATACATTGAACACTTGGAGAGGACAAATGGATATCTTAAACGATAAACAAGAGGAAAAATAAACAGAGAAACGGTTAGTAATGTTTCTTAAAATACAGAAGAAGCGTCAAAGTACTTATATTTAATGTAATTAAGAAGTACTTACATTTAATGTAAGTAAATTTCTCTCTATCATCCTTTTTATTTTCTGTGATATTTATGTTTCCAATATTTTTCTTTTTGTTTCTTGCTTCATTTTATCTAGCCACATATTTTAATTTCAATGGTACTAAACTGTCTTTTAAAAACACATAACTCTAGACCTCCAAGTGCCTTATATGATTAAAATATGCACTTAAGACTGTGGGGATACTAAATGAAACAAAGAAATACTGTATAATAATGTATACAATACTTAATACTAAATGCATTTTACCTCAGGGCTTTTAAGATAGCTGGAACCTCCTCCTCAACTTTTGAGTTTGGCATCTCAAAGGTTGGGTCTAGCTGGCGGTAGATAAACTCAAACATCTTCACAAATTCCTTAGTGGAGGGAGACTGGAGAGTCTTGGCTGACAAAGTGCCTGGGTAACCTTGCTCTGTCAAGAACTGGAAAGATAAAAGAAGGAATATGAGGCGGAACAGAACTATGGATTCCTGTTCATATTGTGCAACACCCATATTACTTCACATAGTTGGTTTAATGTATTAAAAGTGTAGCAATCTTGAAACAGACAAATCCTTTTTTTAATGTGTAAACATCATGCAGACTGTGAGATAGGTGATTTTACCTCATGCAGCTGTCTAATACACTGCTGAACATAGGATTTATCATGCAGAGGTCTGGCGTCTTTGATCTTCTCAGTTCCTCCAAACCCTGACATAGTGCTGTTGCGAGGCATGCTGGCACCACTAGTCCTGCAGGAAAAATATTATCATACCAATATATCAAATATTAATTTTTGAATTATAGAAAAACTATCAGTTTTGTTTAATAGGCATCTAAATAACTGAAATGTTGAAATTTATTAATGGAAAAGACTTAGTTAATTTCATGTTACTGCTACAATCTGTGTTGGATTCATTTATATACAAATACTGTATGATTTCATACTTTTATTTGGTCACATGCATTACATTGTAATGCAGATTTATAATTTCTGAAATACTATTCACATACCGGGCACCGAAGAAGCTGGTCCGCCTTTCAGAGGTTACAGACTGTGGTTTGGGTATGCTCAGCTTTCCAAATGAAGGCTGTTTACTGAAAAGAAACAAAACTGTGACCAACAGGATGTGTTCCACTCGCCGACTCACATTTGAACGAGCCACCATTAATCCAGCCTTCACAATTCTTAATCGAGTTATCATGTGCTCACATATAATGTTTCTACATATTTCTCCATGTGATAAATAAGTAGAAGTGTAAACTGTGATACTTTTAATTAAATAATTATCTTATGTTTGTGCCTCAGTTTGTCATTGCAAATACAGGGAATTAAGAGCAGAAACGATCCATGGATTGAGAAAAAAAAAAAAATCATCGTCAACTATTTTAATCAGCCATCTTTGAAGCAAAAATACCAAACACCTGATAGTCCAAGGTTCTCATGTGAAAATCTGCTGCTCTTCTTAGTCTGATAATTCTCAATAATCTTGTAATTCGGGGTTTTGGAGAATTATCAGATAATGAATGAGGTGAGCCTGTGCTCTAGAATACGGGGATCGAAGTTTTTCAGTGTTTTCTGGTGTTATACAGAACAATTAATTGAGAAAATTTATCTATCTCAATGAAAAGTAATCCGTCTTAATGTAATATTTTGGACACACTCGATTACCAGAGGTAGTCGAGAAGTGAGTGTAGGATTCTTGCGTGGCGGTGGTTCACATTAGGTTGTACCGACCAAAAATATGCCTGATACAAGAGGGATCTCTTCGTATGGTATTAAAAAAAGCAGTATATTTGCTTACTATCGGCAGTGACTGAATGTAAAAAAACGAAATACTTAGAACCAACCTCTGGGGCGTCGTATAGACCATGCTCATCCTGTTGCTGTCCTGCACTCGCATCGGCAGCTCTGACGGTCGACTGCCTGTTGCTCGACTCATCCTTCCACTGCACACAAGTTATTATACAAAAAAAAAAGAAACAGAAGTCGTTTATTTACGTTGTTCTTAAGTTTGGCTAACGAGAAAAAAGTTTGGCTGCGTTTTGAAATTAATGTCAGCAGATACGTCAAAGCCAGCTAACGTAGTCTATCAGAATCCGTATAGGTTATACGGTAGCTTAACCAGCTAACTAGCATTGTGGTTTTTTGTGTAGTCGTTTGGTGAGCTTATTATAAAGAACCAAACGTCTTGAATTAGTCTTATCTTATCTGAGCCCGGTCTAAAATCGGCAGTAAGGAAGAGAATTAAACGTGAACGAATCCCTCCAGTTGGTAAGCGTAGCTAGCGTTAGCATTAGGGCGCTGGCGAAATTTCAGCCAAGTTACCAAAACCGTTACACTTCGTCAGAACGATATTTGCAGGCTATTTCCAAACATACACAAGAGGTTAAAAAGCTGTTCGATCGGAGACGTACCGGTCCATGTTATCGAGGTGGGTGGGGAAGGTATGAAGCTAATGTTTACAAAATGAATCGAAAGGGCGAAAACGGACGACGGTGCGGACCCGCCAAAACAATACAAAAATACAGAGTGGCGGTGACATCAGCAGACTACGGAGAGCCGCTTAGTCCAAAAAGGCGTCGTAGCGCTGACGAGTGACCCGACTCGTCCGCAGCGTTGTACCAAAGTACACGTACACGTACACGTACACGGTGATAAAAGACAAACTGGCAGAAGATGGGTCTCAGATTACACATCTGCATGTAAAGATCTCTTAAATCATATGCGTAATTTTTTTTTTTCATACGTTCTAAAAGGCTATGAGGGGAAAACAAATCATTACTTCGCCAACTGAGATGCACAAAAGGATTTAAAATGTCCTCTGGCCAAAAAAAAAAAAAAAAACAAACCAAAAAAGTATTTACTGTTGTATTAGCTTCGAGTGTAATAACCCTGAATATGTCTGACAGATCTGTCACAAGGGATCATACTAAATACAACCGGTATAAAAACATCCAATTTAACAACATAGGAACATGTGCAGCTACGGATAGTTGTCATGTAGCCCAGTTCTCTTAAGGGTAAAACAGATTTACATGATGGTATTTTCAAATCCTTTAGAAAATCTAAAACAACAACTTATGACCATACTTGTGGCTTTGTTCCTTTTAAAATCTCTGTACATAAAATACTAACAGGATTGTCAGGCATCATTCTGTAGGCTCTCTCGCGCACATCATTAACCTTTGTAATTGTGTCAGGTCTGTCAGTGTTTTCAGCAAAATCCAGGACCTTTACTTTTCTTCATTTGCAAAAAGAAAAGATCAGATTAACACTTGGAGCAGACAAGTGACAAAGAGAAGTAGAAAATTTATTGCAGTATTTGTTCCACCAAAAGGGTATGAATCCCCTTTCCTCTTATTACTAGGGTGACCTAATACAACAAAATCTACATTTACAAAATATCCTCCTGCAATAGGCCACATATACTGCATGCGTAGTTCGAAATAGAATAAATTATATTCAGAGGACTCTGCCATTGTACAGCATGGACAAATAAAAGTGAACAAAAATAAAAATTCTTATTTTTTTTTTCTTTTTTCTTCTTTTTCTTTCAAATATCTAAAAGCTAAAAGGAAAAACCATCAGGGTGCTAGTAGTATAATAAACTCCAAAAACACTTTAATAAGAACATCAAAAAGACTAATTTCCAACATTCACTTAAGGTTTTATTCTTTTTTTACAGCTTTTTTGTCTTCAGAGATATAAACATTTTAGTTTTTTGTCGTGTTAAACTATGATACAGTGGGAGTAGAAATGAGCGACTAGAATCTGCTGCACAACAGCGAAGGAGCTCCCACAACAATGTTGACAAAACATTTCCCTCCAGGACTCTTTTCTGATAGCCTTTATAAGGGATAATTTGGGTGAATTATTCCTTTAATGCCTTCTGGATTCTATCCTCTGAACTTTTACACAAACAAAACATGAGCAGTCCCTCTAATATAATAAGTCTTATGTTTTGTGTCATTTTGCAAGAATAACTCATGTAAAAGTATGTAGTGTCAAATATTCTTGCCCTCTTGTGTTTTCTTACAAAAATGAGGAAGGAGAGGAGGAGGGTAGGAATCCAGTGAAGTTTGGCTGTGGTGTTGGAGGTGGCAGGTTGAGGAGGAGGAGGAGGAGCAGGGAAAAGGATGATTTTGATAAAGTAGAAATGGAGCTGGAGGACCGGAAGAAAAAAAAAAAAAAAAACACCAAATGGGAGCCATTAGCTAGCCCCTCCTTCCCGCGCTGCATACAGTGAGCGTAAAGTCTGAACTACTTTGTTGCTCAGTTTGTGGTTGCTGGTCAAGGCAATCTTCTTGTAAATGATGTCCGACTCCTTAATAGTGTCCACCCAAGGCACCAGTTTGCGGCCATCGCGTTTCTTGGCCTCTGCCCAGGGCCCCGAGTAGGAGCCGGCCATCCAGTGGATGCTGTAACCACTGGAGGTTTTGTTGATGACTCGAGCTATTTGCGGCCGGTCCTTGTATTTGGGACAGCAAAGGGCGATCACATCCATAGCCTCCACTGTCTCACTCATCCGGCCGGGGTCTGAGGAGTCACCTGCTCGCCTTGACCTTCGAGAGGACTGCAGGGAGGGGAGACGGAAAAAAAAGATTGCACTACTTTCCCCCCACATTTTTAAATTTTATTTTACAAATCATGGGTGTGTGTTATCCATCTATCTCACCCCTGGGGTCCTGTCATCACCGTCACTATCATCGTCATCTGTTTCTGGTCCTGCCTGATTGCGCGGACTGGGTCCTGACATGGGGCCGGAGCCTCCCAGTAGGGCGTTTATGGCTTTGTTTCTGATGTTAGCGCTGGCAGACGCTTCTCCTTCCTCATCCTCCTCATCCGGGTCTAGATGTTCCATCAGAACCTTGAACTATGGTGAGAAAAGGCACGAAATTAACTTTGAGACAAGTTTCACACTCCTCAGCAGTTAGACTTTAATATCGAAGAACCGAATGTGACAGAATGCAGCTGGGGTAACCACTCCAAACTAAGTATTGATTCATCATAAGCGTTAAGGGCACAAATATCCCAAAGATGCAAGAAGAGTAAAGCTAATATATAGTATAACAAAGAAGTGAAGTCTGCCATTGGATTTGTATCAAGCTGCCATGCTCTTCAGCCAAATAAACAGAAATAAAAGCTCTTAGAAGATAAGCTGCTGCTAGAACCAGATAGGTGACATGAAACCTATTGTAAGCAGGCAATCTAGGCCTCATATTTTATTAATTAATTAAATTTACTAAATTAATTAAAGTTCACATGTAAAATAAGTTCTTTAGAAATCATTTTGCATTTAAATGCAGATCTAACTGTTTAGAGGAAAATAATTCAGCCCAAAAAACACTGAAAGATTAACTTACAATCTGTGATTTACAGAGAACACGTGGCAATGAGGTCTGATATATAGTAGCTTCGATACTTACATCTAGGTACTGTTTGACTATCCGCCTCTTGACATCGTCTGTCAATGTGGCGCGAGCCATGTTGTTGGAGATGAAGTCAATGGTTTGTCGTGGGTGGAAGTGAATGTTGCTTTTTCTGTTCACTGCCTTATCGTACACCTTGGCTGACTCTGTTGGAGAGTACTTCTGAATTTTACTGATGGAAGATAAAGAATGTTTCAGTTAGAGTGGACATGGACTTACCAACATGGCTGAGTGTCTGAAGTCGTACAAGTTATCCACACTGAAAAAAAATGAGATAAAGGCTGTATACAAACAAAGGTTATGTAGATCTTACCTGTCAGAAAATCCATACTGGTTCTTCAGATGCTGTTTGAGCACCAGTAGCAACAGGATGCCCTGTACAGCGTTAGCAAAGTCCAAGAGACCTGTGGGATTGTCTGGGAGGAGTCTCATTACTTTGTCCGCATCCTCCACATCCAGATCCTCCAGATCAGAGTCTGACTCCGAGCTCTCTGCAACAGGTTTTCTGGCCTTTTTAGGCCGCCGTACCACATCATCGTCATTATCATCATCATCGTTATCACTGTTGCTGTTTTCATCCTCGTTGCTCCTGGGAGAATCGCAGTTCATCTTTTCCTCTTCTCCCTCCCCATCTGATATGTTCTTCCATTCTTTCTTTACCTTCTTTTCCTTACGCCTCGGCTCCTTTAACAGAAGCTGTGCAGACAGGAAAAAAAAAAATCAAATCAAATTGATAATATCTAATAAAATTTATAATGTTTATTGTGTGTTTTTCAGTATTTCTATTTCTTGAGGAAAAATGCAACCTAAATAAGAATTTTAGATGCAAGCTACTTTCAAAAATGCTAATCTACCTCTTTGAAGGTTTGCAACAAGTTGCTACCAGATACAGACAAGGTGATGTCTATGTGGTGCATGATGAAGAGAGGCTCCTCCTGGCTCTGGTATGGGAAACAGGCAAGGTTGTCTGCTATAAACAGCAGCATGTTCACTTCCGTCTTCTGCAGAAAGAAAGAAAACGAGGATGTTCAGATTGAATGCCTAGTATAAAACTCCATTGTTTTTGTCACATGTTAAGAGGAGTGCGAGTTCACTCACAGCACTGTCATCAAAGAGGTTCAGCAGTGAGATGAGAAAAGCCCTGCGGGGCTGGCGGTTCCCCCGGATCATAGTGAAGAGGTGGGAACAGAGTGCTGAGTGGGTCTCGTCCTGTCTGAAACCTCTTATGATGCTTCTAGAAGACAAATCAATGGCCTGCTGCAAATTGTACGACATCTTCATCCCTGCAACTGCCTTCATCTGTGAAAGAGTATTATGTTTAAAGAGATGTGTTACAAACTCAGCATTTCAGACAGCTGTTTCGATGGGAATATGCCAATAAAATAAGAAGACTGGAATTCATGTTACAGTATTTCTCCAGCACTACAAAAATTCTATCTACAAACCAAATAAATATATCAGAGTCATCTTCAACCTTCTTTCAGAGGTGCTAAGATGTTGCTAGATGACTGGATGAGGATGAATTGGAACTACTTAACTAGCTTTAGTCACTGAGTAACAAGACAAGTCATAATTCTGTAACAACATCGAACACCAACTCACAGGGATGAATCCTGTGTACTTCTTGTCAATCTCCACCAGCTGCTGGTCGGCTTTGTTCCTCATGCTGGGCTCTGGGTCTGTTCCCATTGCAATGAGGTAGGGCACACACTGCACAGACGGGATGAAAACCATGTTATGTTCACATGCATTTGTTTAACTATACCACAGCAAATGAAATAATGTTTTTTGGTTGGTTATTTTGAAGCTTTAAGATGCTTAAACAGAAAAAATATTTCCAAAAAAGAAAATCACTAATAGTGTGGGATATGATGACCACAGATTGAAAAAAAACAACAAATAAAACTTGTTTGATATTGTTCTCATATCTATATTTTCACTCAAATCTATGATCCCAATTCTATGACAAAGGTGTGTTATTTAAATGGTACATGTCTATCGATTACTGGAGTTGGAACGAGTTGAAAGGTGCTGGATCTAACTTTACCTGTACAGGATGGATGAGACCCTGGTTGAGTGTGAGAGCTATGACGTTGAGAGCAAAGTGCCGTACACTGGACTGGGTGTGGAAGAACGCCTCCAACACTTGTTTTAGATAAAGCTGCATAATGGAGCTGCTCATCCCTGAAGAGATGTCTCCCATCTCCTTCAGATCCTCCTGTTTGGACAGTTTCTTCCCTGCAAGGATGCAAAATTTGATGTGGTGATTATCCACTCTATTGCAACAAATAAATAATTATCAAGCTGAGGTAACACGCTGAAGTATTTGTGACACACCAACTTTTACAGGCAAAATGTTTAATTAATTCATGATCTATTATCAGATTCATAATCTGTATGCCTTCTGAGGATGTAACAGTGGTGTGCTTAATAGAAAAGCTGTTAAACAACAGCCACAACTACAGGTTTACTTACATTCTCTGTCTGCTTCCTGCATCCGCGTGTCCTCCTCCTGAAGGTATGTCTGGAGGTTTTTGAGGATCTGGATTTTGAGGTTGATTGAAGAGGCGCTGTCGGCCAGGATGCCATTGTACAAAGTCTTCACCTCAGGCACGAACATCTGGCTGGGATGCATGATCACAAGGAAGCCTGAATGAAGAGAGTAACAAACAGCAAAGGCAGGTAAGAACAAGTAAACAATACAATCTCCATCTACATCATCTCCACCTGTTGGGGAAGCTTCTATTACGTCTCCGCATTCATACTGCAGACCTCTCACTTTTGTAACATGACACTGTAGGTCAGTGATTCAGAAACACAACATGCCTTCAATCTTTCTAGACATTCAGTACCTAATATTTTTTGCAAAAAAAATATGGTGACCTTTCCATTTGTCAAACCTAATCATATATAAAAATAGTGTTCTTGCCTAAGCCAATGATGGCTTTGGTCTTGACCTCCTCGTCCTCATGTTTGGTGAAGTATAGCAGCAGCTCGAGAACTTTCTCCTTGATAACAACCTGTAGACATTATACACAGACACCTTTGTGAGACAGTGAACATTTTATTATTCCATATGGCAGCAGCAAAGGTGATAAAGCAGCGGCTTTGGTTTTACATCCAAGGTAACTTAGGATACGAGATGTTTTCTCTAACAGTGGTTGGAGAAAATATTAGAAACTATTAACTACACTAAAAAATGTAATCCATTGCTTTCGTCAGGAATAATTTCAAATTTGTATCAAATGTATCATCAAACATAAAGTGTTAACCAACCTTGTTGGTGCCCTTGAACTCCTCCAGGTCAAAATCAAAATGTCGGGCCAGGGCGCCCACAGTGAAGAGTGATCGCAGCAGAAAAGGCTTGTTTGCTACCAATGTTGCGCTGTTAGGGTCCTCGTGATGCTGAATCTTGAGCTTGTTAAGTGCACCTGGAAAAAAGAAAAATAATCTAAAATTATTTCTCTGAAGACCCAGATTACTTGTCACTTTTTTTTTGCCATCTAGAGTTTTTCCTCTGGCGCTAGTGCCACAATAAACTGTTCAACCACTTTTATCATGGGATATGGGGATGCACTAAATTTAAGGACCTGCTTGAAAAGTTAAAATACAAGTTATATTTCCTTCAAAGCTCAATGCTGCAGACAGCCATTATCCTTGCAAAAGTGTTTTGAAGGATAAAAATAACAGCACATCTCACCATAGAATCTGTTGAAGCAAGCCCAAACAAACTTGTAGTTGTGTGTCACTTTGTTGACAACAGCTCCAAGACAGCTTACACAGTGCTGGACCACCTAGACAAAAGAAGGAGATAATCATGTCTCTATTACGATACAAATTCAAATTTACATTTCAAAGGCAAACCTGGTTCTACAGTTGTGCACCCTATACAAATGACTAAAAAGCCACTGCCACGCACAGTCATGCCGTATTTGATGATGAGTTTCATGAGGTCTTCTTCGATGGTGGCAAGGAAAGTTTCACTTGGATGTTCCATCAGCGGTACCACAAGTTCCAAGATCTTTGCCACATTACAGATGACCATGAAGTCATTGGCAGTCTGCAGGGAAAACAACATAACAATAATGATTGGAGACGCTCTGATAGATCAGAGGCAAAATAATAATAAATTGTTGGTCTTTAAATTTACTTATCCGAAAAATTATTATAAAACAATTCAAACATATAAGCACTCTGTATTTTCACTGCTGAATCCAAGCTGTGGATTAGGCAGTGAATTCTTTAGTGTTTTCATTTTTTCATTGTTAATAATTACACAGTAACAAAATGGATTTCTTAAACGCAACTTACGTTACACTTTGTGGTCAGGTAGGGTTGCATGGTCATGGCATGTTTGACCATGAGCTGGGCCCTGATCTTGCTGAACAAGTATAAAGTGGTGATACATGCCACTAGCCGTGTTGAGTTCACACCCTTGTTCTCTACAGAGGAGAGAAAAAATTTAAAATAAATAAATACAAAGAAGTCTTACTTCTGACATTCACGGATATATTCTGCAAGTGCTACATTTAAGTGTAAATACAGATGATAAAACTGCATACCTGCAAGAGACTCTTCGTATTTTAGGATGTGTTCTACCAGATTGTCAACCAGCTGAACACAGGCCTTCTTGGCTGGTTTATATGATGCCTCCTCTTCAGACTTAAGAAGCTAGTGTAAGAGAGAAAATTTTCATTTTAAAAGGATTTCAAGCAGTTATATATTTCCCACCAGGTGAAGCCACCACACAAAATCAAATACTTACATTCTGAAGTAGTTGCTCAAACCAGTCGTAGCCGGTGTCTCGACATGCTGCAACCTGAAGAAATCAGACATGAGAATTAAACTTCACCATAATACTGGATAAGGTTTGATATGAGATTCTGCTTTTTTGTTGAGGTCTATAATGTATTTTTTTTTTTGTTTTTACCACATCAGTGATGTTCAGGATCTTTCTGGTCATGGTCTCTTTGTCATGGGCTGGAGTTGGAGTAAACCACAACTTCTGGAATGTCTCATTCACCAGTTTCTAAAAACAACATTTGAGTGTCATTAGTTAGTTACTACCCTTTGTACAAGTCTTTTAAACTCCAAGTTTTATGATGACTGCATTATAATACACAGCGTTTTACCTAAACAGAGGCATGATAAATATATAGAATAATAATGATAAAAGAATGGAAGTCATATCTAAAATAAAAATAAAAGTGTCAAGAGACAAAGGTGCAGCTGTTCCATACCTTGATACCTTCTTCGTCATTAACTCTACGGATCATCCTCACACACATCTCAGTAATCTTACTGAAGGTCGGCTGCTCCAGACAGATGTCTCTGAGGATCTTGATCACCCGTTTTCTTACGCTGATACCAGTGTCCTGTGCACCAAAAGCAGTTCAATTCATAAAGGCTTTGCAATGTGCGTTTGCAAGCACCAATTCAAAAACATCTGTGGGGTGCAATGACATTTTTTGGCCAATAGGTGGCAGTATAAGAACGTAATAAAGAGTGAACTTCTCATGAACCCTCCTGAACATTTCCATGACAACAGGCACAACAATTTCAATGTGTTCACTTCAAGGATGCTAAGTACAAAGAATAAGTTCAAGGCTTTTGTCTTGGACTGCATTTCAGTGTTGATAGCTAATATTACAGCAGCATATCACAATGATATGAACTTATACTAGACTGCACCGCTATTAAATGGCTCCTTAATTAATTATTCCTATCATCTAAAAGCAAAAACCAAAACGAACCTTTTTATGCAACTTTTCTATAGGTTTAATCCCTGCAGATGCATTTCAATGGTAACTCAGTGACCAGAAAAAATTGCTTTCCTGTCCATGTAGAAGTTACCCAGCTTGTTCTATTTGCATATGTATTAAACAGGTGCATGAAACAGCAGCTCCATTTCACCACTAGCTTTTCATGTGAGCAGTTTACCCAGAATGGGCTTTAAGAAGGATCTTAAAAGTATAAAACTCTGAAAGCATGCTGTGGGAGTCAGGGAGATCTACTGTGTTTTTATACAGGTGACGGTCATAAACATATCTGCGCCACAACTAAAATATATGTCATCAAAAGCTTGGTTTGTGAGTCTCTTAATAAATTAACATCAGAGATTTCAAGTGGTTAGGGCAATCACGATCAAGTGCCAGTCTACAGTACAGTGATAATCAACATAACAATACTGTTGTGAAGCGCAAAGACAATGTCATGGCAATATATCACACTATAGCTGTTATGGAGAAACAGCAGGATATGCACTTATCAATTCACTGGCAATGACTTGAAAAATGTTCATTATCTGATAAATCATTGCTCCAACTGCAGCAGCACAATGGTAAACTCAGGATCTACTGTAAACAGCATGAGACACTGGACCCAACAGGCAACTGTGCAGGATAGTGGGGGTGTATAGTTGTTTGAAGAGCACTGAACTGACAACACACACACTATCTATATATCAACATTTTGATCACACAGCATACCATAACATCACTGCAAACAAAGCTTATTCATTGATGACCGTTCATTACTAAAAACCTGTCATTTTTTTCAGATAAATAAGTACATAGTTTTACATGCAGTTCATATGGGGATTGTGAGACCCCACAATGCAACGTGTCTAGAATCAGGCTTATTGGGCAACTTACCAGTATCCTCTCTATGAGCATGTCATAGTACTGTTCAGTGAGTTGGGGTCTGCTGAGGACGAATCTGCCTAGCAGCTCAACAGCTGCCTCTCTCACACTGGTGGAGTTGTCCATCAAACGACCATGGACACCACGCTGCATGTCGGACTGCAAGAGTGGAAAAGGGTTTAAGTATATAGAAGGGGGGAAGTTTACAAGATCACTTGCATGCACAACAGATTAGCACGGGACAGAATGAGAAAGTACATTTTAACAGAGCAAGAATACGACAAGCTTAATTTAAAATGATGTGAAATCAATATACCAATCAGGCATTAAAAACGGTCTTTACAAAGATCATCACACACCCTTGCCAGTATGCTGGGGTCCACAGCCACAACCTCAGACAGACATTTCATGGCTTTAGTCCTTACAGCGATGGCACTTTCCCCAAGGACTCGCAAAATCTATTTTAAAAAGAAAAGAAGAAAAAAAAAAGCAAATTACAACACCACCAGCCTATGATTACACAAACTGATCTTCTTTCAGTTGAACAGTTTATAAAACTAAGACAAAACAGTGAAACTTGATATTACCTCTATTATACTGTCGGAACTATTTACACATTGTTCTATGTAGCTGTTGTCCTTTATAAAAAAGATAAAAGATAGTTGTGGTAAGAATTATCAAATCTTACCTGTGTTAAATAAATATCAAAGCTCTGGGCGAACGGCCTCATGGAGGCCAAATAACGCACGATCAGACAGGAGTCATCATAGTCCACAGTGTCAGAGTTCATTCTGTAAGAGAAGGGCAAAGAGGGAGAATGTTATAGGATTATACAGTCATGCAACTGGCAGTTAAACTGTAACTGTGACACCAAAAAAGAAACAGAAAAAGAGAATAGTGCCATCATAAAAGGTAGGAACAATCAAATATGTTTTTTTGTATGAATGATGCCGAGACATTTACACATCCTTACTTCAGTGTAGTGAAATGAATTGGTGTGGTCTTGATGATGTTGCGCAGGAATTTCTTGCGCTTCTCAGCACGCTGCATAATTTCACCAGTGCTCTCCAACTCCTTGGCATGTTGCGGTCCATCCGATGAGTCATCATCCTTCGGATTCTGGTTCCGCATTGATTTCTCTGCCTCTGTGGTGGCATCCCGGAACCACTGGGCAATGTAGAACTTTCTAGCGAACTAGAGGACAAATGTGATTTAATGTAGCCTCTTAACGCTTCACAGAATTTATTGTTGAGTAATTTTAAGCAGGTAACAGCATCAACTTATGGCTATAACGATTTTAATGGAAGTGTAATGTAAACCCACCACCAGCGAGGCATCTGTCTCAGCATTCTCTTCCAAGTAGTCCAGTAGAGCTTTCTGCAGCTGCTGGGTCTCATCATTACCTGCAGACTATATAATCAGAAAGAAGGGCCATTCACACCAATCCATATTCAACAAATCGGTTGGGATGCAAATTGTCAAGCAAAAGAGAAATTAAATTGTAACATACATTTTCTGCTTGTTCAGTTTAACTTGTTTTTGTTACTATAAATATCAACTCATACATTCAAGATAAAGTGAAACTTGAAGTTGTTCTTTTACCTCTTGTAGAATACGATCAATTGATCTCTGGTCCATCTTGCTGGTGACTGCGTCCTTCCTCAGGCGGGCAGCCACTGTGCCCAGGTAGTCTAGAGATGCTACTCTTAGAGCCATCTCTGTCTGCTTATTACTGAACTGGTGCACCTGATAGGATCAGAGACAGAAAGAACAGAACAGAAAAAGAGATGTTGGCAAGAAATGCATTGTTTGGACAGTTATATTAAACTTCAGAGCTAGATCATGCAGACGCACCCGCACACATGCAGACGCACCCACACACATGCACAAAGACCTTATTGCATCATTGCATTTATGATTAGTTATTTTTCTACTTATAATGCCTTAAAGTGTTTAAAAACTTTGAGAAAGTAACTGTTGAGAACAGATATCTGAGCAAGTACAAAATCCAAAACAAGCATCATAAAAATGTCTTCAGGACTATAACATCAATGCTTAAAATACAGAGAATACACACAAACGGAGGATGTCTTGAATCCACATCTCAGTAGTAAAATGGTTCCCTTTTGTCATAGGATCGTAAAGCTGTCCACTTCTATTAATCTGGATCATCCATTCTTGGAAACACTAAAACAAAAATTGGTGCATTTCCAGTATAAAGAAAGCCTCTGTCATACTAACCAGTAGTCTACCAAGTAGACTGAGCAGCAGCTCTGCAGCAGGCCACTCTGGTTTGTTTACTGTCGAGAGCAGGTCCTGGACAAAGTTCTCAAACAAAGGCCGGTAATCTTCTTCTCCCTGCTTGCTGCCACACCTAGGGGTAAGGGAAATAGGAACAAATTGGCAGAGGAGGAGAGGGGGTTAATCATAGGGAAATAACAGGAACAAATGGAAAGCACAATGAGAAAGAGTTAATGGTAGCAATTATAGATAAGTATTAGTTCTTAAGCTTTTTTCTTCAGATCAGTCTGCATTGTAAGAGTACAGCTTTGGTACAATGCAACTTAGGAAGCCAAAAGTAAAAAGCATATTTTAATGCAGTACAGAACAGAGTGGTAATTACTTTTTGAGGAAGACTGAGAGGAAGTTTTGTGCTGTTCTCATTGCCGTCTCATACGAATTGGTTATCAACACGTCTTGATCCACCTAAAAAAAGAAAAGGGACTTGTTAGTAAGTCGTATGTCTGAACGATGTGTTTATATTTGTATAAATTGTATATTTGCTGGTTTGTGTGGCAGCTTTGCACCTGATAGGATCAGAGACAGAAAGAACAGAACAGAAAAAGAGATGTTGGCAAGAAATGCATTGTTTGGACAGTTATATTAAACTTCAGAGCTAGATCATGCAGACGCACCCGCACACATGCAGACGCACCCACACACATGCACAAAGACCTTATTGCATCATTGCATTTATGATTAGTTATTTTTCTACTTATAATGCCTTAAAGTGTTTAAAAACTTTGAGAAAGTAACTGTTGAGAACAGATATCTGAGCAAGTACAAAATCCAAAACAAGCATCATAAAAATGTCTTCAGGACTATAACATCAATGCTTAAAATACAGAGAATACACACAAACGGAGGATGTCTTGAATCCACATCTCAGTAGTAAAATGGTTCCCTTTTGTCATAGGATCGTAAAGCTGTCCACTTCTATTAATCTGGATCATCCATTCTTGGAAACACTAAAACAAAAATTGGTGCATTTCCAGTATAAAGAAAGCCTCTGTCATACTAACCAGTAGTCTACCAAGTAGACTGAGCAGCAGCTCTGCAGCAGGCCACTCTGGTTTGTTTACTGTCGAGAGCAGGTCCTGGACAAAGTTCTCAAACAAAGGCCGGTAATCTTCTTCTCCCTGCTTGCTGCCACACCTAGGGGTAAGGGAAATAGGAACAAATTGGCAGAGGAGGAGAGGGGGTTAATCATAGGGAAATAACAGGAACAAATGGAAAGCACAATGAGAAAGAGTTAATGGTAGCAATTATAGATAAGTATTAGTTCTTAAGCTTTTTTCTTCAGATCAGTCTGCATTGTAAGAGTACAGCTTTGGTACAATGCAACTTAGGAAGCCAAAAGTAAAAAGCATATTTTAATGCAGTACAGAACAGAGTGGTAATTACTTTTTGAGGAAGACTGAGAGGAAGTTTTGTGCTGTTCTCATTGCCGTCTCATACGAATTGGTTATCAACACGTCTTGATCCACCTAAAAAAAGAAAAGGGACTTGTTAGTAAGTCGTATGTCTGAACGTGTGTTTATATTTGTATAAATTGTATATTTGCTGGTTTGTGTGGCAGCTTTGTGTGGCAGCTTAGCTCTCCTACCTTGCTGTCGTACTCTTCAAAAGCATCCTTGTCAGTGGGGAGGTGGACCACACACTGGATCAGCTGCAGCACCAGGGCTGTCACCATTTGGATGTACATTGGCTCTCCATCCTGGTCTGAGCTGTTCAGCCTAGGAACACAAGAGGTCATGATACAGGATATCTTACTATTAAGAGTATTATCCAGGAACCCCATAGACTTGGTAGTTGGGGAGCACAAACTCTCAATGGAAAATCTTTTCCTCCACCACAACTATTTTCTTTCTCCACTAGACAATAATCAAGCCCCTTATTTGGTGCCATATCCTAATAACACATAAATGGCATAAATCAATGGGCATTCATTTAAAACAAATTACCTGAAATTCCTGAGGGAGCGTTTGCTGGTGGGCAGTCTGGCCAAAGAGGTAAAGATCTCCTCCAAGATCAGCTGACGATGCTTCTCATAACGTGAGAACACCTGGAGACCAAAAATAATAAGGTAGTCAGTCTCTACCTTCATAGATTTGTAGAACAGTAAAAAAAAAAAAACATTCCAGGGATTATATACCTAGGCAAATATACAAACAAGACTAGGTCAAAACCTAGTATATGGCTGGGTGTAGTTAGAAACTGTTGTATAACTGTAAAAAACTACTTTTAATAGAAAGTAGCCAAAAGCCCAGTCGAAAAATCACTAATTGTCCCTACATGACGTAATGCACTAATTAGCATATTCAAGGCAACATCTCATCATATTTACCTTCTGCCTTTTTACTTCTCTCCTACTCTCTGTGCTCACATATAAAATAATTTAATACAGCTGAATCCCCGATAAAGCTGTTCTAACTTACATTTTTTTCTATTTCTGTTGTCAGTCTACATGTTAACTAGCAGTCCCCTCCAAGCCATTTCCAAGCTGCTGTTCTGCACTGCTAAAATACTTATTTTATTATCTTGATGTCATCTAACATATCGGTGTACACATAAGCTAAAGACAATGGCTGTGCTGTTTTAGCTATATTTATGTGTAAAATAACCACTGAGAGAGAAAGTTACACGCTCATTCACATCTATGTCAACTGCTGTGAACTTAATTGACAGAATAATGCTCAATGGGAAACTCAAATGCTCTGCTGGCCGACCAATGGTCAAAGTTCATCACTTAGTCGGTCAGCAACAGACATGCGTGTCATGCAATAAAATTGCAATGTAGTACTCTGGATAAAGTGACCCAAAGATGGTCGCAAGTAGTTTCTTTAGCTAAAAACGGATTTTCTGTGAAAAAATGAAGACTTACTGCTGTAACTAGTTTAATGGCACACAGTTGCAGCTCACTGACATTCTCCACAAAGAATGGAGTGATTCCCATAGAAGAAACCTGGAAAAAAAAGAGAGAATAGCGTGAACCATCATCTGGTTTGCAATGCAATTTTTGACTTGATAAAATGATAAAAAAAAAAAACAATGTTAGATTCCAGTTAAGTACTTATCATTTTTACCTGGAGGATGGTGGTGTCTGTAAGTAGTTGGATCTCTAGGAGCTCAGAAATGTTGCTGACAATGTCGCACACTTTGTTGTATAACATGACAATCACACGTTGCTTATGCGTGGAGCATTTTGCACGCTTTGCCTTGGAGCTCAACATACCACCTAGATAAACAAGAGAAACCCTGTTAAATACTTTTCTGAAAGGATTTTTGATCATGAACCGAAAATTTTACATCATAAATACATTTTCCATTTCTGTTTATGAAAAAAAAAAGAAAAGTCATGTAATATTTCACAAGCACTCTGTTGAATTAAATTCCCCATGAATTGCAGGGATATTATCATACATCATGACTGCATTAACAGCTTTATTACACATTTGTAAATGTAGTTCAAGAAGTCATTTAGGTTGTTGTAGAACTTAATCTCCATCCACAATGTGAAGAATTTGCTCACTGAGATTATTGTAGCTTTAATCTCTACTAAAGCGCATACCATTTGTGCTTCCATAAATGAAGAGTCGATGAAGACAGATAAAGGGAACACTGTATTTTTAAGTGTTAATCCTGCAATTTCCAGACATCAGAGATAAATTTTTCTATAACCACTCTGTCACTCCGATTCCAACAGAGGATGGCCCAGGCTCATATAAAAATCAAATAATCAAATGACATGAAGCTCTTTTTCTTTATCCTCACCTCCATGTGGGTCCACCCTATAGACTGGGTCATACTGTGGATACAGTGTATTCTGAAGATGGAACTTGGTGTATTGTAGCACCCGCTCTATGACATCCTCTATGTAGACAGCCTTTGGCATGTGTGCTGAGGTCATGATGTTAAGAGCTGTCAGACAGGCGTCTGCTGACTTTGTGACTCTCTCCATTATCAGGTCTCTCCAAAGTCTCTCCTCATCTTCAGCATCGTGGTCCTGAGGTTCGACAGGAAAAGATCGAGGATGCATTTTACAGGGATAAACTGCTATCTGAAGACTAAAGATTTTTATTCATTCTGGCAAAGAAATCTCGTGTATTATTTTGAAAATTAATTTTCTACTTTTGCAAGTGACAGTATGTTTTATTTATCTTTTTTGTATGGATTTCTGCTGTATATCACTAACAATTCTCATGTTCATTAAGTACTTCTTTAAAGAATATTAAACACAGAAAGAGGGAGGAAGGGAGCTCACATGGTTCATCATGGTGGTGAGCTTAGCCCCATCCTGGATATTCTTTTCCAGTATGTTCAGAAGCTTGACCAGCTTGTCTGACGGGATCTGCAACAGAGACCATTGTTTAGACCTGCATCTGAAGAAGCAACACGCATCCACAACAATCCCTCTTAAGTATTTATATCAATATACCATACTTTACCCTGCTAGAGATGCCCATGGCCTTAATCTTGGCGGACTCACTCCCTAGCTCATTTAACTGGTGTTTACCAAGCAGCAGTTCCTGAGGTATCTCATCATCATCAGCTGCTGGATAACACAAAAGAAAAACATTACAAAGCCACAGTAAAATAAAATACAGTGTGGGTGATTTATTTGGGTTTTCAAAATGGACCACAATAGCAGTTTGAAAGTCAGTCAGCACTGGTATTTACCCATGGCAGTGAAATCCACATCCTCCAGATTCTCAAGTATGTTGTCAATGCTTGCTAAAAACCTCTTGAATGTGGATGAGTCCATCAACTCTTCCTGGGTCAGCTTGGGTTCATATGCTTTCCGTTTCTTCTGCTTCTCTTTCATCTTCATTTTTCTGGCAACTGAAAAAAATATTTTCCATCTTATTTTCTTTTCTTTTTTTTTTGTTTTCATTGTGTGTGCCAGATACTAAACTGTCTTTTTATAACTTAATTATTTTAAGAAACCATATTTTCTCTAGGGTTCAATTTTGACCTGGCACTAACCCGTAAAATAGGAACACATTTGTTTTAATTCTTTCTGTGATAGGATATAATTGTTTATTGCCCGTATATGGACATAACAACATTACTCTCCAGTCTAATGTAGAATTAGATTTGAGTATGAAGACCCAACAAAGGCACTATAGAGAGACATAATTTGAAATGCACTGGTACATGATTTGAATACTGACTTTCACTCATGCTTGGTGGTGGTGAGCCTTCCTCAGAGGAGTCTCGGTAGCGACTGCCGGAGCCTCGTCGGCTGTCCCGATGCCCACTCTTTCGATGATCCCCTGAACCCCTGCGCTCTCTTTCTTCAAATTCCCAGGACCTGTCTTTATCACGGCGCTGCCGCTTCCTTGCTGCTGTATTGAATAAATATAAAGGCCAACCCTTTATAACAGTAAAGTGGTATCAAAAACTAAAATTTAAATATAAAAATTTCTAATCATGTCTTTAGGTTCATTATATTTTAAGAATCTCTCTAAAATCAAATGACCTGACCTTGTGCAAAAACAGTAGCAGCAATTGAATGATTTGACTCACACTCTCCATTTGCATCGAAGTCTTCATCTGAGCTGACCTCAGCATATTTGGGCCTTTCATTTACAGTGCTTCGTTTCCTCTTATTTACTTTTACTCTTTCACACAGGGGCATGGTTGACTCAATCTCTGCCAGTAATTCTGGGGGCAGCTCCTTGAGAACTGCTGGGTCCATACCACCTAAAATTTGAAAGTAATATTTCAAGTTATTAACAAAATTTTCTTTTTTTCCACCAAAGTCGACCAAAAAAACAGTGCTGACAGAGTGGAAAAAAATACTGTATATTTAGCTGAATGAAACTGCTTGCCTTCCCACAGCTTCTTGGTCTTACCTTTGCCAGATTTCCCTGATGAGATCCTATTCTTTCCAGACTTGCTGTGCCGGATAATCCTCTGGATCTGGTCGATGGAGAGCTTTTTCAGAACCACGACAGGCTTGGGCCTCTTCTCAAAGTCCTGCACCAGACCCAGCCTCTCCAATTTAACCTTTGGCTGGCCCCACGTTTGACCTTCGGTTGACCCACTGCTATCCTTATCTCGTTTGATCTTGAAGAGAGAAAAAAAAAGGAGTCAGGAAAGCCCTTTAAGGTTGTTTAAAGTTAGAATTCAATAAAACTCACCATTTCAAACAGCTGTGTACAGATAATGTGACCTATGTTTACAGAAAAGAAAACCAAGTAAAAAAAATGTAAACAATGGTTGAAACTGACTGACATGATATTAGTGATTCTGATGTTAGTTTTCAATATAGTTCTGATAACAAAATCTTAAAGGAATACTCCACTGTTTTTCCAAAATGATCTGCATGTTTTAAACTATAGGAGCAATATTCAATACACTGTCTTGAACATTGTCAACACTGCAGTGCCAGAGTGGCTATTAACCCCCACCTCTAGAGGTGATAGGTAAAAACCAGAGATGGCAATGGTGGATTTCTCCTTTCGTCAACAAAGTAGTAACACCTCAGTTGTTACCAAAATATTAACAGACCCAAGTTTGTGTCCGAGTTGTGCACACCTAACAAATACACAATAAAGGCAGCGCACGCAGAAACTGCAGTTACACTAATCCTCTCCTTTGCCTGTTACTGGCATGGCTTTATTGATTTACCATGCATTAGAAACATTGGTTGAGTTAGGTGGCTAGACTTCAATACCTTGTAAAAATGACAAAGGCCGACCAGGCAGCTCATCTTATATTGGTAGCTCGCTGCACAAGTGCGACTGAGTGATGTCAACATTAAAATAAATAAATATATAAATAAAAATGTACATCATGCAATTGTTCATAATAGGCTGAAAGAAATTAGTAGGTAAAAATAGCAAAGGCATTTTCTTTACTTCTAAATAAAGCAAATTAGAATCTGTTCTTAATTTTTATAGTCTTTTTCCATGATCTCTCGAAAATTTGTGCATAACATTTAACTGAATATGATTCAGTCCAATCAATTCCTGTACAGGGAAGTCCTAAGTCCTAAGCCCTTTGCCAAAGCCACAGTTTCCCATTGTGATGTCCTACATCCAACCAATGACTGACATTCACAATTTAATCACAACATTACTTAGTTCTACTGAGAAGAGTAGAGTGCAGCTCTCCCAACTAAAGACAAAACAATAAAGATTTACTGTAACTGCGGTTCTAGTTCATCCTTCCTGACCTACACCAGCAGCCTTGTAACCATTCACTTGGAGCTACATCTGTAACTTTCAGCTGGTTTAGTGCTGCCAGGACAGTGCATTTCAACATCTTCATCTACAAAGCACCTGCAGGACTTTCCTGTAAATAGCCAAATTTTCAGTGACAAGCGACTCAGTGTGGGTATGCTGTGTGAGCAATTAAGACCATTAGACTGACTGCAACATTAAACGACTGGCAGTGCTAAATAGGACTTCCATATAGTAACTACAGCTGTTTTTCTGATGATACAAGGAATCCTTTCTAGTAGTGCAAAAGAAGCCACTGTACGAAATACATATAACATTTTGCTTGTTTTTTGTAAGCACACACAACTTTTGTGATGCTGGGGGTTGAATCTTAGAACAAATAGATAGAGTAAGAAAGGATAGAAGAAACTAGGCTGGACTGTACATATAAATTTAGCGCGATACCAACAGTGAGTGCTTTTAGTAGACATTTACCCATATGCAACACCTGAAAAACAATTGTGGAGCATTTCTTTGAGATACCTTTTGTGTTTACAGACAGGACTTATAACCTAATAAATAAAACAAAACAATTTCTAATATTAACAGATTATTAGGTGTGGGTTAATGTGTTATCAGAATTTTAAGACCAATCCCCGGAATAAACAAAAGGCTTATGAATGGAGAAAACAAAAACAAAAATGAATAAGAGTGAGCAGTGGTGGAATTTGGTTTTGTGAGATTGCAGGCAGTGACAGCTGAATGATTGGTAGATGAGTAGATATTTTGTTTGGGTCAGCCCAGATCACCTTGGGGATCTGGAAGTTCTTCAGTGCGCCACTATGCCCTCCCAGGAGCTGAGCAGGGAAAGAATCTGGAAGTTTAGCACCAGAAGCAGATGAGGCTGGTTTGGAACCATCTTGCCTACTGCTGCTCCGGCCAGGCTCTCCTGTGGAAGAAGCCCGAAAGCCAGACCTATCTCGGTCACTTCGGCAGCGAGAGTCAGGCGAGCGTCGGTCTCGACTACCAGTCTCGCTCCGATGCCTCCTATCTCTGTCAGATTCTCGGTCCCTGTCTCGTCCATGTTCCCCACGGTTTGAAGACTTTGGCATCTCTCCCCGTCTGTCCGAGGATTTCTCATCATGTCGGTGCTTTGATGATTCCCGGCCTTCTCTCCTGCTGTCATGTTTATCGACCCTGTTCTTGATGACTTCCGGTCGTCCATCTGGTTTCAACCGCAAAGCTGTGTCAGAACCCTCCACTGCAGCTGGCCCACTAGCTGGTTCTTCAGGCCAACGTTGGGCCTCAAGGGCTGGAATAGGAGCAGCCAAACATGGGTCGAGCTGGCCATCAGCTCGGCCTGCCTGCTGGAGGTCGATGCTCACCATGAGGGGAGGGCGGCTGGCACCATTCCCAGCGGCGGTGGCCTCTTGCGGGGTCAGTTTGCCAGCATTGCCCCCTCCTGTTGATCCACTTCCTGGGGCACCTGTTGGGCCACTTGGTCCCCCTGCACCTGGCTCCAGGGGAAAAGAATCCTGTTTTCTCTTCTTCAGTGGCTTGTCTGTAAAGAGAAAGTCATGAAAATAAAACTACATACTGAAAATTACAACAAAGTTATAAATACCAAGTAATTCACTTTGTATCAATATAGTAATATTTAGAGATATCCTACACACCTTTATCTTGCACTTCCTTGGAGCACTTTTCACTGGCCGCTTCTCGTTCTATCCTTTCAATTTCAGCGAGGGCATCCAGCTCTGCCTCATCATAAGGGGAACTGGGAGGCTGGAGACCACTGGCACCACCTGCTTGCTGAGGGACCTGCTGCTGTTGCAGCCGGGCTCCTAGATTTTGCTGGAGAACAGGCACCTGCTGAAAGCCCAGTTCTGCTTCCATATTGTCCGAGTTCTGGTCCATGCCTGGCACAGCCTCACCTGAGATATTAACAAGAACACTTTTACAGGGTTGTATTTAAAAGGGATGATGGCTTACAGTACTCCAAGGGTTCTTACTTATGAGATTTGTTTTCGTTCTCAAAAGATATGAGCACAATATACCTCTTCTTAGTACTACTAAGGGATTTAAAAGCCCTGAAATCAAATAATTTTGAAGCTAGAGGATTGGGACATTGCACAATAAACAAGACTAGTTCAAAACCTGGTAAATTCCTTGACCAAGTATAGTCAATAATCAAAATTGAGGACATAGCTGAAAACTGTTGTGGAACGGCTGTAAACAATTACTTTCAATGGAAAGAAGCTAAAGCCTGTTGGAAAACTAGCTACATGTCACAAGATAATGCAGTATGCTGCTAAGCACATTCATGGCATCATTGCATAATATTTTCATTCTGCCTAGTGTCAGCTGGTTTAACTCTCTATCTGTTTACTTCTCTCTGACTACCTGTGCTCACATATAGAGTATAGAGTTTAAAACAGACAAAGTCCCCATAAAATTGTTCTCATTTACATGTTTTTCTGTTTGCTGTCAAGACAGTGGAACAAGTATGAAATATTGACTGAATCACAGCCGATTAAGACTACATGCTAACCAGCAGTCACGTCAAAGCAGTTTCCTAGCTGCTGTTCTGCACTGCTAAAATCCTGATTTTATAACTTTAAGGTCATCTGACACAATCACCATACACATAAGTTAAAGACAATGGCTGTGCTGTTTCAGCTATATCTACCTGTATAATTATCATTAAGAGGGAAAGATAGAAGCTCAGTCATGTTTGTGTCAGCTGCCAGGTGGTAAACTGAATGAGAGACACATAGAAAATGTGTGCCTGCAGAGGAAAAGCCAAACCTGGCACCCATAAGGCAACACTTGACGTAAACTGAATGAGAGACACATAGAAAATGTGTGCCTGCAGAGGAAAAGCCAAACCTGGCACCCATGGGGCAACACTGGAGACTATGGTAAGTAGCTAAGGTTTACCCAAAAAGTCGCTAAATTTGCCGCCGGTTGCTTTTTTGAGTAAAAACTCACAAAAGGATCATGATAAGTCGGGAAATCTAGCAACCAGGGAGCTAAGTTAGGAACGCTGCCTATAAATGCCCCCTAATGATGCAACAGAAATGGTTCGCAACAATTCATTTCGACAGAGTACCAGCCAATGGGAAAACTCCGACACTTGGCACCTTGTCCAATGGTGTAACTTCATCAGTAAGTCGGTCAGTCAGTCAGTCACATTTCAATTTATAGGGTTGGCCCTTCTGTTGTAGTCTAGCCAAAAAATTGGGATTGAGCAAAGACTGTGCTTATACAAAACCTTCTCTTACCAGGGGTATCGGACTCATTTGACTTGACCCTGGACAGTTTGAGGGTGAGTTTTGTGGAGTCCTTGTTGGGAGAGCTAACAATGTCGTACATGTCCTTCTCCTCTTTGACCGCTGGGGCTTTCTTTCTTTGCTGGAGTTGCTGTTTCTGGTCAGGTCCTCCCTCTCTTGGTGAGGGCACATAAGGAGGTGGTGACTGCAGAATCAGTGGAGGACGAGAACCCGCTGTGAGAGAGTAACAACAAATAGAGAAATAAGTTATCTTAAAAATGCATGTAAAAAGAAAGAGCACATACCTGTCCATGAGTGGAATTAAACTCTAAAAATGTGCAATCCAATATATCAAAGCAGCCCCTAAGACTGCAATAAAAATCGCTGAGGCCTTGTATCACTTTTGAGGGATAATAACCTCAAACTATTGTATTGTTGTTAAATTCAAATTGTGAGTATTTTAGAACCGTAAGCAGCTTTTCCCCAAATACAAAAGAGGCAAGTGGGATGTATGCAGTGTAGCGCCTTCTTTCCTCTTCCAGTGGCTTACGTTTGGGTGTTCCTTCACTTCCTGCTGGGGAGCAGCCAGACTGTGGAGACCTCAGAGGGAAAGAGGGATTCCTCATGGTGGAGTCACCCTCCTGGACAACAAACACACAAGACAGATGTAAGCTACCAGGTACATCTTTACAGTGGAATTTTGAATAATTTGTTCTAAAATTCTCAACATGGTTAACAGAAAGTCAAAAATTGCCAAACTGTCACCAAAACACAGATGCTCTCCCACAACTCAGAGTCTTTACATTTAATAGCATACTGAAGCAGAACCTCCCTGCTGTGTGCACTTTGTTCAACATGTTATATATATATTTATGCCAATATTTCCGCTAAATATCTTTTGCTTTTTCCTGGACATCCTCCGTAAGTTGAAATAAATTGTAAGTAAATAAATAAATAAATGATTACAAAATAGGACACTATTGAGATTCAACCCTATAACCAGTGACAATTTTGAAGAATACTAATTGAGAATACCAATAGAAAATAAATCCCTGAACTCATCTAAGATAAAGTTGTAAAAACCTAAACTGAACTAAGAACACACACAACTATAGCTGCACACATACGTGGCTTCACAGGTTTTATTCAGAAACCTCAGTGCCTTGTTGGTTACATAACAACCAACCGAATTAAAATATCACTTGACATTACTTTTCTTCTCTTTAGCCTTGAGCAGTTTGTAAAATCTTGAACCTGAATGTTTTTTTCCTAAATCTGGTTGTTTGGTCTATTGAGAATACCAATAGAAAATATATTCCAGAACCCATCTAATATCAAGTTATAAAAACCTAAATAGAACTAAAAACACACACATTTATTAATCTATACAAACACTTGGTTGTACGGGTTTTATGCAGAAACCAACATATATATATATATATATATATATATATATATATATATATATATATATATATATATATATATATATATATATTATCGTAGCTTCCATGGTTTTCCCATATGAATGCTCATTGACAGATGCTGACTGCTGCCTGTTTGCTATCTGAGAAATGATAGTGGGGGCTTTTATGTACAGTGACGTCACATGCACGCACACCATATGCTTTGACAAGAAAATATCTTTTTGGCTCACATTACAAATCTTCCAAATCTTAAGCAAAGAAATGTCCTGTTTAAAAACAGCATTATTCTTCACTGTGACTTTGTTGTTCTTTCATACATTTTTGCCTCGGATGGGAAGTAAACTATTCATTCTAGACTTTGTCGGTTGTACCTCATTGCCCAGTCGGTGTACAATGTTAAGGTAGTCCTCAGTGCCATGTCTATCTGAGTGGTGGTTGGCAGCATTGGCCATTTGCCCCGATACTTTGCCCTCATGGATATTTCGTATGCCACCTGGAACCATGGGACTGGCCACAGACACTGCCAGATAAAAGAAGAAAGAGTTGATTTTTTTAAATTAACTATTAGTGTGGTAAAAATAACATTGCTGATCATGGTAAAAAAAAAATAACTTGACGATGAAATAAAGCAAAATAAGTATAAGATAATGATATTATTACAAATGTTATGGTCCAACTGTTTATATGGGCTATCAGTTCTTCTAGGAATTTCCAAGAGGATTCATGAGAATTCTGGTAAGTGAATGACAACAATTTAAACCAGTCTTCAAAGAAAATATAATTTAACTGAGTTTATAAGCTGCATACACAGTGAAAATCATTTTGGCATCTGTAAATCACTACGTGTTTGGAACAAACCCATTTCTCTGGTTGTTTGTCAGATATTTTACCATTGAACTGGGAGCGTATGATTTAATGATCCAGAGCTGGTACTCGAGTAAATGCAAAGTGTCAACATTTCAATCAATTACATTTAATGGTAGGAGCTACAATGTTGTTATAGAATTAATTGTGCAATCTATTCATGGCCAGAGGGCATGAATTTTCTAACCCAAACACTGCCCACTGCATAAGCCCATAACATAGGATCCTTTAAAATTCTGACTATTAAACCTAACAGTAAAAGTACACATAACAGCAAATTTTGAACATTGAATTCACTGGATGACAAAAATCGTTATGCATAAAAATTTCAATGATCAAATTACAAAGTAAAAACACAACTAATAAAAAAATTATGAAAAATGAGGTTCAAATAAATATCAACACAGTTTATCAAAAATCTGCTGCAATTTGCTGCACTGCACTTTTTTGCATATCTGCCAACATATACAAAATATGGTGATAGCACAGTATTGACTGAGAATATCGGCCTTACTGAACACCAGGGTGTTTCTTAAGTCAAGAAAAGATCATACTGGCCTATCAAGTGTGATTGTTTACTATCAAATTATTCTATTTAATTTTCACTATTTTTTCTAATTCTTACATCAAGGGCTTTTCTATTGTTCGTAACTTCCCTTTTGAAGTATAGAGTATTGTTCTGTTTATATTTGAATTCAGAACTTAGGCTTTTCACAAAAATAAGTATTCTTGCCATTTTCAATCGTGTTAAATTCATAAAACATTGAAGAAATCTCTGGTTACACATCTGCAATGAATGGGACCAACTAAGTTAAGTGTTATGTTTGCATTCACAGTGGCTTAACAAGGAACAGAATTTTGTCCATAAAAACCAAAGCCACTGATCACATGCAACAAACAATACAACACCAGCAAGAAGAGTTGGAAGACAAAGAATCTATTTTTCTAAAAAGGCCAACTGACACATTTAAATACATATTCTATTGTAATTAATATATAGCTGATCAAATGTCAACATGTCAACCTCAAGCACATATAAACCTCATAAACAATTCAAAAATATATGTTAAGATTGTGTATATCAGCAAGTTGCACACCCAAACACACAGAGGCAAGGAAGTATGGGTCCATATCTCAAGAACTGTCCCCACATGCATGCACACCAACATGAACCACATACATGTACACTCTCACCTTGTTGGATCTGTTGGTGTTGGTTATAGCTGGGAGGTTGTTGGTGGGGATACTGCTGTATGTAACCAGTGGCAGGGCTCTGGGGAGTGTAGGGGCTGGGTACTGGACTGTTCTGCTGGCCCATGTACCGGCTACTGGACCCAGTCTGGGGTGCCACAAACCGACTGCAAAAAGTGGAGGACAGAACAAGTAGGGAAAAGATGAGCAAGCTAGCAGAAGGAAGTTGCATGTTTAACAGTTAAATAAATGACATTATCTATCTTAAAGACAATGTGTTTGTATTATCTTTCTGTTGTACATAAACTAAATATCTAGAAAATCACCCATAAAACTCGAAAAATATTAAAATATACTAATATGCGATTTAAAAAGTAGATGAGAACATGTAAATAATAATCAAATGGGTACTATTTTTGATGACATAATATTTTACAGCCTTCTCAAACTTGCAGCTTAACCCACCTTGATGGACTGGGAGAAATTGCAGCCGGCTGGAAGTTTGCAGACTGGGCAGGGCTATGCATGGAATTCTGGGTGATCTTGAATGGTGGTACCATTGGTTGCTGCATAACATCTGTTTAGAAATGAAATTACAGAACATTTGTTTATAAATATCAACATGACGCTGGTCTATATGATTGTATCTATCATGTCGTAAAGTGCAACAGGTACTTTTCTCCATACTTTTCTCCCTGAAGATGCCAGGGTTCCTGGCCAGCATGGTCTGCAGCAACAGTGGTGCATCTCCCTCTGGCTCATCGCTGCCCAGGTTGTCCTTCAGCTCTCTGAAAACATGCATACAAAACAGGCTCAGTCATATTATAAAATAGTGGGGACAAGAAAGTAGCTGGAACATTTGATAATAAACATAAATAGATATTACAGAATAATATTTAAACACTGCATTGCATGCATGTATTTAAATATGTATATGACTGATTTTAGAGATTGGAGGCCTACAATTCTAGGTGGGACATTTAACAAAAAAGAGTACTGCATGAGAAGATGGGTCTTCGTCCACATCTAGATACTTTGCAAAAGAGCAAAGGTGTCTCTTTCATATCTAGTTCTACTAGGCCTGTATGAGCAAAGTCACAAATCAATCAGCAGAACTTCTCTATGGCGAAACATGATTTAAGGGACTTTTCCATCAATTCAACATTTGATACTGAATATTCAAGTAAATTTTAGCAGATTTTTGTCAAAATATAACACCACAATAAAATGACATATTTTACAACTAACTGCACAACACTACTACAAACACACTTAATTGTATTTAATTCTTACCCTTAAAAAAATGACACATTTAAAGTTAATTAGATTTTTAAAACTTTTACTGTACTAGTGTTAACCATTTTAATACTGGTACAGTTCTTGACTTTTTAATATGTAGTATTTGTATCTAGCTAATTTGCCTGCAGGTAAAGCTTTAAGTCTTTCATGTCTACATCTCATTTAAGTTCCAGCTTTCTGAACTCATTTTTAAAGCTTTATTTTATGTTATGTTGGACCACAAGCTGTAAAATTGACAGCCCAACGATTCTCAGGCAAATGTATTACCTATGATCTTGAGGTAGGGCCTGTCTTTCTATTTAAGATCAACACACAATTTTGCCTTATAAAGAGTTTCACTTATATACTCACATGTGCTCTGTGGAGACCTGGTTGAGACCATGGGCTAGCTGGGAGGCCAGATTCTCATCCCGACAGCCCAGTAGGCAGGTAACTTCCTCCGCGATCCTCCCATTGTATAGGAGACTCTTAGTGGTGGTGGCCGGGAGGGGGGAAGGGAGGGGTAGCTGGTTCAACACTGAGATGAAAGAGAGAGATGGTGGGAAGAACAGAGGCGAGGATGTAAATAAATACAGATGAGAAAAAAAAGGATGAGAAGCCAGTGATGCAATGCAATGCAGGACAGGTGGCCACAGAAAAGTAGAGAGAAGGTGAACAAGGCAAGAGACAGGATATGCAATTACAATTGCAAATTTACATCTGTTCAGACAGAATATTTCAGCTTGGCATTTTCCACTGAAGAGGAGACAGAAGAAAACTGTGATAATGTGTTTGGAAGACAGCTGTGTTACTCACAGTCTGTTAAGCTAGCGATCCCAGCAAGAGTGGTGATGGGAACATGAGGCATATCCCCATTCATGCTGAAGGTGAGGGTGGGGGAGTGTGTTGATACACAGGTAGATCAGGGGGTCGATGAACGACACCCGTCCTCACATCTCCTGACACCTAGGAAAGAGGGAGGTTAGTAAGGGAGGGAAAAGACAGGGAAAAAAAATGAGTGATGGATGGGAGAAGTGTGAAGAAAGAGGGCAAGAGACAGAGGGAGAGAAATAGCAGAGATGTATAAAGAAGTAAAAGAGGCAGAGGTAAAGAGGGGATAAAAATGACAGAGCGAGTGAAAATTATAAAATAATCAATATTTTTCAGGAACATCAAATACACAGCGAATGATGAGATATTTGCTAGAGTATAAATACACTGCTATGTCTGCTCTAATGCTGCACTAATGTTTTGCAAAGGAGGAATTGTGCCGACTGCATCATCTATAAGACACAAATTCTTATTAGATCTTGTCAATAAAGATAAACTGCTATATATCATCTTTACATTAAAGCGGGACCTCGCCCATTTCACATGTATATCTAGTATAATATAATTTATTAGTATGTCATTATCATTAACGTATGCCGCAGATCCATAAGAGGGGATCCCCAGTGCTCTCTGCATGGGATACGGAGCACAGGTTCAGGAATATTACGCCACTAGCATGTGTAGAGTCCAATGAATGCTCAACAGAAACAAATTCACAGAGGATTGAATCTAGAACTTGTGGTTAGAGAACAAGGCCCCTACCTATTAAACCGTCCTCCTGCTCAAACATGCTTGATTATAATAATAGTACAAACCATACACAGCAACAAATCAACTATCAATTAACTGAAACTAAAGTAGTAATAAATTAAATCTTGTCTTTCTTTTAATGCTTTTCTTACACCTTGAAGAGTAAGTCATAGTTCAGCCACATTATACTAAGTGGTGCTTATTATTAGACATTTAAATGTCAAGTCAGATTGCTCTGATTTCCCCTAATGGCAGATATGCATTACCCTTCCAATTTGAAACCAATGCATTCTCTGTATGTAAAATATACCGTATAGCATTTATAAATACAACAACACAATACTGACATTGAATTTTTTGGCGTATTAAGGTTAAAGAAAGACATGAGCTGTGATGTTCAATGCACATCAGTGAATAAGCCTTGACATTCTAATTGCCCAGGTAATATAGCAGGTAATAATCAATGTGTGGGTGCATATAGCAACAGTCTCTATTTTTTCTCTAATTCTTTTCTGAGTTGATTTTACAAATTATACATATTTCAAGTTACCAACACTGTCAACTGGGATAAATGTTTGTGTTACCACCATAAATGTCTATTTCCCTTCATTAATTTCAAACCAGAGGGCCCTTCATGCTTTTTTACAGCTTTTTATGATAGATCTGCACAAATTAGGGCCCTGTGTTGCACTTAATCTGTCTTAAATCCCTTTGCTTGTTAGATGTCCTTGACCCCTCAAAGAAGACTGTACAGGAGGTCAATAAAAAACAGAGGGAACAGCCAGCTGCAATTTTCAAAATATCTAAACGCAGCCCACATTTCATGGATAAGCCCTATTGCTACAACAAGCTGAAAGCAGGCCAGTGCAGGGCTTGCTTGTTATCTACATTATTCTCCATGAAATAAAATTAAGATGAAAATGTTTACATATTGTAGACGACAATATTAGCACAGTTTAAGCCTTTTATCAACATTCCAAGTTGTCTCAATTATCACTATTGATAATGACAAGACAGTGAAATGAAAAATGACTCAAACTGTTATGATAATACCTTTTTGAAGAATTCTGTGCAGTCTCGGCTGGACTCACTGACATTTCAGATAAAAAAAGTCCTACTCCTTCAATCTGTTGAAAGAGAACATGGCTCTGCATCAGTCTTTATGACACAAAACTGCATTTTATACTTTTTTTTTTAGGAAGACTTCAGAAGAAGCTCTACCTACAGCATTTTACTAGGACCTTAACCCAAAACAGCAAAAATAATGGAGGGTAGAGCATCACAATATTCACCGTTGCGCATGCATTTCATATTTGCAATGAATGTCATTAATGCCACACAATCTTCCAACCAAGAATGCAACGGTATGCAGCACTGTAGAGCTTATGTGAAATCCTTTTTAATGACTACTCAGGAAATGCAACAACTTTTTCATTAACTTCTGCAGAGTGCTGGTGCCACTTTGATCTGTAAACACTAACGTCTGCAGCCAGACCTGCGTGCAATACGATTTTTGAGATCACATAGTAAATACGTGAAAAGGATTCTGCGGGTCATGACTCTAACGGGGGGATCAACAGATGGATACTGTAAACATTACATTAGCTAGCTGCACTGTTAGCATGCTCGGTCTATGTGGTCTCTCAGTACGCAGAGGCTTGGCTGACAGCTGTGAGACTGACAAGCAGGAGGCAGCACAAAGGAACAGATGCACTGTGATGGTGGCGGCAGTAGCGGGGGGCTGCATCCTCCGGTAGCCGACAGCCACCGTACGCATTCTGCAACCCGGTAACTACGGGGAGCGACCCAGCTGAATTTGTTGTGGTCGAGAAAAAAAAAAAAAATCTACGATTCCCGCTAACGACGCGAACGTGCAAACCGAAGGAGCGATAGTAAGAGTAACTGTGGCTGAGGCAAAGTAGTCTGTGCTCAGTCAAAACAGTTCAAAACAGGGTAGCAACCAAAACCAACATTAGCCCTGCCAAAGGCTCCAGCAAAACAAAACACAGCCGGAACGTGAATAACACAACTGGTTAGCCAAACCTTACTTAACGTGTTGTTTCCGTAAGCATCCATTTATCTGTTTATCGTAGCTGAATTGCCAGCTGCAGCCCGCTTCTTGCGAACAAAACCACCAACGGCACACTGCCAAGAAGTTCACTGCCTGGATCTTTCGAGCTAACCACGAAGCTAATGTTACCACTTACGATAGCGGCTAAGATCACCGAACGCTAGCTGCCCTAACATTCGCTAACAACAATAGTCGTGTTTTAATAGCTAGCTAGTTATGCTAACTAGCTGTAACTGTTGTTGCTTAGCTTCTGAGGCTGCTCCCCGTTCAAATAAAAAGGAAGGCAATTCAAATAATACGAGGAAGCGGTGGTCGGGGTGGGGGGGTTAACAAACGCTAGCCGACCCCCGGGGGGCTCGGGAAAAAAAAGGCGACGGGTCCGAGCGGGTAGATGTAAAGGCGAACGGCAAAGGTTTCTAAATCCGTGGCAACGGCCCAATCCTCGGGCTCGACGAATGACATCCAGTTGAGGCCGTGCGCCTCGGCGGAGCAAAAACACACCTAAGCTAGCTCGGCTGGCTAGTTCGCTAGCTTCCGTTACCTCCCGGTCAACGATTAACGACGCCGTAGGTGGTCTTGCGGCAGGGCATACGCCGCCGTAGCGGATAATAATCGCGATTTTAAAAAAGTTCGCTTCATCAAGGGGGACGGGGGATTACATTTACCTTCGGATGTTGCGTTCAAAGGGAGGGGAATGTTTTAGCTTGGTTTGTGTCCGTGTCCGTATCTCTAGCTCCCCCTTTCTTCTCTCTCGCAGCTCCTCCAGAAGGAACTCGACTGGCTTGCCAGCTAGCTGGCGAGCTAGCCTGCTAGCTATCAACAATAATCCGGGTCGCACTGATTCGCTCTTCTTCCGTCACTCGAGGGTGAATGTTTCAACGCACATTCGCGGGGAAGCATCCGTTCTTCGGAGTCTCAGCCGGTCCGCGCCGACATGAACGACGAGTGCGGCCAATTTTCTGTAGTAAATGAGAAATATGACGATTGTTGCGATCATCAAGAGGCTCTCCTCTCGTAGAACAAAATGCCGACCGGAAGTTCTGCCGTCTGACTGACCAAAGATCTCAGGAGTGACTCCCTCCACCGGCGCCAAACAAAAATGCCATGCGACGTTTCGGGCTCGGTCCGCCGGAGAGCGCTGCAGGAAAAACAAACAAAAACAAAAAAAAAAACAAAAACAACAAACTTTGTCCAATTTGCAGTTTGTTTCTAAATTCCGGGATCGACAATGAAAGACCGCGGATTATTGCGCACACGTAGATGAACCGCGGTGTCGGGCCGCGGAGTCGCCGCGTTTGGAAATCAACAAGCCGACTGTCGTTTCTCCTTGTGTTCGCTGCACACACGCGTATACTGCGAGGCATCTGTTAACACTTGCACAGGACTTTAAAAAATTCATCCGTACCATGAACATCTATGTGCGTATTACGCCTTTTACAGCATTTTCTGTTGTGCGTTCTTAGGTGGAGGAACTACCGGAGCCCTTTACTTAAATAATGTAGTAACGCTCCCATTTGTTAATATTCAGCCCTCAGTGGAAGCCCCTTACTATTAACGACATATATTTAAAGCATCGAAGTAAAAGCACTCATCGTGCAGAGTTAATCCTCTCAGAGAATTACTGTATTATTGTTTTTATTATTATTATTATTAAAATTATCATAACAAGCGGCGTTTTAATGTTGTGCCAGGTTAAATTGGAGCTGCTTTGAACAGCCCACTGGCATTGCAGTTTAATCTATGATAATACATGGGTTTTTTTGAAGTCTCATCATATGTTTTGTCGATAAACTCTTCATCCGCGAAGAAACTAGCTGTCATTTAAAAGTAGAGGAGTAAAAAGTACAGTATGATATGTATTGGAATAGAAAAAAGTATCAAAAAACAAAATAAGTAAAGAACAAGTACCTGAAAATTGTGGTCAATTCTGTAGTTATGTACTTTCAGCCACTGTGTGTGTGCATGTGTGTTTTTTTTTTCTGGACAGGTTCACATGACATCAGTATGTGAAGTTTTCCTCGTATGTGAAGGCCACTTTCAGATCTCATCTGGACGGCAGATCTCATCTTTTTTCTTTTCTTTTTTTTAAATATATACATGTAGGATTTAAAATTAAATCAGTTAGATAACAAAAGTAGTTGTGGGGATATAGGATAACCCTGCAAATTGATTAAATATCTCAGCATGTGCCAACAGCAAGATAAACCTTTTTATTGTGTAAAATATTGCATAAGTGCTTAACCTGCTCTGCAAAAAAGCAATATTCTAACTGAACAAAATCACAATAGTTGGTGTGTTTACAAATTTACAGACAAATTCTTTCAGGCATTGAAAATGAATTTGTTCTGAAGGAGAACAAGTCACAGTTTAACCTCAAGATGTCAGCATCGTATTTGTTAAATATGATGGGCCTTCTGAGCGAAAGTCCTGTGTTTGTCAGAGAGGAAATCACCTGAAGGAAGCTGGACAGTAGATACAGGTTCCTGGTTAGAAACATCAATTCAGAATAATCAGGGGTGGTGGAGAAATGTGAGAACTGCCCTCCCCTCTACTACTAACACCTACTAGTTTTACCTCAAGCAAGATGCAGCCTCCACCTATACTCACTCACTAAGGTGTTCAGTATCTGTACATCACATCCTTCTGGGCAGTTCCTAGGTATAGATATGCATAGTTCCCAAGCTGCTACTCCCTAATGCTTTGCATTTCAAAATATTTAAAGACGTCTATTCATTAGTGCACATCTATCCCAGAGGCTTAGCTTTAATTCACAGATTACATATTTGTCCTTTCAGATGTCCATGATAAAATCATAAACACACAACCACCTATTTCACTTTTTTATTCAAAATATCCATGCATGGTAAAACTACAACTATTATTCAGTCCTTTGTATGTATGTGTGTGTGTGTGTGTGTGTGTGTGTGTGTGTGTGTGTGTGTGCTGTAAGCAAAGGAACTAAGACACTCCCTCAAGCATACAGAAGAAAACATTTGGTTCTTCACATCATCCAGTTTTGCATTTGTAAAAGGAACTATAGGGAATGTTAGTTTGGTCATTTGGTTTGATAAAAGCATGATTACAGCATCTTTACATATGCAATTCTCACTTAACATTTTACAATTTAAATCTACAATTATTGTACATGCTTATCTACATTTCTCTATACTAATACAGTTTATTAAGAGGAATCTCCTGTACAACGCAGCATCTATGTAAATGTTACATTCATTAAATATACTTAATTATTTCAAATACAAAACCGCACGTACAAATTTAAGCTAACTAAAATGAAAGGTGGGGAATGAACTGAAATTCATTACTTTACAACACCCATCTATATTAAAACAAATAAAATAAAATTTAGATTTTTATTATCTGAGGGAAGCTGAAATGGACGCATTCCAGGCATATGTCAAACTGACATTCTCCAACAAAATAACTTTTAGTTCCATGCCCTTGTTATCGGGCCGAGGTAAGGAACTGACTCATAATCATCATTGTAATTTATCAGTAATACAATTGTTACTATCTTCCTGTTGAAACAGAACTGCATTCTTGTGCAGGTTAGTGACTTGTATGATATGGATGAGTGTGATTTAATTAAATTGTACAAATATTTCAATAATATTTTTGGTGATTTTTTTTCTCAGCTGAGCAAATTTACATGTAAAAACTTAGGTGAGTGATTTTGGTACATCAGTCTCTATGATTGTAGTGATTGGTTTGGGCATATGTGTAACATATTTAACATACATCTAATAATAGCTATCACCGGTTTGTGTACTTTGGGACCAAAGTGTGTGACTTAAAGTAAAATAGGCCATTCATCCAGTTGAATTTTATACATCAAATTATAGAAAATAAAGCCACTAATGTCTGTAAAGAACTTTGTAAATAGCTCTTTTCCGCCAAAGACATTGGCCTGGTTACCCCAGTGTGCATGCATGTTATCCAACATGTTTCATAGTAGTCTCAAGATAGATTTTTACTACCATTTCATTGAGATATTTCTTTCCACTCAGAAAAAAAGAAAAGCAAAAACTATAAAGGCAGAAAAAGTCTGTGCATGTATAGTCTGTAATCTACTCACAGAAATACTGGCCTCTAGTGGATGAAATTAGTCATCACAGATCTGAGGAAAGTTGGATATGTCATGCAGGTCACAGACCACCAGGCTCTACATTAGTTCATATGTAACAATAAACCGCTGCCAACCTATGGCAGATACATATAGTACACTTAGGAAGCATCATAGCAAAAACCCTTAGAAAAACAATGCACCAATGAACCATTTCAAATGAACACGGTGTCAGGAAAGTCCACAACAGACCTTCCACATTAGTGGTTGAAAAATATATTCTAGCTGTAAATCCTCCAATCATGTGAGTTGAGGTTTTCAAATTAAGAGGAGGTTCGTTGAAAATGTGGTTATATGCAGTGCAGTAGTTTTCCTAAGAAGGTATGCATACTTGGACAAAAAGCTTGCCCCTACATCTTTGTCTCGCTGTCAACCGGCCTCTCGTTCTCATACTCATTCTCCTGGCAGATGAGCTGGTACGGCTTCTTGTCTGCCTCCTCCGCCACTGAGTTGCCCACCTCAGGATCCGTGTTCTGCAATTCGTGGCGAGACAGGTGTTCCACTATACCTGCACCGATAGAGTCTCCAAGGACGTTGGTGGTGGTGCGCAATCGGTCCCTGAGGAAAGACATAGAACAGGTGAAAGCAGGAGGTAGGGATTGTAAAGAGAAGACAAGTGAAGGCACGGTAAGGTAAAACAAGAGAAGAGAAAACAGAGTGAGACAAAACAAAATAAGAGGAAAGAGAACGAAAACAAGAACAGACAAAAAAAAAAACAAAACAGGAGAAGCCCAAACAAAACAACAGAAGACAAAATAAGACAAAATATGAGAAGACAGGACAGGAGAAGACAAGAGAGGACAAAAAAAGAGAAGAGGAAACAAAACAAGAGAAAATAGAAGACAATAAAAGAAGAGATAAGATAACAGTAGAAGACAAAACGAAACAGGAGAAGAGACAAGAAGGGAAGACAAGAAAAGACAAAAAGACAAGAAAAGAGAGGACAAAATAAAATAAGGGGACGAAAGATTTTAAGAAGAGTATAAAGTGTAGCATGTTTGTAAATGTCTGTACACAAAAAACATCATCTGAAAACTGGAGGCATAGTCTCTTAATGCTGCATTCAATCCTTAAACCACATGACACAGAGCCAGTAGATAGGAGGAAGTAGGGCTTTGCACTGGGATATGAATGCCGGCTGAATAAAAACCAGATGGACCGAGGGACATGGAATGTGAAGGGTGTGTCTCTGGAAGCAGTCCCGTAATCCACTCAAGAGCGTGTAGGGCAGCAGTTTGATCCATTAAAAGCCCCTTTGGTGAAACTTAATAGAATTCATGCCAATATGTAGGTGATTTCCTCATAAACCCGCTTCATTATGTCATTATAGAATCAGTGCACAAAAACGGTGCTACCTTTTTCAACTTTACCATTTAAAGTGAATTTTCCTAAGATGTCAAATCGCAAATACTTACAGGAACCAATCAACAGCAATGATGAGTGTGATGTCATCAGTGGGCAGGCCTACAGATGTTAATACTATCACCATGGTAACCAGTCCTGCCTGTGGGATTCCAGCTGCTCCAATACTGGCCGCTGTGGCTGTGATACTGATGGTGAAAAAAATTGATAAATAAAAACAAAAATACATGGAGAGAATTTTGACAGTATTTGAATTGTAAAAAAAAAATTACAGTGCAAATAGAAAAAAATTACAGTGCAAATAGGAAAAAAATAGAAAAAACTCAAGTTGGGTTTGACAACTTGATCATACATTGGTTACAGCATTGAAAACGGCCACTTAGGTTAATTTCCTTGGCTTGTCAAATAGCCAGGCTGGTGGTTAGAAAGTCATGTATAAAGCTGGAACCTGTGGTTTTAAGGGTTGGAGATGTTTCACATTGGTTCAATTGTATTTCTTGCCATGATGAAAGACAAATTTTATAGAAGAATTTTCCTGTATATCCAAAAGGCACGATTTACTGAATCAAATCCTTCTGGGAAACACATTGAATTAGATTAGATTCAGACTGTTGGATGATTGGAATTATTAATGATTGTTAAAAGAGCATATCTTAGAGTATAAGTGTTTTGTATATCAAATACCTGATTGTGAGAACCTGTCCGAAGTTAAGGTCATAGTTATTGACCTGTGCGATGAAGATGGCTGCCAGAGCTTCATATAGAGCTGTGCCGTCCATGTTAATTGTGGCACCGACTGGGAGCACAAAACGGGTCACACGCTTGTCCACTTTGTTGTTTTCCTCCAGGCATTTAAAAGTGATGGGCAAAGTGGCAGAACTGCAATGGACAGAGGAGGAAGGAGGATGACAGATGTAAGGAATCATAAGAAAAAATCCCCAGTAAGTTGCTGAATTGTTGTTATTGCTTTAACACTGACCAGTCAATTAGGGCAAGCAAATATAAATCACGCTGAACAAGCCTGATTATCTGGGGCATTCGGGGGGGCTGAATGTATGCCAACGTCTAAACCATTCACTGCAAACCAGAAATGAATTTAAAAAAAATGCAAAATATGCAATTTTTAAATATTATACTCAGATTTTTTAAAAATCCCAAATTTGATTAGTGGGACAAGTTTGTTTTATTCAGTTTGATTGTTTATAATGAAAATGATACACCTCCATATACATGTGAAACCAAACTTTACTGTCACTCACTGTGTTTTGTTTGTTTGGCACAATCTTACCTACAGGTTGCTATTCTACTCGTTCATCCTACTATAGTGCATATTCATTGTCTTTTGTGCCTGTTTCTTTGCTTGTCTCTCAAGCAGTGAAGTCATGAAATTTCATTCTCCTGTATACTAAGTACTGTATATGAGAGAATGACAATAAATTCTAACTTGACCTTGACCTTTATTGCCAGTGTTTAAGGTTTTAAGTTGGAATTAAACTGTGTAACCTTTAACCCAGTCACATACCTAGAGGACGTTCCCAGGGCAGTGATGAGTGCCTGCAACAGCCCTGCAATGAAAACAAAGGGGTTCTTCCTGGTGATGACAAAGTAGAGCATTGGCAGGACAAGGATGGCGTGGATGAGCAGCCCACAAATGACTGTCACTGTATACATTCCCAGCTGGCCACCCATAGCTGTAATGTCTTCCATCTCCACGATCTTACCAGCTATCAGGAACAAGATACCAATTGGAGCATACCTGAGGATGGATGGAATTTATGCAATTTATCCAATAATTCATTCATCACTATCTCTAATCTCCCACCTATCCATCCCTCCTTGCACTTACCACATGATTATGGCCACCAGTCTCATGATGGCTTCATTGAGACAGTCGAAGAAGTCCTTGAGGGGCTGTCCCTTTTCCTTCATGCTCCCGATGATAAGACCGAAGCACATGGAGAACACCACCAGGCCAAGAGCATTGATCGCATTAACTGTCCCCGGCACTGGGATCAACTCCTCCTGGGCTATCACCTGGCTTCCATTGAGTGTGAATATTGTGTCATTCACTGTCATCTTCACATGGACTACTCTCTTGGCGTACTGCGTCTTGAACTGGATTTATAAAAAGTACAGACGATGCGTTAAACATTGATAAACCCTCATGGCAATAGCCTTTTATAAATACTTTTACTGAATGACAACATTTGAAATTCATGGTCATCTAAGATTCCAGCAAATATATGTGTAGCTTGCTGAATATGAAAATAATACAAAATTTAACAATCCCACCAGAATACCACCATTTGCCTAATATGTGGAAAGAGGAGGTGAGAGTCTAACTGAGACAAGTGCCTCAGTTACCATCACAGATGTGTCAGGTGTAAGCATGGGCTCAAAGATTAGATCATTAGGTCCCCATGAAAAAGAACCCATCCCTGTCTGAAATGATTACTGTAAAACCCCATTTGCAATCTTTATGTCGGACCTATAAAACAGAGACCGAGGAAAGTGATTATAGAAATTACACCTCATGTGATTGTACATGATTGCAAATTTAGATTTGATTTTTAATAGTATAAAATTAACTTCCAGTGTAACAGAGTTCTCTGGTAAGTAGCGGAAAGTTCACAAGAATTACAATGGCGGTATGAATACACAAAAGAAAAAACATTATACAGAAAGCCTGTACTGGCTTTATAGCGTAATGGCTTTAAACAATGCTAAATTAGCACTGATGGTGATATGATAAGTAAGGCAGTTAAGGAATAAAGCATTTTATGTAACTGGAGGACAAGGAAAGGAAAAGGAGTTACCTGTTTGGTGCAAGCTTCCACAAGGTTAGGAGGAAACATGTTTCTGGAAAACCACACAAAAGAAATACAGCTTCTGTTTTAAAAACAGATAAAGTACATGCAGTGTGTAAAGTATAAGGGTCATAGTCTGATTTTGATTTGCATCCTGCATCCTTTTTTGGCACCATTAAAATCTTACCAAAAAAAGATGTGAAATCTGTGTTTTAAGTAAGAGAACTTAAAAATCCCTTGCCCACTTTGAACACATCCACATGAATGATCAGCACCAAAAGGGGCAGTCAATGGGGGCTTATGAATTTTATTTTGTTGGCAGAATCAGTGCAATGGAACCCTTATGTGAGTGTGTTTTTGGTCATTCAGGTGCGTAAATGTGTGTGGTTGTGGAGGCACACCTGATAAGGTCCAGGAAGGCATCGGCAGGGCTGACCCGCTCTATCTGCTGCTGCTTGGTGAACTCATCCTTTGATCCTTTTCCAGGGTGAATAATGAACACCATGACGATACCGATGAACACAGCAATGATGGTGGTGGTGGTGTAGTAGACCACCGCCCTCATACCCATTTTACCAGACGCACGGCTGTCCAGAGCTGCCATACCTGAAAAAGGACATATCATAGAAAAGAATGAAACGGATCATCTTCATGTTGTAGGACTTCCAAACAGCTCCTGTAGAGGGAGCAGCAGTGCAGTCACAGTGCCATAAGACTGTAGTTCTGTGAGCAGCTCCATGTGGCAGCATGTAAATCAGCCACATTACCAGTCACTAAGCGGGAATTCATTCATTCTTTGACCAGTTACCTAGTTTCAGTCATTCATTTAATGTTAATATATTGATTATGTACAGTACATTTGCTTTACAGTCATAGAAAATTGACTTTCAGAGCAATGCCTTAAAAAATGTTGCCAAACAAAATAAAAGAATTTAAAAATTTGCCTTGGTAGCATCAAGAGAGTGAGGGCATATTTGAAATAGAATGCAAAAATCCAAGGATTTAAGTAATAAAGAAAACTATCTTTCTTTGCTTTTGTTTCTGTAAACGGTTAAGAGTTTGCATAGACATGTCACTGACTTCTGTCCCTGTGAGCTGACGGTTAGCCTGGGAAAAGGTGTTATAATTACAGGGGGAATACACCCGCGTTGCTTATCTGCCTCAACTATCTGTGACAACAAAGAACAACAAGAAAAATAACCTGACTCTGACCTTTACTGGCAGAAAACCAACACCTACTGTACAGCACTCAGGGGAAGATCTAGTAGACAAAACTTGTTTACATACTGTGTATTCATATATGGATAATACATTTGAAATTATAGCTGCAGGGAGAAACTCTTTTAAGGCTGATGTTGATTTTGTGTTTTTACATCCTTCAAACCAACTTTCTTTTTTTATTTGATCATACAACAGAACCATATGTTCCCAAGTGTGACATTAGTTTGTTGTGAACACAGAAAGCGAGCAGAGATGACAGTTACAGATTAACAGTCTGACCTCAACTGAGTATCTGTGTCACAAGAAAAAGATACAACAAAGATGCATCTGTAGTCTAAGATGAAAACTGTATGTACTGCCAGGCATATCAAGCCAAGGCATAAAATACAACACAGGGCAATGTGTTACACAGAAAAAAAGTCTGGTGCAGCCTATGATCAAGTTACATATAAATACTTTGGTTCCTGTTCTGTCTGGTAACTTATGTGTTCCCACGAGGAAGATTGGATTCTATCAAATTATTCATAACCCAAAATATGTGGTGAGTTTAATTTTACAGGCCTGGTCAAGAACCACAAATCAATTCCGTTTTGAAATCGTTTTGACAAAGTTGGTTTACAGCTAAGAAGTGATAAAACACTGATGAAGAAATACACAAGGTTAATGCAAACCAGAAAAACGTTTTGAGGGAGTCACAGAACTTGGCGGCTAAAATTTTCTTTTCCAGCTTTAATAGCATTAGACAGACTTTGTAGGGATAAAAGTAGTAAAAAGAAAAACAGCCATTTAGAAATCTGGATTTGGAAACAGACAAACTGCCTCGATAGGCATGACAGAGGTATTGTGTTTTCAAAGCGTCAGGTCCTATTATGGCCTTTTTCTTCATTCAGAGCTGCACAAGGCAAAGACTTTGTGTGATATCAGATGTATGTATTCCTTTCGTATTTGACGCTGTGTATACTAAAGTGTGCATGTGTTTGTGTGTGCCTGTGCACTAATGTGTAGATGTGTATTTGTGAGTGTACCTATTGGCCCTGCTTTGGCCTGCTCGCTGTTCCTCTTGTCTAAACATGCCCAGGACTTAGGCTTTTATCCCATTCTATTTGATCCTCTCCCTCCTCTCCTCATCCTTCCCTCCCTCATACTCCTCCCCCAAATTCTTTACCCCCTCTCTCGACAGCCTCTCGTTTCAGGGTACCCCCTACTAGCCCTCCATTGCTCTTCCTCCTCTCCCACCCCTATATCTTGCCTCCATGCAGTCTTTTTCTTGCACACTGATCTTGCTGCAATCCTCTGTCATTAACCCCCCCAAACATCCCTCCTCCTTTTTTCTGCTCTCCTTCTATTCCCTTTTCGACAGCCCTGGGAAAACTTGTTGACTTAGTCAGCCCCGCACACATACAATGGTCCCGAGCCTGTTGTCCAGACAACAACGGACACAGCTTTACCAATTCTATCCTTTCAAAAGAACGAAAGAAGCAAGACTGAAGGAGAGCAGGGAGAATGACTTTCTTTCTCATATGTTCATTAAACACAAAAGCAGGCCCACTTTTATTTCGGGGGGGGGGGGGTGAAGCACAGGACACAGTAACAACCGCAAGAAGTCTGTCCTGAGGGCAAAGATTGACTACACACTTCTGGCAAGACTTTACCTGAAGGCCTAAAGCTATAAAATATCTCCAAACATCAGTCTACCGAGATAAAAGGATATTACACGAAAATAGTCTATTTTCATTGGTATAAGCCTCTCTCATTGGTATAAGCCCCTGTTGATTTGCTGCATTTTTCTGAATATCACTGGATTTTGGAGTGCTGGTTGGACCAAACAAGCAAATTGTAATCTCAGTATTGGGTCTAGGATGCTTTGATCTGCATTTTTTTTAAACTGAATTCTGACATTAAATAGACAAAACAATTAATCCATCAAAAAAGGTCAGTATTGAAAATAATGGTTAATTGAAGCACCATAAGAGTCACAGAAAAGCTGAAGCACAGAGTAAGATATGTGGCCCTATTTTAACTGTGCAGGCACAAAGACAAATGCAAAGTGGGTGGTCTTGAGTGCAGGGACGTTATGAGCGGCTAGAGGTGCACCTGTTTTTGCTCATGTAAGTGCAGCAGCGCAAGGTGCAAAAGGGCTGTCTGGGGTGGAATATAAATCAGAGGGTGTGGTGATTAATAATTCACTCTTAGTCAGTAACATCACTGGCCTCATGGCTCTGAAACAGCTCTCCTAAACACAGTGAGGCATGACAAACAAATGGAAAAGTTCAACAAATCAAGAGAGCCTTCCCCAGGAAGTCATATCTTTTACTTGATGGTGCAGAGCAGAAAGATCTGAACAAACAGCACCTGGTTTATATGACCAGACCCATTCAACGCTATCTCAATTTTATTTCATCTTTCTCTCACATCATAACTGGTCACATCATTTGGCACTTGGCAAATCGGCGGATGCAGATTTATCAGCATATGTCTCCTGCTGCCATCAGATGGCTGCAGGGAATTAATCGACTAAGGGAGAAGCTTTTCATAAAGTATGTTGACAACAGTTCATTTTTCATGCTGATTTCAACAACCTGCGGGTGCAGAGTGATTAGTTAAAATTGTTTACTTACCTTCTGTTCCTTTACTCTATCACTGCTGGTACTTGGCTCTGTTTATTTAGTTTGCACTTGTTGATAAAATCTCCAAGGTGGCAGCACATTGACATTGAGCCAGAAACAGATGTGGTTCAAAGAAATCTTAGACACATTTTCCACTGAAATACCAACAACTTCTTTTGCTCTGCGTCGCATGAATGAACCTGTTTTAGCCTCTCCTCCACAAGGCTCAGATTTTTTTACTCCTTGTGCTGGTCTTCCCCTTAACTCCATTCCCCTCCTGTGTTCAAATTCCCGTTATGACAACCTCCTCTGCATTCATCCTCCTTTCCCTCTTTTTACTTCCCTTGTTGCCTGGTCCTACCCAGCCCCTTCTTGGCCATATAAATATTCTGTGTTGGACTCTCAGCTCTCATGATGAAATCCTAGACCTTGAAGAAAACAGATGTTGACCGGTTAGTTTGAAGTTTGTGAGAGAGCACATGTGCAATAGATGTTGTGGATGAAGATGATCAATGAGGACCCTGCAGTTATCTGCTCTCCCTCTCTGTGTGAAACAAACAAGCTCTTTTCTCACAATCCTTGATCCTCTATTCTCCTTCCTATCTGTCCACTAGTTTGGCTTTCCTTCATTTTCCACCTTCCAGGGCCCCTCTGGACCCTGCTCAAAATTTTGATTCCCAATTCAGCCTTACTTTTAAACAGGATCAAAATTCAGAGGCAAGTTCTGTTCAGCTGGGACAACCCATTTCACACAGTGGCACAATTCAGTGTTGGGAATGTGACACTCAGTGTGCACGGGGGCCAAATGTTTGCATAAAAGAAGACATGGGAGCTTAGCTCTGATTCTCATATCCTCTAAAATATATTTTTCTCAAAGTCCTTTTCCAAGTTATTTGTGTACAGCAATCACTGCTCTAGAAGTAGATTTTACTGCAATTATATTTAGTCAGGTTCTTACAGGAAAGTAGGTAAATACAGCCTATGCAATGGGGCTAGAAACAAATTAACATCCAACTAAGTCTGTAAAAACACTCAACATCAGGAGATCAGGTCGCTGGTATTACTTTTCAAGTGAGGTCATGGTTTCAGCAGTAATCGAAAAACAAAATCTTGAAAATAGGGATTTTAAACAACATAAGATGAGTCAAACTTTTCATAAAAAAATAAGTCTACAGCTGCATTACAGGAGTTCAGAAATTATGTCATGTCCCATACTGGCCCAGAGATGGTATGAATAAACTCTTTCTCCCTAGTGAGTCAAAGAGAAGAATCGATTTAATGACAGATTACTTCTCAGGTTTTATTGTTTTTAAAAGTCAAAAACAGTGTGTGTGTGTTACATGACAGTATGCAGGTTTGTGTATGTGTGTGTGTGTGTGTGTTTTGGCGAGACAGTTACCTTTCAAAGCTGCAGTTAAAAAAAGCTTGTATGTGGCTGTTGTTGCTGTGACCCCTAACCTCAATCTGCTCCACTGATATCTGACATACTGTTGATAACAGCCCCACGGAAACTGTAAAATTATCTGTAATTTGTACATTTTAGTGTTGCGGTAATTCTGTCATGAATGAGTTCATTTGAATCTAGTTTGCTTACATTTTTGCAAGGTATAATCATATCATATCAAGCCCAACAGAACATGCTGTGGCAAAACTGATATGAGCGAAGCTGTATTACTAAATACCTTTAGATTTACTTTTGACCTGCATAGTGTTTTTGATTGGTTTGGTCGATGATATCAGAAAATAAAGATACTTTATTGGAATATATTTTATCTAATTTTTTAAAAAATATAGTTTTATTGTGCAATACATTGTTGAAGTTTAATATTTGCATATTTTTATTATTTTATAATTTTATATTTAATGAATATCACAACATGTACCAAACATTTCTAGTCATTATGTGCACGCAACTTTGCAAAAAATAGAACAATGATGGGGATGATACTAGCTTTATGGTTTTCAAAGGATAAGAAGCAAGTTTCAGTTCTTTAAGGAAATTCGTGAATTGAATTCTGATTATGGATCTGGAATGACAATGCAATCTACAATTAAATAAGATCAAAGTATTTGTAGGAATCGGTGGTGCTTTTTGAAGTTTGAATGAGGGGCTAGCCAGTGACTTTTGGAGATTACAGTAATCAAACTCTTATATGCATTTTAGAAAATGAATTAGAAATGTATTTTTTATGATATTTTTGTCATCTGGACTTACGGAGTCTTATTTGTTACAAAGATTGGTACATTTACTGCGGGCGAATTTGCTTTCTGTGTGCTGTTTTCATGATTATTCTTGGAGGTGGCATGCTGCCTTTTTGGATGGATCAGATAAAATCTGGGAAAATCTGTTCCTTGTGCTGTTGCACAAAAAATTACACACTATAAGGTAGGTTATTGTTGTATGGCAATGCCAGGACTTTTCAAATCAAGCTACACAATCAAATTACTATTCAGAGATAAGACAAAAATACACAATTTAAAACACAATATCCACTGGAATAGATGGTGATTAGTCTCTTTTTCTGGAAGATGCGAAATCCAAGATTTTAAAGTGGCCGCTGTAATATAAAGTGTGCTATCTATAGTAATATAGTAGCTGACCTTTTTTATTCAATGATTATATAGCACGCAACACCTTATCCTACGATTTGGATCAGGACACGTACACTCACACATGAGAGAGGAGCTGTGTGCCGGATGACTTGGCTACAGAACCTCTTTGTTGATTTCCACATGTTGTAGCCGTGGTCATGTGACATGATGTCAGAGGATGCTGATGTTACTTCCCAGCACAAAGCAGGTTATTATCGGACAATGTGTCTCTATCATCCCCTCAGGAGACTGGCTTCTCGCCCTGTCAATCACTGCTCAGCCACTGGATGTTTGGTCTCAGTATGACATGCCTACATTTCTTAGTCACTGCTGCTGACTAGTGTTTCTAGAAACTCCTATGTTTCATAACTCAGTAAATCTATAATTTTAGTTCCATAGGGAGTAGGGGCTCGCCTCAGTAACAAACCTGCAGACCTTTGCCTCTGGAAGGAAAGATCCCTGCGTGTCTGACTGAGTTTATGCACGCATCAACAGTGACGAATGAACTCACTATATCCCTGAATTAGAACTGAAAGCCTCAGTGTCATATGTTTGTGTCTTTCTGAAGCACAGGAATGCTCACGAGTACATGTGAGCCGCACAGGGCACAAGTTGAACAAAGAGCAAAAAGTAATCCAGTCCACAAATTCATAATTCAATTAAAACACAATAAAGTTAGGGCGGCTTTGGCCATATTGAGTCAAGCTCAAGACCATTACAACATGGCTCACTTCACTGAGACCGGTACTTTAAGTTTAAAACATATCTCTCTCTCGTTCTCTCTTTGTCTTTCTCTCACTCATGAGGTCATCCCAGCCCTGTCCACCACTGGGGCCAAAACCAACAAACATGTTCGCCTGAACAAAATGCAGGCTCGCTCTGCCACTCAGGAGGCACATGTTGTTCACTGGGGCCGCAAAGCAACAAACAGAAACGCCACTGATGTGAACCTTTTACACAGAAAAATACCACTACCTGCAAAACTTACAACTTAAATCTCATACAAACAGAGTCAGACAGAGCGTCTCGATTTGCCCACATTTGAAAACGGATGTGCCTTCACTTCAGGCTTCAGAGAGACGGTATAATGGAGTGAAGGGTGAATCGAGTTTTGGTCTGGTTAGGGGATCTTTCTACAGTTTGTGTAGCCATGCACAGAGGCACAGAAAATAAAGTGTTAGGGGTTTTTGTAATATTAGGAGAAATAGTAGAGTGCTGTTTGTGGTGACTAAGTTGTTTGATATAAATTTAGAACAAAATAATATCACACAGGAGGGATCTGTAAGTGTCTAAGCTGTGTGTGCTTATTTTAAATATCGG